>CANNZV010001495.1:0-149875 GCA_947561585.1 Caprella mutica
GTAAAGCTGTTACAACAGCCAGTCTATGAACCAAATGATGATTTTTTATAGACAGCAATGGCCGGTATAGGTTTTACTCAGTCGGGGTTTGAACCTTTGTAGGTTTTCCTTACGTAAGAAAAGTACGGCAATAGTTGTCTGTAAAGACTTTTTTGTACATAGACCGGCTGTTGTAACAGATTTACCTGTACATAGACTGGCTGTTGTAACAGCATTACCTGTACATAGACTGGCTGTTGTAACAGCTTTACCTGTACATAGACTGGCTGTTGTAACAGCTTTACCTGTACATAGACTGGCTGTTGTAACAGCTTTACCTGTACATAGACTGGCTGTTGTAACAGCTTTACCTGTACATAGACTGGCTGTTGTAACAGCTTTACCTGTACATAGACTGGCTGTTGTAACAGCTTTACCTGTACATAGACTGGCTGTTGTAACAGCTTTACCTGTACATAGACTGGCTGTTGTAACAGCTTTACCTGTACATAGTCTGGCTGTTGTAACAGCTTTACCTGTACATAGACTGGCTGTTGTAACAGCTTTACCTGTACATAGACTGGCTGTTGTAACAGCTTTACCTGTACATAGACTGGCTGTTGTAACAGCTTTACCTGTACATAGACTGGCTGTTGTAACAGCTTTACCTGTACATAGACTGGCTGTTGTAACAGCTTCACCTGTACATAGACTGGCTGTTGTAACAGCTTTACCTGTACTTAAGGTGTCATGTTTTTAACGCAGCATATAAGGTAAACGTCAAAAAAACTGAGACGATTTACATATGAGACGGGTTTTTGAGCGCATATCGTCATCGGTTTCAATACTAACCTGAAACATCTCTTGCAGTAATTCGGTCTTCGAAACTGAGGGTGAAAACCAAGAGGACAATTCGGATCTGTGGCTTTGGGCATCTTGGCAACGTGAGCAGAATTTCACTCTTCAGGAAAGTTTTTAGACTTTCATGCAACAGCTTGAGTGTCGAACCGGAAATTTTGAAGTCTGTTGAAATTTAAAATTTGACTGAGGATAATCGAATCTTCAAAAACGTCCGAATGCCTCCTTCTGCAGACTGTGACTAATGTTCAGTCATTTTGGAGATTCAAATGACTTATATTTCAGTCAATTCGGTTGGTTACAACATTTGGGAAAACACTTTCAATTTTCAAGAAAGGTAACAGTGTATAGTCAGTCCACTTATCAAAGTTAATTTTTATTTCACCGAAAGAACAGTTCACGTATTTTCATTTGATTGCAATATTAAACTCTTGAAGTTTTCGATACTGGCTTCAATGTGTTCTTTTTTGGGGGGGGGGAATGGTTGGAATTTTAGGGGTCCTAATCAATAAGTGGTTACTGAGACATCGAAATGCATAAACGAATATAAGTTTCTTTTACGGACATTGTTCAAGAGTCAGTTCAGTCGTAAGATAATCTATATTTATTAGCTAGGGTGGAATGATCAGATGGTATATCACACTTAAAAAAATCTGAAAAAAAAATTTTAATTAGCACCATCCTTCTTTTCTTAAAATAAATAATTAATATAGTAGTAATTTAATAAAAAAACATGTAAAAGAAAATCGTAACTGTTTGGATAGTAATAATAGTGAATTAAATTACGTGCTTTCGGTAGAGCGCATACCTTCGCCGCCACTTTGACCCGTTCTCTCCCAAAATCTAATATACTGGTAAGTGGACATTGACCAATCGTCCCACCAAGTTTCATGCAATATGGTTCAATAGTTTTTGAGATATTGCGTCATAAATGACCTTGACCTTTGACCGGATCACTCCAAAAATTCTACCAGATGGTTCCTGGACATTGACTAATCGTCCCATCAAATTTCAGACAATTTAGTTGAATGCTTTTTGAGTTATTGAGTTTATAAATGACCTTGACCTAGACATTTGGCCGGTCAAGGTCAAAGGTATAATACACTATACATTTTAGTATCAATAATTAATAATTTCAATTTTTTCTATTATTGTTCTTTAATAACATCATTATAAAACGAGACCTAATTTTCTGATACCGAGTTTTCCTAGAGCCCGCACATTGCTAGTAAACAACCGCATATTCATGCCATTGCTCACATGCTTGTTCTTTTTGACACTTTGCCAATGTATAAGTGTGACTATCTTTGAATTTGAGGTCAGTGGTTCTACCTGACTGATACAATGGGCATTGTCTGACAGATGACCAGGGGAATTTGACAGATAGATGGGAGTACCCAACAGGTACTTGTGATTATCTGACAGATATCTAAAAGTATCTGACAGATATCTAAAAGTATCTGACAGATATCTAAAAGTATCTGACAGATATCTAAAAGTATCTGACAGATATCTAAAAGTATCTGACAGATATCTAAAAGTATCTGACAGATATCTAAAAGTATCTGACAGATATCTAAAAGCAATTGCCTGTTTCTAGGTACCAGAAAGCTTCTGTCAGATTTCAAAGAGAATCTTACAACCACTAGGAATTATCTGACGAAAGCCTAAAAGTCGGACAGAAATAAATAAAAATGAAATTGTAAAACCTATCTCTACCTTAAAATAAAAATGTTCCATATTTTATTTCGATGTATAAATGTAATAAACTGTAATAAATAAAGAACATTAAATGATGAACATTATAGTTTTTATGCTGAGGGTGAATGTATGAAGAACAGTTAGTGCTCTTTATTTGATGGCTTTCGTCCTTGAAAATATTGTAGAACGATTTCGATTCGATGTTATTAAATTGGATACTCGTGGTGTTACTCGTGGTGTTACTCGTAGTGTTACTCGTGGTGTTACTCGTAGTGTTACTCGTGGTGTTACTCGTGGTGTTACTCGTAGTGTTACTCGTGGTGTTACTCGTGGTGTTACTCGTGGTGTTACTCGTGGTGTTACTCGTGGTGTTACTCGTGGTGTTACTCGTGGTGTTACTCGTAGTGTTACTCGTGGTGTTACTCGTGGTGTTACTCGTAGTGTTACTCGTGGTGTTACTCGTGGTGTTACTCTTGGTGTTACTCGTGGTGTTACTCGTAGTATTACTCGTGGTGTTACTCGTGGTGTTACTCGTGGTGTTACTCGTGGTGTTACTCGTGGTGTTACTCGTGGTGTTACTCGTGGTGTTACTCGTGGTGTTACTCGTGGTGTTACTCGTGGTGTTACTCGTGGTGTTACTCGTGGTGTTACTCGTGGTGTTACTCGTGGTGTTACTCATGGTGTTACTCGTAGTGTTACCCATAGTGTTACTCGTGGTGTTACTCGTAGTGTTACCTGTAGTGTTACTCGTGGTGTTACTCGTGGTGTTACTCGTGGTGTTACTCGTAGTGTTACTCGTGGTGTTACTCGTGGTGTTACTCGTAGTGTTACTCGTGGTGTTACTCGTGGTGTTACTCGTAGTGTTACTCGTGGTGTTGGAACATTTTACGGTAGACAACCTACAAGACTCTAACCACGGCTGGTTGGACTGAAGTCGGTAATTGTTTTCTTGCAGGATTTCCCCTTATTTTGATATCAGGTTTCACGTGTACAGAAGATCTTTGGGGAAAATAATTGTCCTACGCTGTAAATAGATACAGTGAAACTCTTGAGTTATGAAGTAGTGGTTACTTCATAACTCAGAACTTCATAACTCACAACTTCATAACTCAGAACTTCATAACTCAGAACTTCATAACTCAGAACTTCATAACTCACAACTTCATAACTCAGAACTTCACAACTCAGAACTTCATAACTCACAACTTCACAACTCAGAACTTCATAACTCAGAACTTCATAACTCAGAACTTCATAACTCAGAACTTCATAACTCAGAACTTCATAACTCAGAACTTCATAACTCAGAACTTCATAACTCAGAACTTCATAACTCAGAACTTCATAACTCAGAACTTCATAACTCACAACTTCATAACTCAGAACTTCATAACTCACAACTTCATAACTCACAACTTCATAACTCAGAACTTCATAACTCAGAACTTCATAACTCAGAACTTCATAACTCAGAACTTCATAACTCAGAACTTCATAACTCACAACTTCATAACTCAGAACTTCATAACTCACAACTTCATAACTCACAACTTCATAACTCAGAACTTCATAACTCACAACTTCATAACTCAGTACTTCATAACTCAGAACTTCATAACTCAGAACTTCATAACTCAGAACTTCATAACTCAGAACTTCATAACTCACAACTTCATAACTCAGAACTTCATAACTCAGAACTTCATAACTCAGAACTTCATAACTCAGAACTTCATAACTCAGAACTTCATAACTCAGAACTTCATAACTCAGAACTTCATAACTCAGAACTTCATAACTCACAACTTCATAACTCAGAACTTCATAACTCACAACTTCATAACTCAGAACTTCATAACTCAGAACTTCATAACTCAGAACTTCATAACTCAGAACTTCATAACTCAGAACTTCATAACTCACAACTTCATAACTCAGAACTTCATAACTCAGAACTTCATAACTCAGAACTTCATAACTCAGAACTTCATAACTCACAACTTCATAACTCACAACTTCATAACTCAGAACTTCATAACTCAGAACTTCATAACTCACAACTTCATAACTCACAACTTCATAACTCACAACTTCACAACTCAGAACTTCATAACTCAGAACTTCATAACTCAGAACTTCATAACTCACAACTTCATAACTCACAACTTCATAACTCAGAACTTCATAACTCAGAACTTCATAACTCAGAACTTCATAACTCAGAACTTCATAACTCACAACTTCATAACTCAGAACTTCATAACTCACAACTTCATAACTCACAACTTCATAACTCAGAACTTCATAACTCACAACTTCATAACTCAGTACTTCATAACTCAGAACTTCATAACTCAGAACTTCATAACTCAGAACTTCATAACTCAGAACTTCACAACTCAGAACTTCATAACTCAGAACTTCACAACTCAGAACTTCATAACTCAGAACTTCACAACTCAGAACTTCATAACTCAGAACTTCATAACTCAGAACTTCACAACTCAGAACTTCATAACTCAGAACTTCACAACTCAGAACTTCATAACTCAGAACTTCATAACTCACAACTTCATAACTCAGAACTTCATAACTCAGAACTTCATAACTCAGAACTTCATAACTCAGAACTTCACAACTCAGAACTTCATAACTCAGAACTTCACAACTCAGAACTTCATAACTCAGAACTTCATAACTCAGAACTTCATAACTCAGAACTTCATAACTCAGGGGTTTTACTGTACTTCTTTTGGTGAAAAGAATAAAAATTGTCATCTTTTTGAAATTCTTTGTTTTTTTTGATTGGTCATCAGCCTCCAAATTGGCTAAACTATTTTAAACATCTATTGCATGATAATAATAATCATCAACGGAAAAATAATCAATTTTTTATAACAATAATAATTAATTTTATTTAGGAATGATAAAATGATAACATATGCCAAATATAATAACAATTGTTTTGGTTGTTATGGCTTAGAGAGTTAAGATGACAGGTAAGTACTTAGGAGTGACGTCATCACATCCACTCCATTTACCACCTGTCAGGATTTAGAACTCTTATTTACTTGGTGGGAATGGGAATGGTGGGAATGGGAATGGTGGGAATGGGAATGGTGGGAATGGGAATGGTGGGAATGGGAATGGTGGGAATGGGAATGGTGGGAATGGGAATGGTGGGAACGGGAATGGTGGGAATGGGAATGGTGGGAATAGGAATGGCTGGAATGGTGATTTATTTCGATTGGTCAGAATAAGAATAAGTGCCTTTATGTATACATTAATACAGGCAATACTGGTGGACTGTGTGGAATAATTATTAGGACATTTTGATTCAAACCTTCACTAACTTTCACATCGATGAAAGAACTAATATACCAATTAGTGAGGTATAGGAAGGAGTTTATTTTCAACATTACTTTTTATCTGAATTATTGTAACATTGATGAGAAAATAATGTCATTGAGGTTCAAACGTTCACCTGTAGATAAAATGTCAAGAACAACAGGTCTTTCTTTAAATTAATTGCTACGATTTTTATTCGTATTTTGTTACTTTTACGGTTCAAAATGATTGATTCATAGACATTTCCAAGGAAATATTCCTTAAAATGGTAAAAAGGATGTTCATGAAATATAAATCATGGAAAAAATAAGCATAAATAATTGTAGAAAATCATAGAGATGTTCATAGAAATGTTCAAACTAATACATACTCAGAATATAAGAAAACTGTTCATAGAAAACAAGTTGCTTTCTATTTTCATTAAATGTAAGTAATTCCATGAGTTCATATCAATATTTTCAATGGTAGTAATAGATGTACATACAATATTAGACGAAAAACCCTATTCGAATTACCATCTCAATTTCTGATTTATATACGTACGTATACTATATGGGATATAATCTATACTGTAGTCGTTCGTCCGTGTGTCACACTATTTTTATAGTCTGTCTGTCCGTCACAAAATGTGTTAAACAGTCATTCTATCAACAGCGCCTCATAAAGTAGCACCTCTAAGCTAACAAATTAAAAGGTTACTACGAATGAGAACATAATTTTGAAATAGTGTTCCTTGCGAATAAGTTTTTTAGGATAATCTTTATAAGGTTCCTAACTCATTGATTGGCTATGGATATTAACCAATAAAAACAGGCATGAGGTGTGCTGTACAACAAACTAGCGGATACAACAAACTACAAGACGGATATTTATGTTGAGAATTTCAAAAATTTTATTATTTGAATGGTAATTTAATTATTCAACTCTTGACTATATGCGAGGAGGAGGAGCCAAAGGGGGCGGAGCACTAACGGTTTAGTGCTCCGCCCGACCAACAAATTTCTATGATTTGAAAATGATAGAAAATTAGAAAACTATGATTTATGAAATGAGCAAAATGCAGTAACTCTTTTCTCTGATAATACATCATCACAGTGACTCTTTTCTCTGATAATACATCATCACAGTGACTCTTTTCTCTGATAATACATCATCACAGTGACTCTTTTCTCTGATAATACATCATCACAGTGACTCTTTTCTCTGATAGTACATCATCACAGTGACTCTTTTCTCTGATAATACATCATCACAGTGACTCTTTTCTCTGATAGTACATCATCACAGTGACTCTTTTCTCTGATATTACATCATCACAGTGACTCTTTTCTCTAATAGTACATCATCACAGTGACTCTTTTCTCTGATAGTACATCATCACAGTGACTCTTTTCTCTGATAGTACATCATCACAGTGACTCTTTTCTCTGATAGTACATCATCACAGTGACTCTTTTCTCTGATAGTACATCATCACAGTGACTCTTTTCTCTGATAGTACATCATCAAAGTGACTCTTTTCTCTGATAGTACATCATCACAGTGACTCTTTTCTCTGATAGTACATCATCTCAGTGACTCTTTCTCTGATAGTACATCATCACAGTGACTCTTTTCTCTGATAGTACATCATCACAGTGACTCTTTTCTCTGATAGTACATCATCACAGTGACTCTTTTCTCTGATAGTACATCATCACAGTGACTCTTTTCTCTGATAGTACATCATCACAGTGACTCTTTTCTCTGATAGTACATCATCACAGTGACTCTTTTCTCTGATAGTAAATCATCACAGTGACTCTTTTCTCTGATAGTACATCATCACAGTGACTCTTTTCTCTGATAGTACATCATCACAGTGACTCTTTTCTCTGATAGTACATCATCACAGTGGCTCTTATCTCTGATAGTACATCATCACAGTGGCTCTTATCTCTGATAGTACATCATCACAGTGACTCTTTTCTCTGATAGTACATCATCACAGTGACTCTTTTCTCTGATAGTACATCATCACAGTGACTTTTTTCTCTGATAGTACATCATCACAGTGACTCTTTTCTCTGATAGTACATCATCACAGTGACTCTTTTCTCTGATAGTACATCATCACAGTGACTTTTTTCTCTGCTAGTACATCATCACAGTGACTCTTTTCTCTGATAGTACATCATCACAGTGACTCTTTTCTCTGATAGTACATCATCACAGTGACTCTTTTCTCTGATAGTACATCATCGCAGTGACTCTTTTCTCTGATAGTACATCATCACAGTGACTCTTTTCTCTGATAGTACATCATCACAGTGACTCTTTTCTCTGATAGTACATCATCACAGTGACTCTTTTCTCTGATAGTACATCATCACAGTGGCTCTTATCTCTGATAGTACATCATCACAGTGGCTCTTATCTCTGATAGTACATCATCACAGTGACTCTTTTCTCTGATAGTACATCATCACAGTGACTCTTTTCTCTGATAGTACATTATCACAGTGACTCTTTTCTCTGATAGTACATCATCACAGTGACTCTTTTCTCTGATAGTACATCATCACAGTGACTCTTTTCTCTGATAGTACATCATCACAGTGACTCTTTTCTCTGATAGTACATCATCACAGTGACTCTTTTCTCTGATAGTACATCATCACAGTGACTCTTTTCTCTGATAGTACATCATCACAGTGACTCTTTTCTCTGATAGTACATCATCACAGTGAATCTTTTCTCTGATAGTACATCATCACAGTGACTCTTTACACCGATAGTACATCATCACAGTGACTCTTTTCTCTGATAGTACATCATCACAGTGACTCTTTTCTCTGATAGTACATCATCACAGTGACTCTTTTCTCTGATAGTACATCATCACAGTGACTCTTTTCTCTGATAGTACATCTTCACAGTGACTCTTTTCTCTGATAGTTCATCAGTGACTCTTTTCTCTGATAGTACATCAGTGACTCTTTACACCGATAGTACCCAGTTCATCAATCCCTAACTTCACAATCTGGCTCTGACTGACTAATTAAGGAAGTTAGGGAAGGTGTAACTTGATCTACCAACAACTATTGCACAATTCTAACAACTATGTTCGTATGCACAACTTCTGCGAGACGTGACTACATAACAGATTGATGATCGAGATATCGAGATTGACATACGAGATCGAGTAGAGAACTCGACTCTATTCATCAAACTGTCTCCAAAGCTCAATGTCTTGTACCAACTTTCTATGAGTTTGGGTTTCTATTCACTAGACTGAGTAATAAATACTCTAACATATTGATCATTAGTTCCAGTGACGGCTTATAAATGTTCAATTACATTCAGTTTGATTAAATAAAAATGTTTTCTGAATACTGAGGCACAAAATAATATTTAAAAGATTAATATTTACATGAAAAGATTTTAATTATATTAAAATATTCTTAATTAGTCTGTCTGTCTGTCTGTCCGTCACAAAATAGGTTAAAGAGTCATTTTATCAACAGCGCCTCATAAAGTTGGTGTGGCAAAATTTATTAAGAGACTCAAATAAAAGAGGAAAAAAAAAATTGCGGCAGTATCATTGATACAAGGGTCACACTAATATTATTATCTAGTGCACTCTCCCGTTAAAAATAACGGGTCATCAACAATACCAATTTATTACCCGTTATTAGGTTACTTTTAATGAATTAAATTAAAATTAAACTTTCTGCATAGTCTAATTTATTTCATAGATAAAATACATTTAAAAATTGAATAAAAACAGGGGAATTTAAATATCAAGTCAATATATTCCCGTGCGTACCATAGTTACATTCTTCATGTTTAATACCCGTAGTGTAAAAGCGGACACAAAATAAATAAACTCACGAAGGAAATTATTAGGGTAGATTCTACCAGTACAAGTGGCAGTTCCTTACCGACATTGGGCCGATGTTTGTATCCACAGGAAGAAGGTTAAATAGCGTCTGCGGGGTATATTAAATATAGACCCAAAGCACGCTGCAGGACCCCCTCTAGACCACCACGTGGGGGCTATATTTAGACAGACCACGCTAGTCGCAGAATGTTAGTAACTAGGTACACAGTCAGAAACTGTCACCGCTACTAGGTTCAGACAAAATTGAGTCTCAGGAAACTCGGTCTCGTTTTATAATGATGTTATTAAAGAACAATAATAGAAAAAGTTGAACTATGAGTAGTAAATTTGAAGTGTATCTATTAAAATCGAATAACATCATTAGTATTTTTGACATGTTTTGGCATTTGCACGACATGAGATTTGAGCGGAAAATTCGGTCCCGGAATATTCGATCACAGGTATAAATAAAACTAACAGTTAGATTTTTTCACTATTTTCAATTACACCAATGGTACACAGAAGGTGATACAGTGTCCACACCTACTTCTACTAGCGACTCTGACGTCAAAATGACACCAATGGTACACAGAAGGTGATACAGTGTCCATACCTACTTCTACTAGCGACTCTGACGTCAAAATGACACCAATGGTACACAGAAGGTGATACAGTGTCCATACCTACTTCTACTAGCGACTCTGACGTCAAAATGACACCAATGGTACACAGAAGGTGATACAGTGTCCATACCTACTTCTACTAGCGACCCTGACGTCAAAATGACACCAATGGTACACAGAAGGTGATACAGTGTCCATACCTACTTCTATTAGCGACTGTGACATCAAAATGACACTAATGGTACACAGAAGGTGATACAGTGTCCATACCTACTTCTACTAGCGACTGTGACGTCAAAATGACACCAATGGTACACAGAAGGTGATACAGTGTCCATACCTACTTCTACTAGCGACTGTGACGTCAAAATGACACCAATGGTACACAGAAGGTGATGCAGTGTCCATACCTACTTCTACTAGCGACTCTGACGTCAAAAGGACACCAATGGTACACAGAAGGTGATAAAGTGTCCATACCTACTTCTACTAGCGACCATGACATCAAAATGACACCAATGGTACGCAGAAGGTGATACAGTGTCCATACCTACTTATACTAGCGACTCTGACGTCAAAATGACACCAATGGTACACAGAAGGTGATACAGTGTCCATACCTACTTCTACTACCGACCATGACATCAAAATGACACCAATGGTACACAGAAGGTGATACAGTGTCCATACCTACTTCTACTAGCGACTCTGACGTCAAAATGACACCAATGGTACACAGAAGGTGATACAGTGTCCATACCTACTTCTACTAGCGACTCTGACGTCAAAATGACACCAATGGTACACAGAAGGTGATACAGTGTCCATACCTACTTCTATTAGCGACTGTGACATCAAAATGACACTAATGGTACACAGAAGGTGATACAGTGTCCATACCTACTTCTACTAGCGACTGTGACGTCAAAATGACACCAATGGTACACAGAAGGTGATACAGTGTCCATACCTACTTCTACTAGCGACTGTGACGTCAAAATGACACCAATGGTACACAGAAGGTGATGCAGTGTCCATACCTACTTCTACTAGCGACTCTGACGTCAAAAGGACACCAATGGTACACAGAAGGTGATAAAGTGTCCATACCTACTTCTACTAGCGACCATGACATCAAAATGACACCAATGGTACACAGAAGGTGATACAGTGTCCATACCTACTTATACTAGCGACTCTGACGTCAAAATGACACCAATGGTACACAGAAGGTGATACAGTGTCCATACCTACTTCTACTACCGACCATGACATCAAAATGACACCAATGGTACACAGAAGGTGATACAGTGTCCATACCTACTTCTACTAGCGACTCTGACGTCAAAATGACACCAATGGTACACAGAAGGTGATACAGTGTCCATACCTACTTCTACTAGCGACTCTGACGTCAAAATGACACCAATGGTACACAGAAGGTGATACAGTGTCCATACCTACTTCTATTAGCGACTGTGACATCAAAATGACACTAATGGTACACAGAAGGTGATACAGTGTCCATACCTACTTCTACTAGCGACTGTGACGTCAAAATGACACCAATGGTACACAGAAGGTGATACAGTGTCCATACCTACTTCTACTAGCGACTGTGACGTCAAAATGACACCAATGGTACACAGAAGGTGATGCAGTGTCCATACCTACTTCTACTAGCGACTCTGACGTCAAAAGGACACCAATGGTACACAGAAGGTGATAAAGTGTCCATACCTACTTCTACTAGCGACCATGACATCAAAATGACACCAATGGTACACAGAAGGTGATACAGTGTCCATACCTACTTATACTAGCGACTCTGACGTCAAAATGACACCAATGGTACACAGAAGGTGATACAGTGTCCATACCTACTTCTACTACCGACCATGACATCAAAATGACACCAATGGTACACAGAAGGTGATACAGTGTCCATACCTACTTATACTAGCGACTCTGACGTCAAAATGACACCAATGGTACACAGAAGGTGATACAGTGTCCATACCTACTTCTACTAGCGACTGTGACGTCAAAATGACACCAATGGTACACAGAAGGTGATACAGTGTCCATACCTACTTCTACTAGCGACTCTGACGTCAAAATGACACCAATGGTACACAGAAGGTGATACAGTGTCCATACCTACTTCTACTAGCGACTGTGACATCAAAATGACACCAATGGTACACAGAAGGTGATACAGTGTCCATACATACTTCTACTAGCGACTGTGACGTCAAAATGACACCAATGGTACACAGAAGGTGGTACAGTGTCCATACCTACTTCTACTAGCGACTGTGACGTCAAAATGACACCAATGGTATACAGAAGGTGATACAGTGTCCATACCTACTTCTACTAGCGACTTTGACGTCAAAATGACACCAATGGTACACAGAAGGTGGTACAGTGTCCATACCTACTTCTACTAGCGACCATGACATCAAAATGACACCAATGGTACACAGAAGGTGATACAGTGTCCATACCTACTTCTACTAGCAACTTTGACGTCAAAATGACACCAATGGTACACAGAAGGTGGTACAGTGTCCATACCTACTTCTACTGGCGACCTTGTCGTCAAATTTGATGGGACGATTGATAAATGTCCAGGAACCATCTGGTAGAATTTTGGGAGCGATCCTGTTCAAGGTCAAGGTCAAGGTCATTTATAACTCAATAACTGAAAAAGTATTGTACCATATTGCATGAAACTTGGTGGTACGATTGGTCAATATCCAGTTAGCTGTTTATTAGATTTTGGGAGAGAACAAGTCAAAGTGTGAGGTCAAAGTCATTTATAAGCGGTGGCGAAGGTATGCACTTTACCGAGTGCACATAACCTAGTTATAACTTATTATTGCACTAGAATTTACAGGAGATAACTTCAATAATATATACCTTGATAGGAGATAAGCTCACGAATTAAAATTCACACAAAAATTAAATTAAGTAATACAGTAGTACTCCTCTATAGTGAACTCCTCTATAGTGAACTCCTCTATAGTGAACTCCTCTATAGTGAACTCCTCTATAGTGAACTCCTCTATAGTGAACTCCTCTATAGTGAACTCCTCTATAGTGAACTCCTCTATAGTGAACTCCTCTATAGTGAACTCCTCTATAGTGAACGCCTCTATAGTGAACTCCTTTATAGTGAACTCCTCTATAGTGAACTCCTTTACAGTGAACTCCTCTATAGTGAACTCCTCTATAGTGAACTCCTCTATAGTGAACTCCTCTATAGTGAACTCCTCTATAGTGAACTCCTCTATAGTGAACTCCTCTATAGTGAACTCCTCTATAGTGAACTCCTCTATAGTGAACTCCTCTATAGTGAACTCCTCTATAGTGAACTCCTCTATAGTGAACTCCTCTATAGTGAACTCCTTTACAGTGAACTCCTCTATAGTGAACTCCTCTATAGTGAACTCCTCTATAGTGAACTCCTCTATAGTGAACTCCTCTATAGTGAACTCCTCTATAATGAACTCCTCTATAGTGAACTCCTCTATAGTGAACTCCTCTATAGTGAACTCCTCTATAGTGAACTCCTCTATAGTGAACTCCTCTATAGTGAACTCCTTTACAGTGAACTCCTCTATAGTGAACTCCTCTATAGTGAACTCCTCTATAGTGAACTCCTCTATAGTGAACTCCTCTATAGTGAACTCCTCTATAGTGAACTCCTCTATAGTGAACTCCTCTATAGTGAACTCCTCTATAGTGTACTCCTCTATAGTGAACTCCTTTACAGTGAACTCCTCTATAGTGAACTCCTCTATAGTGAACTCCTCTATAGTGAACTCCTCTATAGTGAACTCCTCTATAGTGAACTCCTCTATAGTGAACTCCTCTATAGTGAACTCCTCTATAGTGAACTCCTCTATAGTGAACTCCTTTACAGTGAACTCCTCTATAGTGAACTCCTCTATAGTGAACTCCTCTATAGTGAACTCCTCTATAGTGAACTCCTCTATAGTGAACTCCTCTATAGTGAACTCCTCTATAGTGAACTCCTCTATAGTGAACTCTTCTATAGTGAACTCCTCTATAGTGAAATTTTCTTCAGTTTACGATAAAATGGTCATCAGTTTTCTAAAACTGATGACCATTTTATCGTAGACTAAAGAAAATTTGTTCACTGTACGAAATAGTTCTTTACTCATGACTCTACATTCACTATAGAGGACTCTACTATAGAGAGTTCTACTGTAAAAACAAAAACAAGTTACTGATAGCAGAATGTGTGGAAATTATCGCTTCAATAGCTGGTCACACCATAGAAAACTGATCTGTTTAAAACCCTATACACATGTAAAACTGAAGATTATAATAGCTACCTCTATGTGACATGACTTATATGAATAATATTACTGAATAATCATAGGATAGAAATAAACGTTCAGATATTTTATTAATTTAGTCGTATTAATGGAATTGAAATATTCAATTGAAATTATTCGTATATGATGATTTTGCAACATCAATTTCAACCTATATACACCGTAAACATTAATAAATACATAAATAAATTGAATATAATAGTGTTATATTCATTCAAGAAATTCACGTTTGGTTCTCTAGCCCAGATCACATTCATCCCCGAACATATTGAGCCGGTGTACCATTTTCAAAGAGTGTACATTGTGAGTATATTTCACATCCACATATCACCTCAAAACTTCACACTCACTATGTACTGCTTACATAATGAGTTCGATAAAAATGAGCAAATTACACTTTTAGACATAGCACGTATTCTCCTGAACAGTACATACCCATCACTGAAGAGGTCTGCGAGTGGGTAACCTGCCAAGATTCTGAAGTCAGAGCTATTTTCAGTCGCTGAGATACATACCTCGAGTACTATTGGGCAACCGAAACACCTAGCTACTCATTGAGAAAAACTAGTCACAGTAGTTTACCTAGTTATAACCAGGACTGGGACAATATGCTCTAAAAACTGTAGATCCCAAAAATAGTATAGACGGGAGAGAATTAAATAGTATTGAATGGTTCTACACCAGCGGTATATAGTATTCGATACCATTTCATTTCGTCTGTGATATTTTCGGGATCTATAGTTTTTAGAGCATATTGTCACAACCCTGGTTATAAACATACCTTCTGTAATTAACTGAGCCATGATTCAACTTAATCAAAATTTGATCTAGAGTCTTGAGTTATGAAGTATTGGTTCCTTAATAACTCAGAGTCACTTCATATCTCGGGTACACTCGATAGTTTTCTATGATTGAATCATAGAAAACTACGATCTTTGAGGAATAACTATGACGAACTTCTTCACGCACATCGTTTTCTATAATTTAAACATAGAAAACTACTCCATAACTCAGGTACTAAATTACTCGACAACTCCATAACTCAGGTCCTTCATAACTCAGGAGTTTTACTATTTTCTAAACACATTTTATATTTCTTTATTACATTCATGAACTTCGGACTTATTGGCGTTAATTTTTGTTTTGTTATTTTATTTGCTGTAGATAAAATAAATTGATTAAAATCATTAAATGAACAAAAATGTGGTTAATAAAAACATTTATTATAAATATTATTTATTCCATACCAAACCATTTTAATTAAAGATAATTTATTTTATTGTTTAAATACAATTTGGGACAAATATGAAGAACCTATTAGCGAAAAGATTAAGTGGCATCAAAATTAAAACAAAATACAAGGGACTTTCAGAAGCAGTCAGGAAGGAAAGTGACTCTATGAGCAATTACATTATTATTAGGGAGTTTGCTTTATCCCAGGCAAGAAGGATTTATTCCTGGGATATTAAGGGAATATCCCAGGCAAGGAGGATTTATTCCTGGGATATTAAGGGAATGTCCCAGGCAAGAAGGATTTATTCCTGGGATATTAAGGGAATATCCCAGGCAAGAAGGATTTATTCCTGGGATATTAAGGGAATATCCCAGGCAAGAAGGATTTATTCCTGGGATATCAAGGGCATATCCCTTACTTCCTTGTATAGACTATGTTCATGGATGCAGAAAAGCTACTGCCCGAATATAGTCACTAATCATGAAATGTTGTGGCTTAAAATTCTAAAATTAAATACTGATTATAGAATAATTAGAAATAGAAATTATTTCAAATATTCTTTTTTAATTCCTTGAATGAAAAAATATATCAAATGAAGTTAGTGAAATAAATCAATTGCCTTTATTCGTAATGTCTAGGCAGATTTATAACTAGGTGAACAGGCGTAATAAAATAAAATTAATTCAGTCTCTCCTCACCAATAATCAATAGTTTTCTTTGAAAAACTTCAAAGAAAATAAAGGGGAGACTGTTTAAAATTTACCAGCATGTATTTTCATTAATATTTGGTTTGTTACAATGTGCTTTTAAAATAGTAGATTCCGAGAATATTATAGATGGAGAGAATTAAAGAGTATTGAATGGTTCTACACCAGCGGTATATAGTATTCGATACCATTTCATTTCGTCTGTGATATTCTTAAGATCTATGACTTATAAAGCATATTGTCACAACCCTAATTATTATGCTACAATATAAAAGACTAGATACTTACTAACAATTTATACAGATTCATTTACAGGTACAGCTCGTATAACGGACAGTTCATGTACTGGAAAAAGTGTCCGCTATGCCGATCAGAGTCCGCTGTAACGTCATATTATTAGGTTAGTTGGGGGTTTTAAACTGTGTAAGTTTTCTTTGACAGCATTTCAAAGAATCCTTAAGGAAGGTAAACAACCTCAGATTATTATTAAAGGAAAAGTTTAATGAAAATCTTATAATATTTATATTACATATATAAAGGTACGAAATAATAAGGTAGGTATAACTGTCGCTTAAAGTACTATAAAATATGATAAAAAGGCTGTTCTTTTTCAACTTCACTTACATAGGTATGTATGTACCTACATGCTAACTAATACACAAAGCGTAATTAATAATCGTTTTTTAAATTCAACACAATGTAAAAATAAATAATTTCAATTACTGATTTTTATTTTTTGTTTGGTATGAATGAATGAAGTATATATTAGAATAGAATAGTTACACCTCTTCTTAAATTTCTATGGAAATTTTCTAATCAAAGAAAATGTGACGGAGAAGGGTAACTAAATCAAAATAATGAAAATCTTAAAAACAATATATTATGTGTTGATTGTAAATTGTAATACCTCTGAATATAAACAATGTTTGACTATATACTTGGTAGACGAATAAAATATTTGTGAAACCATATAATTTAAAGAGTTCGCTGTAGCGAGCTGCATGTCCAGTAGAACGAACAATTTTTGTTCTATTTAGGGGGTATCCGTTCAAAAGTCGTCCGCTGTACGAGCTTTACCTGTATATATTTGTCAATAGTCATTTTTTTATTAAACTCTTTTCTTGTCTTCTTTATATATTTTAACTATAATTTAAAACCTAATTTTTATATGGAATATTTAATAAAAGAAATAGAAAATCTAGAAATTTACTAAAAATAAAATAAAATCCAGAGGAATATTGAAATATATAATAAAAACTCCTGATTTCTGCCACAGAATATAGTTTCTAAACATTAAAACTAATTAATATATTTAATATAATCACCTCCAATACATAATTGAGTATAAATGCGTTGAAACTTAACATGGATTTCTTAAATTAAATTGCATGGAAGACCAAAGTATCTAATACCTTTCATAACACTTGCTCAGTTTGCAGTCTTCTGACAGACCAAGTCAAACTGCAGAAAACTGTGCATGTTTGAACAAGATTGAACGTGTTTGAACAAGATTGAACGTTTTCTAACAAGATTGAACGTGTTCTAACAAGATTGAACGTGTTCTAACAAGATTGAACGTGTTCTAACAAGATTGAACGTGTTCTAACAAGATTGAACGTGTTCTAACAAGATTGAACATGTTCATACAAGATAAAACATGTTCATACAAGTTAAAACATGTTCAGACAAGTTCAAACATGATCGAACGTGTTCTACTGTTGTAACAAGTTAAAACGAAGCAAGTGTTAAAAAGGTAGGTGGAAGCTAGCACCTCAAAGTCTGCTAGCTGCTTTAGAAGTCTTGATTTTCTCGAGTCTTTGCGCAATAGCTTTGCCAAGCGCTGGGTCTGCTTTGGCGAAGTTACCCACAGCTCTTTGCTGGATGAACTCTTGGGCATCGCACATGTGACCAGCAAGATTGTCCGCCAAACGATCTCTCTCTTGAGCGTTCAGAACCTAGGAAACAAATTTCAGGATAATTATTAATTATGTTCTGGTTTAGAACCTAGGAAATAATTAAGGATAGTTCGGCCTGCAGTGTATAACGTTAGAATCATTATAATTAATTAATTGTATCTTAAAATAATTATAGCATCATCATATGGTTGAATTTAAAAAGGGACACAGTTTTCATGTATCATTCAAACGGTTAATATGAATAGTTAGATTATTTGAAATAATTTCCTAGAAACAAAATATGTAGCATCAATATAAAATCTAATCGATATAGAAAAAGCACCCCAGGAGTATTTGAATTAGTTTTGATTTGCGTACCAAACCAATTACTATTATGCTTTCTTGCAATAGGTAATTTATTAAAATAATTCCAGATTGCTATTTAATTCTCACGTTGTTGTAGAAGATGCCAGGCTGGGTGAAGTTGTCGTCATCAGCAGAGTTGTACCTGTCCACATCTCCTACGAACTTCTCCTTGCACTCCAAGTAGCTCTTGCAGTCCTTGGGACCGGAGAAGCTGTTTGGGTAGTAGTTGGGGGCGGAGCCCTGAAAGGGAAAAGTACCAAATTAAAAAATACACCAAAAAATATCGATTTTCAAAATACCAAATTAAAAAATAAATACCGATTAAAAAAAATACCCCAAAAATATCGATTATCAAAATACCAAAAATAGTTAAAATACCAAATCAAAAAAAGTACCAAAAAAATATACCCAAAAATATCTAATTTAAAAAAATACAGGAAAAAATTGAAAAGATATACCTACCCAATAAAAAAAAAAATTAAAATACAAAAAAACTACCTATTATCAAAAAACAAAAGTTACCAAGTTTGTAACGAGCAAAACTGTTATCGCATATTGTGAAGTAATGGAAGATTAGCCAGAAACCCTTCTTACTATTTTTCGATGCTGTCTTTCTAACTCAACCATAATATTCTTTCTTCTATGCATTTAATAAAGTAAATAAAATACAAAACAATTAAACATTTAAATAATTTATCAACTGTGAATTTAAAATTTCACGTACCTGGTTGTCAGTGACGGTCATGAAGCCATCTCTCTGGTAGTTAGCAACCCTTGTCCTGTAAGGGCAGTTAACTGGGATCTGGAGGTAGTTGGCGCCCAAACGGTGCAAGTGGGTGTCGGTGTAGGAGAAGAGACGTCCCTGCAACATCTTATCGGGGGATGGTTCGATACCAGGAACCATACTCGATGGGGAAAACGCAAGTTGTTCAATCTGTAGATGAAGTTTGTTTCAATTTATTAATATTTTTCTTTCTTTTCATCGTTATATGTTTTCAGATTAAACTAGAGATTGTCTCCAGTTGAAAGACGAGTTATCTTCATTTCATTGTGTAAATTCTATTTAAGAATTATTAAAAATAAAATTAATAAAAAATAAAATTAATAAAAAATAAAAATAAAATTCTTTTCCTATGAACTAATTTTTTCAAATGTTCCTGGAATCTGTAGATGAAATTTGTTTCAATCAGATGAAGTTTAAGAATTCACGCAGATATATGAATTAATGTACTGAACTCACCTCAGCGAAATAGTTGGTTGGGTTTCTATTCAGGGTCAGTTTTCCCACTGGGATGAGAGGGAATTCGGAATGGGACCAGACCTTTGTCAGGTCGAATGGGTTGAATTTGTGCTTCTCAGCTTGTTCGAATGTCATCACCTGTAAATATTGGAATTTTGGTTAAAGCTTTAAATTAAACAATATGAAAGCTACTTGGATGAGACAGTAGAATATCCATTTTGATTCGGAAGTTCAAATTGGAATCTTCTATTTCTCTAAGGCCTATTCTATACTAGCGAATTGAACGTCACGTTTACACCGCCCAGTTTACGCCTCTTAAATTAATCACGGTTAAATGAATGGAAGGCGGTAGAACGCTAGTATAGTCTGAACATGTGCTTTTCAATCATTTAACCGTGATTAATTGAAGAGACGTAAACTGGGCTAAAGTAGAATGGCTACGCGATTCAATCCAAAGAAACTATCTAACAATGTAGTTTTTAAATGTTCACCTGAATGGATAGAGTCCAGGAAGGGAATTTTCCAGCTGCGATGGAGTTGTAGAGATCACGAATGGAGTAGTCAGGATCTGAACCAGCCAACTCGTTAGCCTTTTCGACAGGAAGATTTCTGAACGAAAATAAGATTGAATTGGTAAAATAAAAACCTTTGATGATGATGTATGAGCTAAATTTAAAAACAATACACAAACTAGACTTTAACTAAGATACAGCATTAAATAAATGAGAAATTCCTGAGTTAGATTGGTTCCTTCATATCTCAAATCCACTTCATATATCGGGTGCGCTAGATAGTTTTCTATGACTAAAATCATAGAAAACTATGGTCATTGAGGGATAACTGACGAAATACTTCACGCATATCATTTTTTATATTGAAACATATAAAATATTTAATAACTCAGGTCCTTCATTACTCAAGTGCTTCAAAACTCAGAATTTCATGTCGCAGTAGTTTTACTGTAAATACTAACTTGATTCCTTGGTCAGTCTTGTAGTGGAACTTGCAGTAAACTGGCTTGTTCTCCTTGTTCACCATCTTGAAAGTGTGGGAGCCGTAGCCGTTCATCTGCCTGAACCCGTCAGGGATGCCTCTCTCAGAGAACAAGAACATCACCTGATGGGTTGTCTCTGGACGGAGGCTGATGAAGTCCCAGAACATGTCTGGGTCCTGAAAAGAAAATGGAAAACTGCTTGCCAAGGATTCTAGGACTAAGACTCCAAATAAAACGGCTAAAAGCTCAATAAGGATTAGGTAGTTTTTGTCACAATCGAAGACATCCGGATGGCAAGCCCTCCCAGAACCACCAACTGGACCGCTAACCTACCCTCACACAATTTTGCATATTGCGTTTTTTTTAAACGTGGGATTTTGTCTGTCCAATCTACAATTTTTTGTTTTTGACACTGGGGATTTTTGCAGAGAGTGTTAGAGAAGTAGAGTTGCTGCTTTACCTATTCGATTACACTCAGAGTTCAGAAATTTGACGATTATTTACAGTTCGAATTTAGACCCTCTTAGATACATAAAAGAGTTGTAGGTTGGCACGCAGAGATACAGGGTGTCTGAGAAAAAAAGGCAACCATACTTATTATATCTTTAATCATGTATTATAAACCAGTGTAGGCAAATAACTTAAACAAAATTTCTCTGGTTTTATATCTGCAGAACTTGCCTATAGACAAGATTCAACTTTTGTCAATAGAAGCCGTGAACAGAAGTCAATCCTCCAATACACGGACCTACAATTTCTTCGGTTGACTTCTTTCTGAGACACCCTGTATAGTATACACTTATACAGTATATCACTATATACTGTATACAAAGAAATAACGAGTTCGTACCTTCAGATGGGTGGCTGGGTTCCTCTTCTGGGTGTGGATGAAGGAAGGGAAGAGAATTGGGTCCCTGATGAAGAAGATGGGGGTGTTGTTACCGACCAAATCCCAGTTACCTTCCTGGGTGTAGAACTTCACTGAGAAACCTCTGGGATCTCTGAAAAATGGTGACAGAAATGGAAAAAACTAATTTATGGAAAAATCTTTGATGGCATTTTTGTGGTTCTTTCCTCACTATTCAGAAATTGTTTAAGGCTTTGCTAATTGCTTATAATAATATGTATTTGAGAAATAGCTTATGAATAGTTTTAAATGACACAGAAAATGATGATTTATAATTGAAGTAAGATTATATTCTAATTACTGACTACTTAAAAAGTAGATACATTTTTTGAAGTTGATCAGTGTTTATCAATTTTCGAAAAGGTTTCCAATTCAAATCTGCAGCACAGTTAAATGAACAATTAACGGATTTAGTTAAATTTCTCGTAATACATTATTGACGAAGTAGCTATGAGCTTAATATCATTTAATACCGGTTCGCATATCATATATCCAAGCCGGTTATCCACCCACTTCTTGGATTCCAGGAAAAATATCCCCGTGGAAAAGAAGAAGAACATGTCAAAATCCCAGTAAAGTTTGTCTGTAAAGAGAGGGACGTCGCCCCCGAAACCACCCTGCCAAGTCGTTAGGCAGTCATGAAGTGTTCAGTACAACAAACTAGCGGATACAGCAAACTACATAACTGACATTTATGTTGAGTATGCCCTTAATGAAAATTCGTCAACGAAATGTCCTGTCGACGGAACGTCCTGTCGACGAAACGTCCTGTCGACGAAACATCCTGTCGACGAAACGTCCTGTCGACGAAAATTCCTGTCGACGAATCGTACTGTCAACGAAACGTCCTGTCGACGAAACGTCCTGTCGACGAAACTTCCTGTCAACGTCATGTCGACAAAATGTCTTATCGACGAAATGTCCTACAAGCAAGCAAACAAGGAAGAGATAGTGCATCAACATGCAGGACATAACTACTACCAACTTACCTGGCTGTATCAGCTGACCCACTCTCTCCTCCGACTGTGGAGAACCTGACGGCGATGGGGGTCTTCTTGCCCACCTGACTGAACACCTCTGACTTGCAGTACTTGCTGATGTCGTGAGTGACAACGAACTCGCCAAAAGCTCCTAGAAACAAAAAGAAAAGTAGAAACGGATTAACTAACTTTTCTAGGCATAGTTACATAACCAAAACAAAAAGGATTTATTCCTGCGATATTAAGGGAATATCCCAGGAAAGAAGAATTGTTTCCTGGGTTATTAAGAGAATATTCCAGGTAAAAAGGATTAATAGAAGGATTATTAAGGGAAAGTCCCAGGCAAGAAGGATGCATTTTTTCGATAATAAGGGAATATCCCAGGCAAGAAGGACTTATTCCTGGGATATTCCCTAAATATCCCAGGAATAAGTCCTTCTTGCCTGGCAGTTTACCATAAAGTTGTTCTTTGTTGTCTTTGAGTTTAATGTGAATCACACATTAAATATAGTTCCACTATATAATATCTAGCGTATATCGTTTACATTATGCCGTTTAGAATTAGTAACATGTACTCGAAAGTGCTTATCACCGTTACAATGCATCTTATCGCGTTAGATAAGATAAAAACATAGAGCAATTGTTAAGCAATAGGCTATGCATGCTAATCAGCCCACTACCCTGTTTATAACAACCATTTTGCTGTATAATCTACCAATAGCTACTGCATTTTGGATATAAGGTAGAGATTAAAATAATTACCAAATGAAAAAAATATTATTATTAATTTGGTTGCATAATATTAACCGTATAGTAATGGATTATTTATAAAATAATTTGATTTTTTTTTTATTCATATTCTTATTGAATAACTAATTAATATATTTTAAAATTTAAAAATTAATTTAAACAATTATCTAAATTCTAGAATGTAAATTATAATTAAATATCATTTGTCACAGTTATGTCTAAATTAATTTCTTTTTAAGAACATTATCGACAATAATAAAAATTATTTCAGATTAAATCCTCACTAATTATTCAATTTAATGAATAAAATTTAATTACTACAGCAATGAATTTGTTTTTAATTGATCTCCTTGCACTATAGAGGTGTCTGGCAACTATGAAAGTTTCCACCATACCCTTGAACTGATAATAGATATATATTGTGATATACATACATAGCTACAGGGTATAATATATCACAGTGTATAAGGGAAATCAAAAAACAATATAGATGTAATAAATAGCTAAAATTACTCCTCATTTATTGTTCTATACCAGGAGAAATAATTGCGAGACATGTTCCACACTTGTTTGACTTGTAATATGTGAGAGTTGTAATAAGAGTGGGGTACGCCTGTACATTTTATTTTACCTTGAATATTTTTTGATGTTAGAACGAAAATTTGACAAAAAAAAGACGCATTTTCTTACTTAGTTGAACAAAAAAGATTTAATTTCTTGTTAGCTGTTTTTACCTAAATTTCTTTGTTTTTTTAAAACCTTATTTACAGTAAGGTGTATAATTCTATTATAAGTTATGTAATTAAAATGTATATAAACCAATAATTAGTGCAAATGTACAAACAGAAAATATAACTTGGAATCATATGACCAGGGTGCAATTGAGCGGGGATCAAATGACCATGGAACAATTGACCGGGGAACAGATGAACGGGGAATCAAATGACAGGGGGATCAAATGACCGGGGATCAAATGACCAAGGAACAATTGACCGGGGATCAAATGATCAGGGAACAATTGACCGGGGATCAATTAACCAAGACCAACGGGCCAATTAATTGGTATTCATCATGGTTACCAATTGAAATAACAGATAAGTAATAATTATTTTTACGTTCTACAAGATTGAAAACATGGAGACAACTGATAGCTCGGAAATTACATCACATCCTTTTTGCACATTTACGTAGCAAATACCGTAGAGAACTTTAAGCATCGATAGATTTTAAAGGAAACAACAAACCTACTTAAATGAGTTACGTAACTTCAGAGAGGAAAATGAAGAGAAAGCTTGCTAGAGTACAGGCAAATCTTACAAATTTGTCATCGTGTACTCAGACCAATTCTAAAATATCTACAAACATTACAATTAGTAAAGTTTCTTTTTGGAAATTAGTAAAATGAGAAGTCATTACATGTACACTTTTATTTGACACCTATTTTGTAGACTTTTATCTGTAAATAGATATTGTATGAATGTTTTTGACTTCATCCCTAGTG
Source organism: Caprella mutica (assembly GCA_947561585.1). NCBI lineage: Eukaryota > Metazoa > Arthropoda > Malacostraca > Amphipoda > Caprellidae > Caprella > Caprella mutica. Next base: position 25,316 of record CANNZV010001495.1, read on the forward strand.
GAATATTATTTGTATCTTCTTACACAGACAAATAATTTTGCTGTTCAAGATTTATAATTTTTCAGAATTTGAAAGATGTTACGTAATCTTTAGCTATTATTATTTTTAAAAACACCATCATTCACATACCTATATAGCCACAGTCACATACCTATATGTATATACCTATTGCATGAGTATGTACTTATACATTTATCCTCATCTGTCACAGGAATTTCCCCTCGAAAAAAATACCCATACGAGATATTTCCTAAACTTGTGTCCCCAAACGTTTGAGTTATTTATTTTTCCGGGTAAATTTTTTGAGATGATTTAAGAAGTTAGTCGATGGATTAATTTTTAATATTAAAAGAGTGCAAACAAAACTGTAGTTGAACAGAGTACTCATTTTACAAAAACGACCATAACATAAAGGGTCCAGTGGACCAAATAATAAAGGGTCCAGTGGACCAAATAACAAAGGGTCCAGTGGACCAAATAATAAAGGGTCCAGTGGACCAAATAACAAAGGGTCCAGTGGACCAAATAACAAAGGGTCCAGTGGACCATAGTACAAAGGGTCCAGTGGACCATGGTCCTCACCTGCACCCTTAGCGTGGACCACCCTCTCTGCAATTCTCTCCCTGTCAAAATGTTGCATCTCGTCCAAGAACTGCAGGTCCTGAACTAGGAGTGGTCCACGGGCCCCCAGAGTCATGGAATTGAGCTTGTCACCCAGGGGGCACCCCATGCTGGTGCTTAACTTGTTGGGGCATGTCTGGGAATGGGAAAAAACATTAAAATAATTTTATTAATTTTAAAAAGGAAAAAAATATATATTAAAATTCATGACCAGAATTTTTTAGTTCAATTAATTCATACATATTGAAATATACAATTAACATTTTATCCTAATTTCTTACTAATTATAATATATTGAAATCTAATAATATAAATCTAGTTTTGAAATAATTTCTACCAAAAAATTATTTCAACATCCTGATTTATTAGTAATTATGAAATTGAAATATAAATTAATCATTTTATCTTGAATCATTTAACAAATTTTCCACCATATTGAAATTTAGTATAAATAAAAAATGAAACTAATATTCACCACTTGTCAAAAATATATTCAAACCAAAAATGTATACATCAATAATAAGTTTTAATTTTTTAATCCAAAGTACATTCTAACACTAGATTCCATTGCACTAACGGCAGGTAAGTCCGTCACAGTTACAATTATTTAATCCAAAGTACATTCTAACACTACCTTCCATTGCACTAACGGCAGGTAAGTCCGCCACAGTTACAATTATTTAATCCAAAGTACATTCTAACACTAGTTTCCATTGCACTAACGGCAGGTAAGTCCGCCACAGTTACAATTATTTAATCCAAAGTACATTCTAACACTAGTTTCCATTGCACTAACGGCAGGTAAGTCCGCCACAGTTACAATTATTTAATCCAAAGTACATTCTAACACTAGTTTCCATTGCACTAACGGCAGGTAAGTCCGCCACAGTTACAATTATTTAATCCAAAGTACATTCTAACACTAGTTTCCATTGCACTAACGGCAGGTAAGTCCGTCACAGTTACACAGACTGAATTCCTTTCCAATCGAAAATCTTTTTCTGTGTTCATACATGCACCCACAATGACTTTCATTTTAGAAACCTCAAAGAGAACAGTTACGCCTTTGGAAGGGGGACGCTATAACGGAAGCTGTACGCTATAAGAACAGTCAGTGAATTGTACGATATTTCCTAAATTAGTTGAAAATTTGTTCTAATATTATTTGTATTTGATTATTTTTGAGTAATTAAAAATTGCTCTATAAATTATAAGTCATCCCTAGTGGAATATTATTTGTATTGACTGTAAATAGATATTGTATGAATGTTCTTCACCGTAAGAGTTCATCCCTAGTGGAATATTATTTGTATTGACTGTAAATAGATATTGTATGAATGTTCTTCACCGTAAGAGTTCATCCCTAGTGGAATATTATTTGTATTGACTGTAAATAGATATTGTATGAATGTTCTTCACCGTAAGAGTTCATCCCTAGTGGAATATTATTTGTATTGACTGTAAATAGATATTGTATGAATGTTCTTCACCGTAAGAGTTCATCCCTAGTGTAATATTATTTGTATTAACTGTAAATAGATATTGTATGAATGTTCTTCACCGTAAGAGTTCATCCCTAGTGGAATATTATTTGTATTGACTGTAAATAGATATTGTATGAATGTTCTTCACCGTAAGAGTTCATCCCTAGTGGAATATTATTTGTATTGACTGTAAATAGATATTGTATGAATGTTCTTCACCGTAAGAGTTCATCCCTAGTGGAATATTATTTGTATTGACTGTAAATAGATATTGTATGAATGTTCTTCACCGTAAGAGTTCATCCCTAGTGTAATATTATTTGTATTAACTGTAAATAGATATTGTATGAATGTTCTTCACCGTAAGAGTTCATCCCTAGTGGAATATTATTTGTATTGACTGTAAATAGATATTGTATGAATGTTCTTCACCGTAAGAGTTCATCCCTAGTGGAATATTATTTGTATTGACTGTAAATAGATATTGTATGAATGTTCTTCACCGTAAGAGTTCATCCCTAGTGGAATATTATTTGCATTGACTGTAAATAGATATTGTATTAATGTTCTTCACCGTAAGAGTTCATCCCTAGTGGAATATTATTTGTATTGACTGTAAATAGATATTGTATGAATGTTCTTCACCGTAAGAGTTCATCCCTAGTGGAATATTATTTGCATTGACTGTAAATAGATATTGTATGAATGTTCTTCACCGTAAGAGTTCATCCCTAGTGGAATATTATTTGCATTGACTGTAAATAGATATTGTATTAATGTTCTTCACCGTAAGAGTTCATCCCTAGTGGAATATTATTTGCATTGACTGTAAATAGATATTGTATTAATGTTCTTCACCGTAAGAGTTCATCCCTAGTGGAATATTATTTGCATTGACTGTAAATAGATATTGTATTAATGTTCTTCACCGTAAGAGTTCATCCCTAGTGGAATATTATTTGTATTGACTGTAAATAGATATTGTATGAATGTTCTTCACCGTAAGAGTTCATCCCTAGTGGAATATTATTTGCATTGACTGTAAATAGATATTGTATGAATGTTCTTCACCGTAAGAGTTCATCCCTAGTGGAATATTATTTGCATTGACTGTAAATAGATATTGTATTAATGTTCTTCACCGTAAGAGTTCATCCCTAGTGGAATATTATTTGCATTGACTGTAAATAGATATTGTATTAATGTTCTTCACCGTAAGAGTTCATCCCTAGTGGAATATTATTTGTATTGACTGTAAATAGATATTGTATGAATGTTCTTCACCGTAAGAGTTCATCCATAGTGGAATATTATTTGTATTGACTGTAAATAGATATTGTATGAATGTTCTTCACCGTAAGAGTTCATCCCTAGTGGAATATTATTTGTATTGACTGTAAATAGATATTGTATGAATGTTCTTCACCGTAAGAGTTCATCCCTAGTGGAATATTATTTGTATTGACTGTAAATAGATATTGTATGAATGTTCTTCACCGTAAGAGTTCATCCCTAGTGTAATATTATTTGTATTGACTGTAAATAGATATTGTATGAATGTTCTTCACCGTAAGAGTTCATCCCTAGTGGAATATTATTTGTATTGACTGTAAATAGATATTGTATGAATGTTCTTCACCGTAAGAGTTCATCCCTAGTGGAATATTATTTGCATTGACTGTAAATAGATATTGTATTAATGTTCTTCACCGTAAGAGTTCATCCCTAGTGGAATATTATTTGCATTGACTGTAAATAGATATTGTATGAATGTTCTTCACCGTAAGAGTTCATCCCTAGTGGAATATTATTTGCATTGACTGTAAATAGATATTGTATGAATGTTCTTCACCGTAAGAGTTCATCCCTAGTGGAATATTATTTGTATTGACTGTAAATAGATATTGTATGAATGTTCTTCACCGTAAGAGTTCATCCCTAGTGGAATATTATTTGTATTGACTGTAAATAGATATTGTATGAATGTTCTTCACCGTAAGAGTTCATCCCTAGTGGAATATTATTTGTATTGACTGTAAATAGATATTGTATGAATGTTCTTCACCGTAAGAGTTCATCCCTAGTGTAATATTATTTGTATTAACTGTAAATAGATATTGTATGAATGTTCTTCACCGTAAGAGTTCATCCCTAGTGTAATATTATTTGTATTGACTGTAAATAGATATTGTATGAATGTTCTTCACCGTAAGAGTTCATCCCTAGTGGAATATTATTTGTATTGACTGTAAATAGATATTGTATGAATGTTCTTCACCGTAAGAGTTCATCCCTAGTGGAATATTATTTGCATTGACTGTAAATAGATATTGTATTAATGTTCTTCACCGTAAGAGTTCATCCCTAGTGGAATATTATTTGCATTGACTGTAAATAGATATTGTATGAATGTTCTTCACCGTAAGAGTTCATCCCTAGTGGAATATTATTTGTATTGACTGTAAATAGATATTGTATGAATGTTCTTCACCGTAAGAGTTCATCCCTAGTGGAATATTATTTGTATTGACTGTAAATAGATATTGTATGAATGTTCTTCACCGTAAGAGTTCATCCCTAGTGTAATATTATTTGTATTGACTGTAAATAGATATTGTATGAATGTTCTTCACCGTAAGAGTTCATCCCTAGTGGAATATTATTTGTATTGACTGTAAATAGATATTGTATGAATGTTCTTCACCGTAAGAGTTCATCCCTAGTGGAATATTATTTGCATTGACTGTAAATAGATATTGTATTAATGTTCTTCACCGTAAGAGTTCATCCCTAGTGGAATATTATTTGCATTGACTGTAAATAGATATTGTATGAATGTTCTTCACCGTAAGAGTTCATCCCTAGTGGAATATTATTTGCATTGACTGTAAATAGATATTGTATGAATGTTCTTCACCGTAAGAGTTCATCCCTAGTGGAATATTATTTGTATTGACTGTAAATAGATATTGTATGAATGTTCTTCACCGTAAGAGTTCATCCCTAGTGGAATATTATTTGTATTGACTGTAAATAGATATTGTATGAATGTTCTTCACCGTAAGAGTTCATCCCTAGTGGAATATTATTTGTATTGACTGTAAATAGATATTGTATAAATGTTCTTCACCGTAAGAGTTCATCCCTAGTGGAATATTATTTGTATTGACTGTAAATAGATATTGTATGAATGTTCTTCACCGTAAGAGTTCATCCCTAGTGGAATATTATTTGCATTGACTGTAAATAGATATTGTATGAATGTTCTTCACCGTAAGAGTTCATCCCTAGTGGAATATTATTTGCATTGACTGTAAATAGATATTGTATTAATGTTCTTCACCGTAAGAGTTCATCCCTAGTGGAATATTATTTGCATTGACTGTAAATAGATATTGTATTAATGTTCTTCACCGTAAGAGTTCATCCCTAGTGGAATATTATTTGTATTGACTGTAAATAGATATTGTATGAATGTTCTTCACCGTAAGAGTTCATCCATAGTGGAATATTATTTGTATTGACTGTAAATAGATATTGTATGAATGTTCTTCACGGTAAGAGTTCATCCCTAGTGGAATATTATTTGTATTGACTGTAAATAGATATTGTATGAATGTTCTTCACCGTAAGAGTTCATCCCTAGTGGAATATTATTTGTATATTCTTACACAGACATATTACTTTGCTGTTAATGATTTTAAATTATAATTAAATAAATGTTACGTAACATTTTATCTTTTTAAAAAATACCTCAATCATTAAATATCAAATTTCACCTGAACGTATTAAATTAATCCCAATAAAAGATAGATAACTAAATAAGTTTTTATCCTATAGTGCAATGAGTCTGGTTCCAGAATACCAAGCACTATAACCTGTTCTAGAACGAACTAACGCACAAGTTCTTGGTATGATACTTAAGAACGTTCCAGTGCTTTGTTTAATTGTATATGTTCCATTATTTCAAGTTACGATACTTTGTCGAAAATGTGGAACCGTACGATAATTTGGAACTTACCATACGATTAGAGTCTATATGATTTTAATGATCAAAAGCTGTCGCAAAAATGATATATAAAAAATATCAATACTTAATCGTTATATTTTTATCTATTTTAATAAAATGTTCATTAATTATTCAGCATTTAATTAATTATAGATTTAACGTCTGTTTCGGAACCAAAGGCCATATCGCTGATGTCAAAAGGAAATTAAGTACAAGGGACTAGAAGAAGTAGTCAGAGAATCAGCCTTTAATATGCATTTATTAAAATAGCTCTTTTTTAATGATCATAGACTTTAATAATCAAATTTTCACTGCATGTTTTCTGTTAATGAAGCAATTTCATACGTAAGCTATTCAGAAAATTACAAATCAGTTGATATTACGTAACTTAAAGGCACCGGAAAAAACATGGGTTTATTACATAATATTATAGAAATAAGGTCTAGGATCATTATTCTGCAAACCGCATACAAATCTATTTAGTATATATTTTATATTACCCTGTGCACAACAATGATTGTTCGAAACCATAATGTGACGCTGAAGAAAAATATTGGAGAAATTGATGACTGGTCTTCGTTTTAGTGTGTAAATTATTTATTATTATTTGTATGATTTTCTTTTTCATCTGGGTATGTCCATTAACAGCTTATTTTCGATATAACATCAAACAAGTGAATCGGGGGGAGTACCGCCCCCCGTACCAACCTGCCAAGTCAATAAACAATGATGAAGTGTGCAATACAACAAACTAGCGGATACAAAACTGTTTCATGTCGCAAAAAGATATCCTGTCAAAAAATAAAAAAGGCGGAAAAATAGAGATAAAGCGTAACTGAGTCTCCTACCTAATGTTATTCCTACCGGAATCTTAATTGCGCTATATCTCGAAAATTAAAAGTTTCCACAACAAATGGTATTCTTGGAAACCTGTTAAATGCTCCTTTCATCTAGGTATATAAAATGTCAAAATATCGAAAATTGGAGGCGGACTTAAAGCTTAAAAATAGGTACCGAACGTTGACTTTCCTAGTTAGTTAGGTGTACGATGATTGAATGGTACTAGTTAAATGACTTTGCAGTTTATATATGATTTAGTTATGCCTTGACAACAGAGAAAATGAAAAACCAGTCAAAATGAAAATCCAGTGAATAGTGAAAAACCAGTCAGTCTGGGTAGATATGTGTGCCATATAACTTTCTAGTTGCAGTTGTCTGTTCAGATGAACTAGTAACTAGACAACAATTCAAATTAACGGCATTTTGATAATAGATTATATAGGGTAAGTTACATGAGTTATCGGACAGTTCCACATTTTCGATCACTTATAGAAACAGTATATTAAAAGTTAAATAATATTAATTAAATATTTTTTATACGATCGATAATTCGTACGGTTAAATTAATATTCTATCAGTTTTTTTTTTTAATTGGGTACCTACCTACCTACCTACAGCAGTTCTAACAATCATGTATTCATGAATTCAATAAATTGCTGGTAGTATTTTAAAATATGAACCAGGTTAGGTAGCGGTAATGTGAGAGACGTCAACAATTGAGATTTTGCCCTATTTACTATAATGAAGGGAGATTATTTGATTATAAAGTTTTTATTTATTATAGATACAGAAAAGATACCGATTTGACTAATAAAATAATATATCAGAAATATAGTCTATTTAATTAGCTATGTTCAGTTACCTACATCAATATTAAGAACATTGAGTACCCGTTATTTTTAACGGGAAAGTACACTAGTCAATAATAATGTGGTAAATGACAAGCCTACACTATACGTACATAGGTATTATAGCTCATATGTACCTAGATACAAGATAACAGAAATGATGCAAGATACAGAAAATATTCTCAATATCATTTTTACAGAAAGCTACCTAGGATATGAATTATTCGTTAATATAAAAGAAACTGTATACTAACTCAACTCATTATTTTTGTTTAAAAAGACAACATTTTTCCATTACAATCAAGGTTTAGTTAATAGTGTGATCGTAAATGTGTTCCCGCCCGGTAACTCGTAAGTCAGCCTCAGACTCTCACCGGGTTGGCATCTTTGTAGCCCTGAAGCTGATTAGTTGCTGCGTCACGGGACATCTTTCGCAATGTGTTTATCTGCGCAATGAGGAGAAAGTAGAGAGGAGGGTACGACACAACCTACCAACACAAGACACTCAACTGTTATGGCACTGAATGGCTGGGGAACCTGTTGATGCTGTGCAGATGGCTGGCTGCTGTCAGCCAGATGGTAATGCCACGGAACGGCTGAGAGATGTTGACTGGCTGCCGTTTGATAGTGTTGATAGGCTTGCTTTGATTGCATTACATTATAAGTGTGATCAACAGTGATTGAGATGATAGTGAGGATGTATGAGGGTGATAGGACTGGGATATGGAAGGAGGGGACAAAGATGGGAGAACTAAAGGTTAGGAATGAAATCAGACTGGGGTGTGCGGACGGCCATTCTGAAAAGTATGACAGAATATGAGGATTAATGCTTGGTTGAAGTCCTATTCAATTCCTATGTTCCCATGTTATTTTCCGCTCCCAAATCACAATTTCTGTAAAAATCCCGGGTCTGAGGAGACATTCCTCTCAGACAGGGTGTACGTACGGTATCGTCACAGTTGTTTGTGATGGTAGCTGGTATTACAAGTAAGAAATAAGTTTAGGATATATAGGAATGGAAGTGTGAGATTGACTGTGTTGTTATATGCTTATGAAGGTTTGATGATGGCAAGATCTTTGGGAGAGGGATAGAGAATGGTGAAGTTGTTGCAGAAGGAAGCCGGGAATTGTGGGCTGAGAATGAGAGGGTGAAGAGTGTGTTGTAAATCTCAATGGGAACATGATGAACTGATAGAGGAAGGGGGTGTGAGAGGTTGTTGATAGGGAAGACGGTTTCAAAATGAGTAGTGCTGCCAAGAGTGTTGAATGCAAGTTTAGTAATGGTGTGGAATGAAAGGGAGAAGGAGATATTGCAAAGATATTAGAATAGAGAATGGGGTGTGCAGGAAAATGATACGAGTGTCATTGTATACTCCAGTGGTGGCACTGTTCAAGGTGAGATTTTCGGCAGTGATTGCCAGGGTCATGAAGAGTAACTTGAAGTTTGCTGTATATTGTAAGAATGATGTGATGAGGAAGATTGTGGGAGGTGTTGATTGTTATGGATGAAAGGAGTGTCAATGGGAGAATATGAGATACAGAAGGAAAGTGAAGAACAAGAGAAGTTTGAATTATTATAGGTTAAAGGTAGGAGTAGGGGGAGCGCAGTTGATGTTCAGAACGAAAACAAACATTTTTGGATCGAGATGGAGAGAAAGATTCATAAGTGGGGATGTCGGTCCAGTGTCATGGATTGAAGTCTGTTAGGAATAGACATGGGGTGAGTAAGATGAAGAATGTCCTGATTTTTGGGGAAGCTGACAGGGATGAGAAAGGGGGGTTCTTGGAGGAGGTGTTGGCTGTCAGGACAAAGCTCATGAAAGGGAATGGAGGACTGGTGACTGAAAAAGGGGGTCATGATGGCCTTGTGGAGGCTCTATGCAGGGTGTTGGTGAGGGGACTGGAGGAAGATGGTACAATGAGGAGGAAGATATGAATACAGTGCCGATCCTAAGGCAATATTCTAGGGTTTGATCCTGAGTGTGGTGAGTGGCTGATTTCAGTCATCTGATAATGCAAAGGAACGACTGAAGGATGACAGATGATATCTTTTAGATGAAATTATAGGGCCAGAGGAAGGTTGCAGTACTCGGTAAGTGGATTTTACCATATAGGTCATGAACCAATCTGACTTTAAAGGTCCCCTCCAAGCAAATATTTTTATTGCCTCATTCAACTAGGCTAATGTTTCTTATCATTTTGCTGCAATCCGTTCGAATTTGGTAGCATATTTTTAATTTTATATGTTTTTAAAGATTTTTATATTCAAAACTCTACAAAACCTATTTTACATCCGACTTACTAATTTAAGAAATTTTCCGCCTGAAGAAAAAGAATGTACACCATTTGTTTTGATTGTCAACTAGGTATTAGGTTTAATAAATCCATTTAATATTCGAGTAAAGGTACAAAATTGAATGAATTTATACTATAAACTTTTAAAAACTTTAGAAAACAATTAATATCTAGAATAAAGGCCGAAAACGCATGGTTTGCTTATAAAATTCAAATTTGTAATCAAAACAAAGAGTGTACAATCTTCTTCTTGAGCATCAGATTAGTGATTCGCTCAACAGAATTGTATGCGGTTTGCAGAATAATGATCGTAGACCTTAGTTCTATAATATTATGTAATAAACTCATTTTTTTCCCGGAGCCTGGAGAGGACCTTTAAGAACTTACTAATTGACTTACCATGACCTGTATTAACACCCACTATTTGATTATCTAAGATTAGATAAGTGGAAAATTCTAACGAAAGAGGAATGTGATGAAATTATCTTTACTATACCTAATATATAAATAATGTTACATTTTCATATGTTATATAATATGGTATCATTTTCATATGTTATATAATAATGTTACATTTTCATTTGTTATATAATAATGTTATATTTTCATATGTTATATAATATTTTTACATTTTCATTTGTTACATAATTCTGTTAGATTAAATTGTATACTATAATTTTAAATATATAGGTACATGCAGGGTGAGCCACAAAAAAGTTTACCCAACTTTTAAACAATATAACTTAAAACCTACAGAGATTAATTTGTTTCTATAATCGCTATTCCATTAAAACATGTGTTTTTTCTATCTCTTTTGGGTTTTTGTTAATTCCCTCTCACGGAATATGCAAGTCATGGCGGTAGTAAAATAGATAAATCTATTTTTCAATTTTACTTCAAATCTATTTTTATATATACTGATAAATTCAATATTTATATTGATTCAAAGTTGGTTACACTTATTGTGAGTTACCCTGTATTATAATAATACATATTTTTCGTAGTTATATTATAAATAATTATTGAAAGATTACTAATCGTTATTTAATTTGATTTTTTTTTTTTGCAACGATTATTTGATTCATTCCAATTTTTAAAATAAATCATATGGTTTTTTTTCGATACCTATTGTTATATAACATTTTCACACTAATTATGGGGAGTATTATTAATTCAATCGGGAGCCCAGAGCCAATTTAGCTTTAAAGAATATGTAGGTATTATTAACATGTAGTGTACTGTGTGATCAGTAGGTATTCATTTTGCTTTATTCAGTAGAAATATTTTGTACTTTTGTTTCTGTTTCAAGCACAGGATTGACATAGTAGGAAGTTCTAGAAGCATTACTTATTTCGATTAAAGTATTCAAAACAAGTAATGAGCAACACTTCTAAAACTCTTTATAAGGCCTGCAGTCCTGTGATTGAAACAGAAACAAAAATTACTCTCAAATTACTAAATGAATATAGTGAATCCTCTCGTAAATACCCATAGATATACAATCTTTGTGGGAATACTCCTCGTAAATACCCATAGATACCAATCTTTGTGGGAATACTCCTCGTAAATACCCATAGATACCAATCTTTGTGGGAATACTCCTCGTAAATAACCATAGATACCAATCTTTGTGGGAATACTCCTCGTAAATAACCATAGATACCAATCTTTGTGGGAATACTCCTCGTAAATACCCATAGATACCAATCTTTGTGGGAATACTCCTCGTAAATACCCATAGATACCAATCTTTGTGGGAATACTCCTCGTAAATAACCATAGATACCAATCTTTGTGGGAATACTCCTCGTAAATACCCATAGATACCAATCTTTGTGGGAATACTCCTCGTAAATACCCATAGATACCAATCTTTGTGGGAATACTCCTCGTAAATACCCATAGATACCAATCTTTGTGGGAATACTCCTCGTAAATACCCATAGATACCAATCTTTGTGGGAATACTCCTCGTAAATAACCATAGATACCAATCTTTGTGGGAATACTCCTCGTAAATAACCATAGATACCAATCTTTGTGGGAATACTCCTCGTAAATACCCATAGATACCAATCTTTGTGGGAATACTCCTCGTAAATAACCATAGATACCAATCTTTGTGGGAATACTCCTCGTAAATAACCATAGATACCAATCTTTGTGGGTAGTGAGTTGCTGGGAATAGTCCCCAGTGGGGAGAAAAACACGTCTGAAGGGATTCCCCCTGGTGGGTTCAGCAATTCGGGCCCGGGTTCATCCCAATGATCACAGCCAGACATTTTCAGTGTCTGTTGCATCCAAATGACGTAAAAAAACAAAATGGGCTGCTAATTATTACCTTAGCAGATTGCGGAAGGCTATATTTTAGGCGTCATTTATTTATTTATCATTTCGTTATTCGCATAACTCAAAAAGTGTCAAACTAAATTGCCTGGAATTTGTTTTCGACCTGAAACAGTATCATAATGGAGCATTTCCAATGTAATCAAATTGCACGACTGTTCTGTACTGGCCCATCAACTAAAATTGTGAAATCTGAAAATTTCCGGCTTTCATCAAAAGATGACACCAACCGTACCAAGAATTTGCCTCATTCTTGCTTTCTTTCTTCTTGTTAGTTTATTGTAGTAATGGAATAAGTAATATTATTTGTAATATCTATTAACTTGTACAAACTAATAATGGAATAAGGTTCGATTTTAAATAAACTTAGAAAGGAGTTAGCGTTAATAAATAGCTGGTGAACATAAATGAACTAGTAGTCAATAGTCATAACTTGAAGTCTTGAACTTCTCAAATCTCAGAGAAGACTTATCTAAGTAAAAATTGGAAGAGCCACTGACGTCAAAACTTCAATAAAAAAGTAAGTTAATAGGTATCTGAGTTTTGACCTTTTGAAATCAGAAATCTAAGCCAATTAGCTACCTAGTACCTAATTGGCTAAGTAGTAAGGCCTAAGTCTCTAAGGCCAAAGGCTTTTTTTAACCCAAGTAAATAGTATGGCAGCTTAGCCGCCGCTATGGCGATACGTATCTAAAAGCTGAGCGGTGCACACTTGTACGGCGCACCACTGTAGTGACTGTACATTCTATTAGATAGGTAATTTAAATACAGATTAATGATAAATGGAGTGAATTTGATAGGTAGTTAGGTACCTAATTGTCGTATCAAATTCATGTCTGAAGACTGACGCCTGACGGTACCTGAATCCCAGTCCAAGTAAAATAGTATGTCTCATAAACTCACCATTTGTCTCTCCAGCTCTCTCCAAAATTCAACCAATTCTCTCCAAAATGATCAAATTTTCATAAATTCTCTCCAAAATAACATTGTAGCATAGGAGAAAAATAGATAAAACTCGCCATTTGCAATTGAAGGGCTCAAAATAACTGTCACAAACTCGCCATTAAAATGGCGAGTTTGGACATGCTTTATTACTTGGATCCCAGTCTGTATTTGGTGCACAGAAACCCACTGACTTTTTCAAAAAGCTGAAAAAATCCACCATAATATTTCAATAATTTGGCTGATCCACCAACATTTCCTCAATTTTTCCACCAAAAATTAATGGTAAAATAGGAATATATAGCCAAAATTCCACTGACTTTGCTAGAATATTATTCTCAAGGGTGAAAAAATTCCACCGACATGTCGGTGGAATTTCCCATGAAATACAGACTGGCCTGAATCCAATGTTTATACCAAGTAAAATAGTGTGTCTCATAAACTCACCATTCGTCTCTCCAGCTCTCTCCATAATTCAACAAATTCTCTCCAAAATGATCACCAGTCTGGAAAACTGCTTAGGCTAACAGATGAACTCTATATGCTAAATGCTGCGGATTATACAATTTTTAGCAATTTACCATTAATTTTTTGAGTCTGTAAAACTCCAACAGAGTAATTAGTTCATCAGAAAGCACCTATTTTTCCAGACTGGAATTATGATCATTAATTCTCTCCAAAATAACATTGTAGCATAGGAGAAAAATAGATAAAACTCGCCATTTGCAATTGGAGGGCTCAAATTAACTGTCACAAACTCGCCATTAAAATGGCGAATTTGGACATGCTTTATTACTTGGTGTTTATACTGCACACTTTAATTATTCAATTGAGTCTGATGTTTAATTTGGAATAGAAAATAAAATTCATCATAGAAAACTGTAATTGTAATTTTATGGGGTAACTATTGTAAATGTAAACTTTCAGTCTGATGTGCCAAGTAATAAAGCATGTCCAAACTCGCCATTTTAATGGCGAGTTTGTGAGTTATTTTGAGCCCTTCAATTGCAAATGGCGAGTTTTTTCTATTTTTCTCCTATGCTACAATGCCAGTCTGCAGAATATGGAACATTTTTCCAAGACTCTCTGCGGGAGTTTATGTCTTATGATTGAATTTTTAGAAATTGGAGATCTCTGCGGGAGGTCTTGAATTAATTCCTATGTTACCATTAATTTAGCTGCGGGAGATTTTGAATTAATTCCTATGTTACCATTAATTTATCTGCTGGAGATTCTGAATCTGCTACTGAGAGTCAGAGAGAGAACTGTCTCTCAAATTAAAATCTCTGCGGGAGAAGAGACCAAGTAATAAAGCATGTCCAAACTCGCCATTTTAATGGCGAGTTTGTGACAGTTATTTTGAGCCCTTCAATTGCAAATGGCGAGTTTAATCTATTTTTCTCCTATGCTACAAAGTTATTTTGGAGAGAATTTATGGAAATTTGATCATTTTGGAGAGAATTTGTTGAATTTTGGAGAGAGCTGGAGAGACAAATGGCGAGTTTATAAGACATTCTATTTTACTTGGAGAAGAGACACATTCTGCAGACTGGCTACAATGTTATTTTGGAGAGAATTAATGATAATTTGATCATTTTGGAGAGAATTTGTTGAATTTTGGAGAGAGCTGGAGAGACAAATGGTGAGTTTATGAGACATACAATTTTACTTGTCTGATGTGTAAATAAAAACTTATCAGTTAGCCGTTAGGTAGATGTATCAGGGGGCGTGCCGCCCCCCGAACCCCCCTGCCGGCTGCCAGGTCATTAAACTATCATGAAGTGTGCAGAACAACAAACTAGCGGATACAACACACTACATAACAGTTTTTCACATTGAGGTCATTAATAGAAAGTACAGTGGTGCGCCGTATTGTAGTGCGCCGTAATGTGGTGCGCCGCTCAGCTTTTAGATACTGTTGGCTATGGCTCATAAACTCCATGCCACTCTCGCACTCTGGAAAAAGTGGTCTTTTCTGATGGATTAATTACTCTGTGAGTCTGTTGGAGTTTAGCAAACCTTAAAATACAGTAATAAATTAATGGTAACTGCTAACTGTATAATCTGCCAAGTGCCAAGGAAAACAGTATGGCTCCAGTCTGCAGAATGTGTCTCTTCTCCCGCAGAGATTTTAATTTGAGAGACAGTTACTCTCTGACTCTCCGTAGCTGATTCAGAATCTCCCGCAGTTAAATTAATGGTAACATAGGAATTAATTCAAAGTCTCCCGCAGCTAAATTAATGGTAACATATTAATTAATATTATTAATTTATGGTCTCCCGCAGAGATCTCCAATTTCTTAAATTCAATCAAAAACTCCTGCAGAGTGTCTTGAAAAAATGTTAGAAATATTCTGCAGACTGGAAACATCCTTATGCTTCCCTCAATGAATATATCCATAGATATTTGCCAGTCTGCAGAATATGGGACATTTTTAGCACTTTCTTTGCGAACAATCCTTAATTTTCTCCTATATTTACATATATTTTACTGAGTACAGAAGCCAAAATGGAGGATTTCTTGGATAACATTTTACCAGTTCCTGCATTCTGGGATATTTGGCTACATGCCCAGAATTCATTCCCAATTTACATTAGTTAAAAGTTTAATAAATATTAAAATAAATAAAAATTTGAAAGTTAGAATATGATTTCAAAACTCCATAAACTTACTTTCATAGTTATTATTTATTGTATTTATTTCTGATTAGTTAGAGAGCATCTAATTAAACTATATAAGCCATAACGTCTTCCCTAATTACAATATTTATTACAGATGGGGAAAGAAGACAAGAAAGAGTCTTTCCTGAACAATCTTGGCCGTGCAACTCGAAGGGGTGTGAGGCAATGTAGAAAATGTGGCACTCTGAATGGAACAAGAGGATACTCATGCAAAAATAAATCTTGTGATGTCATATTTAAAGATGCTGGAGAGAAGAAAAAACTCTCTACTGAAGCCTGTAAAATATCCACTGGTAGTGATTTTCAGGTATCTATCTAGAATTATATAACTTTGAAAATGGTTAACAAAATTTATTAATATTTGTAAATAATTACAGCTAGTTATTTCATTTTAAATTATAAAGATTCTATTAGCTGCATTTTAAATTAGTCTTCATTCTAACATTTTCCTATCTTGGTTTTGTTTTTAATACAATTTTCAATAAATGTTTATTATATTCAAAGTAGCTACCTAGCTAATTCAAGATCTTTTGTTCAGATATTTTCAGTTCGTGTAAGGGATAAAGGACCTGACTACAGAGCCTTTGTACAAGTTATGGAAAACAATTCACATTCCTTCAACAACCCTTTTGAAAGTAACACCACCTTGGGTGAACAATTTTCCACTAATGGCAGAAGCTCTTCATTGATGGGCAATAGTATGGATGGGAGCAACAGCAACCAACCTTCTTTCTCCAACACATTTGATCCTCTGACAGATATTCTACTTGATAATGCTCTATCTAGTACATCCAATAGCCAGCCTCAAAACGAGAGAGTTGCTCATTGCTATGTCGAGAGTTGTAACAAAAACAGGCAGACACGTCCACCGAGAGCGTTTTGCTCTCACGTTAAAGCCGTCACACACTGTTACAAGAATTCAGAACCTGTGATGTTAAAGAGTTCTGTCCTCAACTCAATGAACATACCTCAAACATTAAAAACTGAAATATGGCAATTAGCTACTGCAACCCCTGGTCCGCTTGTTCAAAGAGTTAGTAAGAATATAATGGTTGTCAAATGTCAAGTTGATGATTTGAATCCATTAGGATTCCTACATTTCAATTTCCAATCCACCAAGAATTTAAAAGACAGTTACGACTGCGGCAAATATTTTTGTTCTTGTCGATCATTCAAAGCGTCAAGCGGAGTCAAATCCATCCCTAGTAATAACAATTCATTGAAATCTTCAACTACCAAATCATGCGTGCATTTCTTTGCATGTATTGTGGCTTTGGCATCGCATGCGTCTTTAGCCAGTGAATTTTCTCAGTACATTGCACTAGTTACTGGAGAAAGTAAGTATGCTAGAAAACTGAACCAAAATGGTTTGATAGGTATTGATGACATTGCAAGCACTGTCAAGATTCATGTCACAGATGAAGGTGGTAATGGGGAGGAATCTGCTGCTGCGTATATTAGAGTGAGTGAAACGCCCTCTAGTGGAGATGATGATAACAATACACGTGAACGATCTTTTCTCATCCTAAACGACAGAAGTGATCCAAACTGTCAGGTAGAAGTGGAAGTTCTGCAGGATGAATCGTTCTTGCATGCTCTAGAGCGCCATAATGAAGACTCCGATAACATGGATGAGAACGATGGTTCTATGAGGAGAAATCTTGAACATAAATTAGAACTCAAATTGCACTCTGTTGATGAAATGGGTTTGTGCTCCACAACTGCTGACAGTACGCAACTTACTAGCAGTAGTATTTCACAGTCAGTCAGTTCAAAGGATTGTCTCAGTTCTGCAGCTATAGCTACCTCAGCTCTACTTACTTTGCAGGATACTCCACAAAAGAAGGTGTGTTCAGAATTTATACATACAGGGTTCAGTAAATACTGGTAAAGAAATAAATAAAATATATCTAAAAAAGTTTTTTGCAAACACTTTCTCATAGACTTGGAGCTGTTATCAAATCAACTGGTGACCATTTTGAATAAACAGTATTTTTTGTTACAATATAGCTTGCCGATTTTCCGGTATGAAGAGTGTAGCTATTTGCAGAAAAACGATTTTTTATTTTATTTTACTAGGTTTTTATTTCTTTTACTATTACATATAATCATAATAATTATTAAACTATTTTAATTTTGACAGAAACTTGCTAGCTAGCTACCTCTTTTTGAAAATCTTGAAGAAAAGTTAGCATAAGTAGTTGCTGTTTCCAAGTGTAAATTCATATCTTTTTTGTATAAAAATTAATTGTAATTAGCTACCTCTCATACCCTACAAATTGTAGCTACATTATCTACCGCCACAATCTATATGAGTAATTGATCCAATACTTTTCCGCAGAATATGCCGGGTAAACGTCCCATCGCTCCAATGTACAATAAACAAACTCGCCAGACCCCTGCCTCGACTCTCGTGGAAAACAACCCTACCTTCTCCTTCAACGAGTGGCTTGGTGTGGTGAACGAGAAGATTAACCACAGTTTGCAGTACGGCCAAGTGGGCACTCTACCTCCTCTAACTTTCAACATAAATAAGGTGAGTTGTAGCTAGTTAATGATAGCTAAAAACTTACATACTAGCAAAAGTATATTTAATTACTCCCTGGTATTCTAAATGTAGTAGCTATTTGAAATTTTTGTTTGGATATATCTAGCTAGCTACCTGCCGTTAACATTCATCTAACCAAATTACCATGTAGTAATTTCATTCATAGTAAAAACATGTTTATTAGCCGAGATGAAGTCACCAGCTGATAGTTGATTATTGTTGTAACTCAAAAATGGTGGATTTACTTTCTTTAAAATTCAGTTAGGTACAGGTAGCTATTTAGAATATCCTTGTTTGGGTAGAAATTACAAAAAGTTGAAAAAAAAAAACGGATAAATATTTATTTGCTATCAGAAAGAAAATCTATTCCAATATTAAATATTCAATCTATATCTCAAAAATAAAACCCTGAAATAAATTGTTCTGTAAATTTTTGTATCTAGCTACTAGAAGTGTAGCTTTACCTCCATATGAGATTCTGAAATTTAGATAAATTTGTTGATATTTTTAATGTGTTTTTTCTCTCTAATTTGTGAACTTAGCCTCTGAACTAAATGCCTTCAAATAGTTTAGGTATTATATTATTCTAAAACATAGAAGTTCTTTCCTCTTATTAACTCTTCAAGTTGTTCTAGAGTTTAGGTATTTATTTGTGTAGCTAGTTTTTTAAATTTTATTTATTATTATATCTTTTTTCTTACGTGTCCGAAAATAGGGAACTGACGGATAATTAAGAACTTACCCTATTATCTAAAATATGAAACGGTCTGATAATTCGGAATTTACCCTAGCTCATATATCTGTTATTGATGGGATTTACTTCTATTATATGATATGTGCTCGTCTTGCTCACTAAATGTAGATTTGTTAAGGTAGGTTTTGCGATTGTTGCAATCATTGTTCAGCGATGATCACCCAGCAGTAAGGATACACTGAATAATAGTGCTCAGCGACAATTGCTCATTGAAAGCAATGATCGTAACAATCGCTGCATGCAAATCGTACCTTCAGACAGCTTTAGCTGCTACTAATATGAACAATAAGTAACTAGGGTAAGTTATTAATTATCGGTCAGTTTAACATATTCAGACACACACAAAAAAAAAAAATAGCTAATAATATTTATTCAATTTTTTTTTTTTTTTCTAACGTAACCGAAAATGTGAAACTGATAATTAAGAACTTTCTCTAATGTATAAACTGAAAGATAATGATTTAATTTATTTTTTGTTAACTGTTTATATTCTTTCCAGGCTTTTTATGACATTTTAGACCAAAGAATCACCTACATCGGTAGGAAGAAAGTGGACGTCTTTGACACCATTCTACCACATCCTGATTCACCCAACCAGAAATTGAAGATCGTCACTTGGAGAATCCATAATGTATTCCACTTAGAATACCTTCTCAGTAATTCATACGTTAGTTTACAAACAACTAGAACGTTTTTGTTGAATAGGAATGGAACGTACCAGCCGTATGAACCGTTGGATCCTTTGGCTGGTTCCGACTCTTCTACATCCAGTAATCAACAGGCTATCAGACCTCAGGAATTTAAAACAGTTTTAAAAGTTGGTGGTAGTAACTACCCAGGCACTTGCAAGCGATCGCCATTTGTAATAGAATGGATTCCAAACATCCTTCCGCTTTCTCGTATGGGCGAACTTAAACTGAAGTACGAGTACGAGCATGTGCACAACGGCAAAGTTCTGAGAAACATCTCGTTTAAAGATATCGCCTCACAGCTCGCTCAAAACAAAACCAAGACTACCAACAAAGATAGGAATGTGCCAATATTACCCAACACAATGGCTGTAGCGCCTAGTGGCTCCTCTCCAACTGGTATTAAAGCCGTGAATAAAAACGGCTTAACGCCCATAGCGCCCAAATTGACAGTCATGGATGAGAAGACACTGATAGATATGTTAAACAGAGATTCTATCGGTGACACGGACAGCTACAGTTCTTTCTTACTCTAATTTTTCACATGCTTAGGCCCATCTATACAAGCTGATAAAACGCCACGTTTTCACCGCCCAGTTTACGCCTCTTCAATGAATCACAGTTAAATAAATGGAAAACAAATTTGCAGTCTATACTAGCGTTGCTATCGCCTTCCATTCATTAAACCGTGATTGAATGAAGAGGTGAAAACAAAGCGTTTTATATGCCAGTTTGGAATGGGCCTAACATGATCTAAAAATATATTTTAATATAGCTAGCTACTATTATATAGTACAAACCATGAATATAAAATACAATTAACATAATTCATGGCCGTATTAGGTCATTTTATATTTAGTTTGTGTTTATTTGTATATAAAGTCCATTGTTGATAATTTAACTTGTTGAACTTTAATATTTTCAAATATTGGACTATCTTGTCACAATAAAAGTTATTTTTGTTTAATTGCTGAGAATTTCGTGTAAATACAGAATGGATATGATTAGTAAGTTATTTTCATTGAGTAAATATTCTTATGGAGTTTAATTGTTTTATTTCTCACCTGTATATATAAATCTATTTAGTTAATTGTTTCAAGAAATAAATCATTTTTCTGACATCTGTCAGCAATCGTAGCTATTTGTCAAACTCAAAATGAAACCTTAAACAGTTAAAAAGGAAATATCTTTCTTCATGGCTGATATTTATTTCAAATAAATAATGGTAATTTGATTCTTGGATGATACACTACTTCATTTAACACAAAGTCAACCTATAGTTGATGACTTCACGAGTAAATAAGTTTGAAATATAAAAATAGAATGCAAATTACTATTTTGAAAAAGCATAAATATCAATAAGTTTGCAGTATTGAAAATTAAGGAAGTTCACCTTATTTTAATGAAGGTTTAAGAATGGTTGGTTTATTTTCAGTGTTTCTTTAATTCACTTCAAAGAATAACAGTGTTTCTAAACTAATAAATTAATCCTAAAATCTTTTAGCATGGTTACATTGTTTAACAACAAGAAATAATGAATGGCTACTGAGAAATTTCATTTCTGCACGAATAATTTCAATGAAATCAATAGTAATATTTTCGCTCATTGATTAAAATTTTTCAATAATAAACATTTGAAAAATACTTAGTAATAAGACAATTCAAGGATAATGATCAAAAATGGCATAGGTTAGATCTACTTAACTGGCAGTTTGTTTCACTATTTTACCCTGCGCAACATAACCAACCAACACCCTCGTGTCATTCATATCTTTGCCATGAACTCGTCTGAAAAAAAAAACGTTTTTGAGAAACATTTCAATTTTATCTTTTGATACTTAAAATATAACAAAATATTTGATTTAAAGTCTCCATCAAATCAGCTAGCTACTTTTCAATTAAAATATTTGGAAGAAACAGTTACGGTAAGCTAGTTATAGAACAGTTCCACAACTTCAATAATGAAAGAAGTAGCTATATAATAATTATTATTAAGCTTTTATTGTTATGATTGAAATTGTGGAATAGTTTACCCTATTTCAGGTTACCTAACTGGAGGATAAAATCTGTCACTTAACACAATTAGTATCAGAATCTGATTGATAAGATTTGTCATCACTACTGAAGATTATAACTGTAATTTAATAGCATCTAATGTTTCATTTCAGCCAAGTATGAAGTCAAACCTCTAAGTAAACTTGGTGCCTAAAAGTAGTTATTAAATGCTTTTAACTTAACAAATAATGAATATTCACCTACTTCAATGAAATATTGGTTTCAACTTATAATCTCTGAAATCAAAAAAAATATTAGACATGAATTAACTTACCGCACATGGTTTTTCAGATCTGTTCTGTTAGCGTAGTTCTTATCACAGCAGTCACAGAGGTACCTACGCCGCATGTTCTCAGGCTGATGATTCCTAAAGATGTGTTGGTTGAGTTTGCTCCTACAGGCATAGCTTTTGTTGCACAGAGAGCAGGAGAATGGTCTCACTCCTGTGTTGGAGAAAAAATTTAAATTACCACATTAACTGCATCTCAAGATTTGGCAGTAATGCCGTACCTACATCTTTTTTCTTTTATATGCAAGTTGTTTTAAAAATAACAACAAAATACTTTTCTGATATTTCTAGTCATAAATATGTAGTATATCTTTACTAATTATATTTTGAAAGTTTTATTCCTTACTTTTCCAACACTAGTCTAATACAGTATTCAATATATGTTGGAGAAAAATCAATTATAAAAAAATACAGAAAAGTGTTCGCCTGTAGCTACCAATAGTGGTACATGATTCAGGTTGAGCAATTTAGCTGTGTACCACATGTGGCGCATGATGCAGTTAATGTGTTGATAAGTAACTAACTTATGCATACAATGTAACCATTGCATTTGGTAGGTAGCTACTCTTCAATACAATTTATTTATCTATAATAGAATTAGTTTAACGTTTGCTTCAGAATGAAAGGCCATATCGCTGACGTCAAAAGGAAATTAAACTCAAGGGACTGGAAGAAGCAGTCAGAAAGGAAAGTGGCTCAATGAACAAAGTCACCTACAACTATCAGTGACAAGCTCATGGATACAGAAAAGCTACTCTTTGAATGAAGTCACTTACCAAGGTATGCGACTGATTACAATAAGATACCTGTTGATTACAATAAGTTACCTGTTGATTACAATAAGATACCTGTTACTTACAATAAGATACCTGTTGATTACAATAAGTTACCTGTTGATTACAATAAGTTACCTGTTGATTACAATAAGATACCTGTTACTTACAATAAGATACCTGTTGATTACAATAAGTTACCTGTTGATTACAATAAGATACCTGTTGATTACAATAAGATACCTGTTGATTACAATAAGATACCTGTTGATTACAATAAGTTACCTGTTGATTACAATAAGATACCTGTTGATTACAATAAGATACCTGTTGATTACAATAAGATACCTGTTGATTACAATAAGTTACCTGTTGATTACAATAAGTTACCTGTTGATTACAATAAGTTAGCTACCCGTTGATTACAATAAGTTACCTGTGTGCATTGCCTCGTGGTTGATGAGCTTGTCCTTACGACTGAATGGTCTGGCGCAGAAGGAACACACCCACTTATCCTTTAGATCTCCGTGAACTATTCTATAGTGAGTGTTCATAGTGACTTCATTGAGAAACTTATTGCCGCACACTTTACAGGAGAATCCCTTTTTGATGGCATGGGCTCGCAATTTATGATTGGTAAGATAAATTTTCTTGATGAAAAATTTGGAGCACAGATCGCAATTGAATGGACCGACTGAGGATTTCGTTTCGTGATGAGAAACGAGATGTTTTTGAAGAGAGGATTTGTACTTGAAAGATTTGCTGCATTCGGAACAAACGAAGCATTTCTCATTGGCGTGTTGGGACTTTAAATGATTGTTGAGGGCATTGCGTGTACTGAAGACTAGTGCACAACACGGACAGTTGTACGGACCGGGAGAACATTTGTGAATGTGATGAACGATTCTGTTTAATGACCTAAATTCTTCCAAGCATAATCCACATATAAATTTATGATGTTTTGCAAGCTCATCATTATCGGATATTATAATTTTGTACTTATCATAGTCAGTGCAATCAGGATTGAGTTCTGCAAAACCTTCCAGCTTCTTACAACTGTGATTATTAAAAGTTTCCAGATTCAAATATGTCAGAAAACATTGTCTACAACAGAACACAGGCATCTTCTTGGGTAAATTACCATCTGTAGGTGAGCTACTGTCATCACTACTTCCTTGAATAGAATTATCTGAGTTTGATTCTTGTTGATTATGTTTATATTCAGTTGCTATATTTTCAGCATCATTATTGAATGTTTCAGAATTTCCATTATTCAAAATAGAACAAGATTGGGATAGAGTGGTCGTCAGTTTACCATAATCAACTGGGATATTGGTGCAACCTGTTGAAATGCTTGGATTTGTATTAATGGGTACTGGCGGCATAGATAAGAAATTATAGTTTGTAACGTAAATTGGGTTCATATTTAAAGGTGGTGGTGGTTGCAGAATAGGATTAGTGAGGGGTTGCGACAAATAAGTACCAGTATTGGCTTCATTATGCACGATTGTAAACTGGTTGGTACTGCTATTTTGTTGCACTAAATCCTCCGATTTATGTTTCAAGACATACTGATAGTTTTCATGTTGATTTGACAGCAAATCATTATAATTTATTGTTGAGTTCTGTTGATGCTCCACTGTTTTATCTACAGAAACATTTGCAGTTATTGTGGAAAGGTGACAGTTGCTGCACTTCTCATTCAGAGGATATCGAATACACTTCACTGGAACAATACTCTTCGTATCAGAATTTGTGTATGGAGCTGGTGTTTTTCCTGAATAAAAAGAGAATAAATCCTGATCAGAATATTATAGCTAAATCTAGAAGATAATGTAATTCAATCAATTTAATTTGCTGCAATGCTAGAAACTGATTAATTTTTATATTATATCCAACAACAGCGTACTTCATGAATAGATAGTGAGGTGGCTCTACCTAGCTACATGAAAAAAATGAGTTGAAATAGGAGCTACTTAATCAGACAGTTATAAATAGGATATAGCTGACACATTCACATGACAAACTTTGTTATTGAAGCTATATGCAATAGCTACTAATATATTCTGTATTGTGCTCTTGAATAGCTATAATTAATATATAATGTTAATATAATAATTATTTAATAACAAAGAAGACATGTAATCATGGATAAAAAGGACTAAAAACATTCAGTGTTATAATTGACAGTATTAGCTAGCTACCTGAATTATCAGATGAATCTTCATAATTATTTTGTTTCAATTTCTTAGTGTGACTGCTCAAATTCCTCTGAAAAAAAAAAACATTAATTAGAATTTTAATAATTTGGCATTAGCTGCATTACGTGTGATACAAATTGATAGAAAGAATTTTCAACAGCTGTATTTGATCTAGCTATTAAATTTTATTCTGAAATATTAATAAATAAGATTGAATTAACTAACAGTATATCAAAATAATGATTTAATTTTTCTAATTTAAAGAGGTAAATTTTTAAATTGTATTAATGTTATTGTCAATAAGTTAATTACAAATATCCATCTATTAGTTACTTTAATTGATTGTAGTAGGAGAGAGACAGCTTTGACAAACTGTTCAACATCCTTTGGACTTCTAGTTTGGGTGACATGGATATGAAGTTCTGCTTCACCAACATACTGACGGTCCTTCACCTGGAATGTTAAGAGATGTGAGTTAGCTACAAAGTTTAAATATTGTTAACCCTTCAATATTTAGCAAATTGATTTTCAAATTAAGTTTATGTGGCTAAATATGATAACTAAATTGATAAATAATATATGACAGAAGCTGATGGCTGAATTAAGCGGGGTAAGTTCAGAATTGTCAGACAGTTCCATACTTTCGATTATGTATTAAAAAATAGCTATGTAATTTAACAATTTAATTCATCATATTAATTGGTAACTATGACACTTGCATGCCACATGTATGATGGATTTCAGTTTAAAATAAAGTTATATAGCTATTGATTATTATATTTTTTAAATATGATCGAAAATGTGGAACCGTTCAACAACTTTGAACAAACCCTTACCATTAAAGTCTGAAGAAATGTACTTACACTTGATATGAAGTCACAAAGGGTAGAGAAAGTACTTTCAAATATATCACATTCTCCCATATTTCAGTCTCTGAATATTGATTTAGTATTTAGTACCTTTGGCATTTATTAATATTATGAATGTTCTGAAGCTATGATATTAATTTGTGTTGCTGTGGTTCGAGGCTAAAGTTAGTCTGTCACTGTGTCATTTAAAGCCTATTGTTGCTTTCATTTAACAATCAAAAGGTCAAAACTCACATATGTCTAATTAGCTTAAAATTCTTAATTAATTCCTATAATTCTAGATTGTAGAAACTGGTAAAATGTTCTCCAAGAAATATTAGTTTTTCATCATGTTCTCAGTAAAATACATGTAAATATAGGAAGAAATAAAAGATAATCCATGTTTTAAAATGTGGACAAAGTCGCCAATATACTGGCGACTTTTGAGAGGTTAAATAAGTTGAAAAACATGTAAATAAGGAGTAAATCACTCCCAAAATAGTATCAAGAGATGCACATGCATCAGACAAGAAGCATAAGGATGTTTCCAAGTGTAAAATTTTCACTAGGAAGTCAAATTTCTCCTTTAAAGTACCTTAAATGTGGCGACCTGGATCCATTTTCTCACTAAACTGGCGACTTTCCTGCCACACTTTGAAACTTGGAAGATAATTCACTCATGAACTAGGGTAAGATGGGTAATTTGATACAATTATACCAGACTGTATTTCATGGTAAATTCCACTGACATGTCTGTGGAATTTTCCCCTTTGAAAATAATATTCTGGCAAAGTCGGTGGATTTTTAGCTATTTATTCCTATGTTACCATTAATTTTCGGTGGATAAATTGGGAAAAAGTTGGTGGATCAGCCAAATTACTGGAAATTAATGTTGTTGTTTTTTAGCTTTTTTAAAAAAGTCAGTGGGATTTTGTGCACCAAATACAGACTGGCAATTATACAATAATAATACAATTATACAAACTGTTATGAGTGTTAGCTATTAGTAAATCTTTCACAGATTATATTTTTTTCTTTATATTCAGAATCTTGGCTATTGATTTATGCAATAGTTTATTAGTTTTAATTTAAAATATTTAAAAAAATGTCATTCCATCCACCACAGCTGGTTTTTGGAAAAATAAAAATTTCTGTATCTGGCACTGGCAGGGCAGCCAATCTGAAACGAATGTCTCCACAGTCTCACAGACTCAGGATGTTTGACTGTAATTAGCGGAACACAGGAATTAATTATTAAATAGGACCTGGGTGCAGGATTAATCATTAATCCTCAAAATTCTCGAATCCTGCTATACTTTTCAGACTGGTCTGACAGACTGAGTGTATCATTAATTACAATTTACAGTAGCTATCAAATTACTTCATGAACTCATTGAACAGTAGAATTTGTCAATTTGATTATTTTGATACAGCCCCATTTTTTTATTTTGAGGGGGTCAAGTTGTCAACCCACTTTTCAATAAACTTTTTTATTTGTGGACCAGCCAGGTCCAATTGTTCTGAACTTTGTAAGGTAGCTACTGGTATATGTAAATTCGCCCATGTTTCAGTGGGCGAAGTTGTTTCAGCTTCCCATTGAATGATTGAATTCTTCTTTTCCTGTTTAGGTGGCTGCCTCCACCTTAAAGCCAATGGGAAGCTGTGCTGCTATCCGTGAAGCCTGGAAACTTCTATTCTTTGAATGATTGAAGCTCTCTGAGACATATCCGAGGTAAAATATACTAAAGAGCGGATAGTATAATATTGTAAGTACAGTGAGTATTTTTATGTAGTTATACAGAAAATCAAGTAACTGTCCATCAAGTAACGACCATCAGTTTTGGAAAACTGATGACCCTTCATGGCACACTGAAGAAAATTTAATCACTGTAAGGAGTAATTCTCTTACTCAGGACTCTACATTCACTTGAGGAGTTTTGCTGTAGGTACCTCCAAATAGTTTTCCTTTTGATATCTCGCTGTTATTATGACAATGGTATTTAATAACATGGAAGAGTTCTGTATGTACTTATACCTTTTCAGGATTAACTTTTTATGCCTATTCTATACTAATAGATAAAAAACGGAGTTTTTAATGCCATCAAACGAGTTACCATCGCCTAGGTCCCTGCAACTTGCAAGGCGGTAAAAACGATAGTATAGACTGCTAATTTGCTTTCCATTCATTTAACAGTGATTAATTGAAGAGGCGTAAACTCACTAAACTGGGGGTGAAAACGCGGCGTTTTATATGCTAGTTTTATCTGCCTTAGCATTAGGAAAATATTAGATTTCATTTCTTCAGATTCCATGGGTGAAACTGACAAGGGTAAGTTCTGAGTTATCGGATCGATCCACATTTTCGATTATTTAAGAAAAAATATATATAAAATTTATTATTTAATTTGTTTGCTCAGTCGCCCCTACAATATTTTGGTTAGTCGTTTTCTATTTATATTTAGAGGTCAACTGTTGTATTTGTGAGACTCATTTTAGAAAATTTAACTAAATGTTTAAAGGTCCCCTCCAAGCAAATATTTTTATTGCCTTATTCAACGAGGCTAATGTTTCTTATCATTTTGCTGCAAACCGCATCGAATTTGGTAGCATATTTCTAATTTCATATGCTTTTAAAGATTTTTATAATCAAAACTCTACAAAACCTATTTTACTTCAGACTTACTAATTTAAGAAATTTTCAGCCTGAAGAAAAAGAATGTACACCATTTGTTTTGATTGTCAACTAGGTATTAGGTTTAATAAATCCATTTAATATTCGAGTAAAGGTGTAAAATTGAATGAACTTATAATAGAAACGTTTATATACTTTTGAAAACAATTAATATCTAAAATAAAGGTCGAAAAAGCATGGTTTGTTTATAAAATTCAAATTTATAATCAAAACAAAGAGTATATAATCTTCTTCTTTAGCATCAAATTAGTGATTCGCTCAATTGTTACTCACAGAGTATTAAAAAACTTTAAAAACAAATTATGAAATATATACTGAACCGAATTGTATGCGGTTTGCGGAATAATGATCGTAGACCTTAGTTCTATAATATTATGTTATAAACTCATTTTTTTCCCGGAGCCTGGAGAGGACCTTTAATATTAGTTTTCTAAATTGAATAGGCTGTTCTTTTTAAATTTGGATTACAAAAAAATTGTCTAGTACAATTGAAAATCATAATCATGTCATAAACTGATTAAAAAATGTGATTTATCGATGTAATTTTGTGTTTATTTCAATTACAATAATTAAACATAAAGAAAAAGTTTATATGTACAATAGATGTATTTTAATAAACAAAACTATATTTTCCAAATGACCATTTGAGAGTTTTAACTCGTCAACAAACGGTAACTGAGTTTCCACCCATTAAGGGCCGTACACACGTAGGGTTTTTTCAGTCTTTCCACCAGACTTATTTTTGCTAAGCTCCTCCTACTTTTTCCACAAGAATATGAGAAAAAACGATATAGCTAATTATTTATTTCAGTTGGTATACCTGCCCAATACCAACTAAAATAAATAATAATTATATCGTTTTTTCTTATATTCTCGTGGAAAAAGTAGGAGGAGCTTAGCAGAAAGTCTGGTGGAAAGATTTAAAAAACCCTACGTGTGTACAGCCCTTTACCACTAGAAAACATCCCGGAATTCCAGCTCTCCCTTCATGTGAGAAATCTTTAATTCCTTATGTGGAATAAGGTACATATAACTATTTTAAAGAGTGGATTTTAAGAGGGAAATATAGGGGATGTTGTATTTTGATCCCCTATGTGTATATAAGGTAAATACAGTTGTGAAGTTGTGAGTTATGAAGTTGTGAGTTATGAAGTTGTGAGTTATGAAGTTCTGAGTTATGAAGTTCTGAGTTGTGAAGTTCTGAGTTATGAAGTTCTGAGTTATGAAGTTGTGAGTTATGAAGTTCTGAGTTATGAAGTTCTGAGTTGTGAAGTTGTGAGTTATGAAGTTCTGAGTTATGAAGTTCTGAGTTATGAAGTTCTGAGTTATGAAGTTCTGAGTTATGAAGTTCTGAGTTATGAAGTTGTGAGTTATGAAGTTGTGAGTTATGAAGTTCTGAGTTATGAAGTTCTGAGTTATGAAGTTCTGAGTTATGAAGTTGTGAGTTATGAAGTTCTGAGTTATGAAGTTCTGAGTTATGAAGTTGTGAGTTATGAAGTTGTGAGTTATGAAGTTCTGAGTTATGAAGTTCTGAGTTATGAAGTTCTGAGTTATGAAGTTCTGAGTTATGAAGTTGTGAGTTATGAAGTTCTGAGTTCCCCTTTCCTTTCTCGATATATAGATACCCCTTCCCTTTCTCGGTATATAGATACCCCTTCCCTTTCTCGGTATATAGATACCCCTTTCCTTTCTCGGTATATAGATACCCCTTTCCTTTCTCGATATATAGATACCCCTTTCCTTTCTCGATATATAGATACCCCTTCCCTTTCTCGATATGGATACCCCTTCCCTTTCTCGGTATATAGATACCCCTTCCCTTTCTCGGTATATAGATACCCCTTCCCTTTCTCGATATATAGATACCCCTTCCCTTTCTCGGTATATAGATACCCCTTCCCTTTCTCGGTATATAGATACCCCTTTCCTTTCTCGGTATATAGATACCCCTTTCCTTTCTCGATATATAGATACCCCTTTCCTTTCTCGATATATAGATACCCCTTCCCTTTCTCGATATGGATACCCCTTTCCTTTCTCGATATATAGATACCCCTTTCCTTTCTCGATATGGATACCCCTTTCCTTTCTCGATATATAGATACCCCTTCCCTTTCTCGGTATATAGATACCCCTTTCCTTTCTCGATATATAGATACCCCTTTCCTTTCTCGATATATAGATACCCCTTCCCTTTCTCGATATATAGATACCCCTTCCCTTTCTCGATATGGATACCCCTTTCCTTTCTCGATATATAGATACCCCTTTCCTTTCTCGATATGGATACCCCTTTCCTTTCTCGATATATAGATACCCCTTCCCTTTCTCGGTATATAGATACCCCTTTCCTTTCTCGATATATAGATACCCCTTTCCTTTCTCGATATATAGATACCCCTTTCCTTTCTCGATATATAGATACCCCTTTCCTTTCTCGATATGGATACCCCTTTCCTTTCTCGATATATAGATACTCCTTTCTTTTCTCGATATATAGATACCCCTTTCCTTTCTCGATATGGATACCCCTTCCCTTTCTCGATATATAGATACCCCTTTCCTTTCTCGATATATAGATACTCCTTTCTTTTCTCGATATATAGATACCCCTTCCCTTAGTCGATATATAGATACCCCTTCCCTTTCTCGATATATAGATACCCCTTCCCTTTCTCGATATATAGATACCCCTTCCCTTTCTCGATATAGATACCCCTTTCCTTTCTCGATATATAGATACCCCTTTCCTTTCTCGATATATAGATACCCCTTCCCTTTCTCGATATGGATACCCCTTTCCTTTCTCGATATATAGATACCCCTTTCCTTTCTCGATATGGATACCCTTTTCCTTTCTTGATATATAGATACTCCTTTCTTTTCTCGATATATAGATACCCCTTCCCTTAGTCGATATATAGATACCCCTTCCCTTTCTCGATATAGATACCCCTTTCCTTTCTCGATATATAGATACCCCTTCCCTTAGTCGATATATAGATACCCCTTCCCTTTCTCGATATATAGATACCCCTTCCCTTTCTCGATATATAGATACCCCTTCCCTTTCTCGATATAGATATCCCTTTCCTTTCTCGATATATAGATACCCCTTCCCTTTCTCGATATATAGATACCCCTTCCCTTTCTCGATATAGATATCCCTTTCCTTTCTCGATATATAGATACCCCTTTCCTTTCTCGATATATAGATACCCCTTCCCTTTCTCGATATATAGATACCCCTTCCCTTTCTCGATATATAGATACCCCTTCCCTTTCTCGATATATAGATACCCCTTCCCTTTCTCGATATACCGATGTGACCTAAGCACTAGAAAGGTCACCAGGGTTTAAAATTGTAAAAGGTCGCTAGCAAGTTCATGTACAGGGTATGCAATTATGACTGGTGATGGTAAGTACTTACAGTTTGAAAGTGATGGGACGATGCTATGATGTGTGTGTGGGGTGGAACATAATTAAAAAACTAATTTATAATATTTATTATGCTGACCCTAGTAATACTCTAACTATTATTAATTTCATACTAAAATATTATTTAAATAATATATATATTTTTCCACTTTCATAACCATTGTCAAATAATCTTCATTTAATAAAATTTAAAACAATTAGTTAAAACTTAAGTTATTAATTAATTAATTCATGAATATAGTTATAGCTTTATTTTGTTCTTAGAAAGTACATAGTACTGTTTACCCTCTGCATACCTGTACACGTCTTCGTATGTACTCTGCACTACCCCAGTACTAGGTACTCTAACCAGTACTTTGGCACACCAGGTACTAGTGGGTACACCGTAAAAACATGACATTCTTAAGCATGTACAGTCGGTCACAGGGTTAGAGTGACTGTACAGTGTTATTCCTATGGAGATGGTGGTGCGGTGTTCTGTAGGTGTGACTGTGCTCGCAAAATACCTTCCTATACCTTTTACGGTTGGTGTACACCTACAAATACCAACCTGTGAATTACAACTGAATACCTGAACATTTAGCTTCCGTAAAAAATGTAAAAAATTGATGATTAATAAGTTACTAATTATGATTTAATTTTTAAATTATATAATTAATTAATTAATTTAGAAAGGGTTTAACGTCTGTTTCGGAACCAAAGGCAATATCGCTGTAGGCAAAAGGAAATTAGATACAAGGGACAGAAAGAAGAAGTCAGAAAAGAAAGTGGCTCCATGAACAAAGTCACCTACCACCGTCGGTGACAAAGCTCATGATTGTAGAAAAGCTACTCCGTGAATGCAGTCACTTACCAAGGAATGTGACGAAAAGGGACACAAGCACCAGTGGCTGCACTGACGGATAGAAGAGGAAAATGAAGAGGTGATAGTAAATGAAGCCTACGAGTCTACCTAAAACAAAATCTAAGAGGAAAATGAAGAGGTGATAGTAAATGAAGCCTACGAGTCTACCTAACACAAAATCTAAGAGGAAAATGAAGAGGTGATAGTAAATGAAGCCTACGAGTCTACCTAACACAAAATCTAAGAGGAAAATGAAGAGGTGATAGTAAATGAAGCCTACGAGTCTACCTAACACAAAATCTTAGAGGAAAATGAAGAGGTGATAGTAAATGAAGCCTACGAGTCTAGCTATCACAAAATCTAAGAGGAAAATGAAGAGGTGATAGTAAATGAAGCCTACGAGTCTACCTAACACAAAATCTAAGAGGAAAATGAAGAGGTGATAGTAAATGAAGCCTACGAGTCTACCTAACACAAAATCTAAGAGGAAAATGAAGAGGTGATAGTAAATGAAGCCTACGAGTCTACCTAACACAAAATCTAAGACCTCGTAGTTGAAGAGCATAACCCTAGCGCTATCCTCTAAAACTGCAAGTAGCGTTAAAAACATAATTATTATACATTATTCTAAAACACACCATCTATAAAATAAAATCTTCATACATGTAAATTGTACGGCACTTAAAACCGAATATCTGAATGTTCCGTAAAAAAAACACTGTAAAAATAATTCATGGTATATAAGTAATTATGATTTTTTTAAAACAATTTATTGTTATTAATTATGTTAATTAGGTTTATAAAAAAGATAACTTCTTTAAAATAAATTAATGCAAATGAGAACATAATAAATGATACATAGTTAGCAATACGTTGGTGCTAAAAAAAAACAATAGCAACACATTGTTAAATAAGTTTATTTTAAATACATTTTATAAAAAAAAAGTTTATCACAAATATTATATATAATAATAATATGTTTTTTTTTATCTGAACATTAATACGTACCTCAAATAAACCTGATATACAAAATACAACTGAAATTTAGTTATATATAATATTTTATTTTCGTTTGAAAACTTTAAAACATAATTGATAATGTAAATTATAGTATTCATAATAGGGTAACCTACGAATTATCGGTCAGTACTACATCTTCGGTCATATAAGAAAAAACAATATAAAAATTGTCATTATTACACAGTGCTATCTAATAATAACAATTTTTCTATTGTTTTTTCTTATATGACCGAAGATGTAGTACTGACCGATAATTCGTAACTTACCCTACATGAAAATGTGTTACCTATTTTAGCTGTATATACTTAAAATGTTTTACATATTTTATCTGTATTTAAATACTTATGTCCCAAACAGATTGTTATTAAAATTAAACATAACATACCTCAATACTAATTGTTATTAAATGTACACTAATTATTATCTGTTATGTTCAATTTTCCACTACTAATCGTCTGTTAGTACCGTAAGTACTTGTGACTATCTAGGTAGGAGTCATTTTAAAATTTTAAAAGTTACTATCTTCAAAACTAAGCAGTTTTGATAATTTAGGTTTGGTTAAACATTGTTAGTTTTATGTTAAATTCCCTATGAATGTTAAAAATTACCCTAAAATCAGGGAATCAATATTTCGATACCGAAACATTTTTGAATATTTTGTTATTCTTGAAAACAAAAATAATTAATTTGAGTTTTAAATGCAACAACCTACCCTGTATGTTTGAGAAAATGTGTTACCATTTCAATTAATTTTAATAGTTTTCCAATGAAATAAACTGATTTTGACGATAATTTAGATTATGTAAAGGTTACAGAACAGCTTTTCAATTCTGTACAATTAACAAAAAGCCTGAATAGCAAAGTACTACGTCACTGCAATAAGGTACAAATAATATTCCACCAGGGTGAACTCTTACTCTGAAGAACATTCACACAATATCTATTTACAGTAATAATACTAAATATAATATTGCAGATAAGGTGAATAACTCCTAGGGTTAGGGTTCTTCTTCTAGGTTTTCTAGGTGTTCAAAGAGGCATATAGTTCATAGGTTAGGATCATAGGTCGGCAGAGATACATGCCTGTGGAATGCACTCGTGTGCACGTATCAGCAGTCATGTACGTTGGTTTGTGTACGCTATTCATGCACCAATTTCACAGAAACGCACACATAACTTAGTTTCTCCTGCGTGTAACCATCCTTTGTTTGAGAATCTGATTAATGTCGGTACTATGATAAACCTAGGCATGTTTTTAGATCTCGGATTGATAATATTTTAACTAGGTTGCGACAGTAAGCGGTAAACTATTTGAAAATTGTATAAAGACCTATGACCTTTAAATTGTCGTATAACTAAGGAGTTTAAATATTTTTACTATGCCAGACTGCTGACAGGGAGAATAAGCAATAGTAGACCGTATGATAGAGTGCAATAAGGCGTTAAATCGCTTAAAAGAGAATGGAATGTGGGGTGTTCATCTGGTCTCGTAAAGTGAAAGATCATGATTGGCCGCATATTTTAAACGTCATCAAGTCTAGGAAGAGGAAAGCCCTCTGATTGGTCCTATTTCGCTACGTCATGGTTTATGAGCCACGCCATTGGTTCTCATCCATGACGTCATGCATAGAGAAGGCAGATGTTGTACGTTGTTTCACTGTACAATGATTATAGAAGTAGTCTCGGTACGTTATTACAGCGCGTTGTGTGATTTACTGACGTCACTATTCCTCTTCTACTAATTATAAACAATTGGGCGTTATTTAAATATGAAAATATATTTAAAAAAGTGAAATGTGATATATTTAATTGAAAAGAAAGTTTAAATTCACATTTCCGCCTAATTTACCTGTCTCTATTGATTATTTCAATCCTCTGACGTCACTAAGTCATCAAATAGTAGTTATTTTAACGAGTATAGACTGAGGTGACTCGCTATTTTGCGTAGTATGACTGACTAGGTAGCGTGACGTCACAATCAGTAGAAGATTGGGAGTGACAGAGAGAGGGCAGTGATGGGTGAACCGCTAAGTTTTTCTCTCGAAAAACATGTCCAGTGAAATTCCTCTGCCCGAAGGATGGCAAATAGGACATGCAACTGACGGAAAGGTTTACTTTATTGATCACAACAACAAGAGGACTACATGGATAGATCCGAGAGATAAGTAGGTGCATTCCTTAGCCTGGCTATACCTACGTCACTGGGGTAACTTACGAATTGTCGGACAGTTTCACATCTTAAGTCGTACTTAGGTGTAAAAATATATAATGACAATAGCAAATAAAATTAATTTTTTAGTGATCGAATATATGGTAATGTCCAATAATTCATAACTTACCCCTACGGTCCTACCTAGGGTAAGTTATGAATTGCCGGTCAGTTCCACACTTCCGATCATTATTAAAAACATTGTTTTAATTATTTTATTTTTTTAAATGCATGATTGATAATCGAAAATGCGGAACCGTCCGATAACCTGGCACTTACCCTGTGAATTTTATAAACAGCGTTACGATAGATGAAGCCTGTATTCATTAATTCATCTTCATATTCATTTTTCTTTTCGAAGATATTACTAACAATGTGAATATTTATAATTTAGTTGATATGCAATATATTAATTTATATATTAATGCATCAATTAATTAATAAAAGCTAATAATTTAGTGTTTGTGTTACTTGTTTTTATTTAAATATGGATAAGGTATTTTATATTTAAGGTCTAATATCTCGTGACAAATAATGCATATTGTTCACTATTGAAAATAAACATTAAAAATACCCATGAATTAAGCTACACGTAAAATACACATAATGATATCACTATACATATGTATGTATACATAATACACTATACATATGTATGTATACATAATACACTATACATATGTATGTATACATAATACACTATACATATGTATGTATACATAATACACTATACATATGTATGTATACATAATACACTATACATATGTATGTATACATAATACACTATACATATGTATGTATACATAATACACTATACATATGTATGTATACATAATACACTATACATATGTATGTATACATAATACACTATACATATGTATGTATACATAATACACTATACATATGTATGTATACATAATACACTATACATATGGATACTCTATAAGTCTATATGCTGTATAATATAAACATATGTACAGTGTACAGTGTGATGTACAGTGTACCATACCCCTACTATGTACAGTGTGTCTGCTAGTCCCTAGGCTATCTTGTACACCTAGTTACCATTTCTTTGTTCACTGGGTAACTATCTTATTTAACTTATTTTACTTACATGATTTTTTAATGTTATTTAAATTAATTAGTTATAATAATGCTGTGAAGTTTGTTAAAGGAGTTAAAGTTTATATCTCTTGGTAATAACATTATAATTTAATAACTGCATATACATGTATAATAAAGTAAAAAATAAATCTTTAGTAAAATATATTATTTGTATCAAAATTAATATATTCTCAACACAGCTAAATATATAATATCTATTTAAATGAATTGTAATGTTTATTTTATTTACACTAATATTGTAAAGGGTTAATTATCGTACATCTTATCATAGAAAGTTCAGTTATCTACCCCAATTAATAAGTTATTAATCTAATTAAAGTATCTTATAATAACTGTATTATTTGTTATCACTAAAGATAAAAAAGAATGTGGTATTCTATTATCATGATTATACAATGGTGATGTTTAATTATCATTAAAAATAATAATTTCTACCTTGATAATTGTGTAGTTGAATTAATTTTTAATTAGCTTTAAATTTTTAATTTATAAATTTTGGTGTGTGACTGCATTCACGGAGTAGCTTTTCTGCATCCATGAGCGTTTACACTGACTGGTGGTAAGTGACTTTGTTCATGGAGCCACTTTCCTTTCTGACTGCTTCTTCCAGTCCCTTGTATTTAATTTCCTTTTAACGTTAGCGATAGGGTCTTTGGTTACGAGACAGACGTTAAACCCATGCTACTAAATTAATTTCTACACTTATCTCTAATATACGTTTCGAACACATTATACTGTATAACAAATATGCTATATAAAAACGAACTGTCATGTGTATATCAGTACTAGCACGGTACCTGTTGTTATAAATAAATAAACACAAAGGAAATTATTAGTATAGATTTATTTATTTATTTTGTGTCCGCTTTTACACTACGGGTATTAAACATGAAGAATGTAACTATGATACGCACGGGAATATATTGACTTGATATTTAAATTCCCCTGTTTTTATTCAATTTTTAAATGTATTTTATCTATAAAATAAATTAGACTATGCAGAAAATTTTATTTTAATTCAACTCATTAAAAGTAACCTAATAATGGGTAATAAATTGGTATTGATGATAATCCGTTATTCTTAACGGGAAAGTACACTAGTATACAATATTTACAATTTAACAAAAATAATTTGTTTACTCTCAGTAGTCGAAACTCTTATATTTTTAATTATTATTATTAGTGTGACACGTAGCCATGATATTGCAGCAAATTATTAGTTTTTCCTTTTAGTTTATTTTTCTCTTCTTTACACCAACTTTATGAGGCGCTGTTGATAGAATGACTGTTTAACACATTTTGTGACACACGGACAGACAGACAGACGCGGCTTCTTTTTATATTAGTTAATTTATTAGTTGTGGCATCGAATTTTATAATAGTATTGATAATTTATACATGCAAAGTTTTTAATATCTAAGCAATAAGCGTGTGTGCCGTATATCGATCTTACACTATGTATATTAAAAGACTTAATTAAGTTGGCGTCACGTGACTTAATTGTGTACGGGACTTAATCGATAGACTGGTACCTTCTTAAAGTACTTTCTTATTAAAATTATTGACCCATACTGAGCATGCTGTTAATGGTGAGTGATGGTTGTTTTAACACTGGTAAGTGATGGTTGTTTCAACCCTTCACTGTGCCTATTGTTATTACTTATTAGTAAATGATGGTTGTTTTACCATAGATTCAATCAAAACATTAAATGTACATAAATTAAGTATAAAATCAGACTATCAAGCAAAGAATTTCTTCCCTCACAGTTCACATCGTTAGAGTACATTTCCAATCACTCCGTTGCAGTAGGGTTGAATATGAATACGAAACAATGGATTGAACATTTACTAGTCTTATTGTTACTTCTGTTCTATGGTAATTAGATGCATGAAAGTGATGTGTACTATCGTAGAAAATGCTTTGTGAACTAACACTATCAGAGATATTGGTTAGAAATTCATACTAACGACTTCTAATTCTGATTTTTTTTTAGCAAATCATTAAATACATCTAATGCAAATTCAGTTGTCCTTTCAATTTGATAGATGTATCTAGGAAATGATTATTTTTTATTATCTGGATTGGGGTTAGTTCCTAATTATCGGTCAGTACTACATCTTCGGGCATATAAGAAAAAACAATATAAAAATTGTTATTATTAGATAGCACTGTGTAATAATAACAATTTTTATATTGTTTTTTCGTATATGACCGAAGATGTAGTACTGACCGATAATTCGTAACTTACCCAGCAGCAATTTTTAATTTCACGATAATTTGTTATATTACCATCACGTGATTTACCTGTTGATTACTTCAATATTTACATGTACAGTGCAACTCCTCTGTGATGATATCCTGTATAGTGAACAAATTTTCTTTAGTCTGCCATGAATTGCCAACAGTTTTCTAAAACTGATAGCCATTCATGGCAGACTCAAGAAAATTTGTTCACTATAGAGGCTACTTCCTTACTCAGGACACTACATATTCTCTATTTATGTATTGCAATATAAAGACGCTTATATTAATGTGTCACATGAATTATTAGTTCATATCTTTCTATATCACTGGTAGGTACGTACACATCCTTTATGATGCCTGAGGTAAATTGTTAGATAGATTATTTACCTTATTTAGTCCTTCAATTAGTGAATGTATTCAAATAAAAATGTATAATATTCAAGGTCTAATATATATTTTTTTTAATTCTCAGGTCACATTTTCAATGTAATTTATATTTCTCACTAGTACAGTACCTGTTATTGGGACTAAATTATATTCAAATGCAAGAATGTATTATGAATAAACATATTCTGATTAAACAAAAAAATCAGAAAAAGTAAAATATAAAATTGTTTTTTTAAATATTAGTGTCAGTATTATTGTAGCCCGTAGTCATGGTACTGCCACAAATGATTTGTTCTCCTTTTAATGTGTATTTCTTAATAAAAGTGTGACAGACAGACAGACGCGGCTCTTATTATAGTATAGATATACTATAGATATTTACCTTCGCAAATTTACGGAAGGTTATATTTCTAGAGTGACAAAAATAATTCGATCATTTTAGAATACAAACTTAATAGTACTGTTAATAGTTTTGATACAGTACCTATCATATAATCATAATTACATTTACAAAGGCTACTGTATACTTTTTTTTAATTTGTTTTATTTTATTTTTTTTATTTTCCCATTTATAAGAAGAACTGTTTGTAATTTATATAAATTTAAGAAATCCTATAAAATTAGTCAGGATGTATCACCAATGACGAGTTATTTTCCGAATATAATTTTCAGTGGTTTGTTATTAATATAAAACTTGGAAATATTTGAATCCACAATGAAGTATTTTAAAATTTGATGCGTTTATTGATAACTCATTAAAATTATTTATCCGTTATTTACTAC
Organism: Caprella mutica; assembly: GCA_947561585.1. Classification (NCBI taxonomy): domain Eukaryota; kingdom Metazoa; phylum Arthropoda; class Malacostraca; order Amphipoda; family Caprellidae; genus Caprella; species Caprella mutica. Next base: position 66,283 of record CANNZV010001495.1, read on the forward strand.
ACTGGCTATCGCTAAATAATAATTTATCCTTTTTAATTTATTGTACTGAAAACTTGTTACATTTTAATTATTTATAAAATAACACAAATATTTATTATTATTATTATTTTATAACTAGTCTGAATATCAATTAGAAAATATGGAATTTCCAATTATCAAAATTATTAACTGATAATTAATCAAATCAATACTAGGCTATATAATCATTCAGTATAAAATAAACGTTTGTATCTGATAAATATTATTCCTTTTGAAAATATGGAATTTCTTAATAGTAAAATTCAAAACTGATTCTTTTTTTCAAATCAATTTAATATAAGATATATATTTGTATCTCTTAAATATTTTCCCTTTAGAAAATATTTAATTTCTTAATAGTAAAATAAAAACTGAAGTTTTTCATATCAATGCAATAGTCAATTTTCATTCAACATAAAAACATAAACATAAATAAATTACTTATGTATTTTATTTCCTTTGAAATGAGTTGCTGTTCATCATTCGAAATATTTATTTGCTATTTGTCCAGTCCACGGTCTGTTGCCTCCTGTTATTCTGTTTCATTTACCTCCTGTTATTCTGTTTCATTTGCCTCCTGTTATTCTGTTTCATTTACCTCCTGTTATTCTGTTTCATTTACCTCCTGTTATTCTGTTTTATTTACCTCCTGTTATTCTGTTTCATTTACCTCCTGTTATTCTGTTTCATTTGCCTCCTGTTATTCTGTTTCATTTACCTCCTGTTATTCTGTTTTATTTACCTCCTGTTATTCTGTTTTATTTGCCTCCTGTTATTCTGTTTTATTTACCTCCTGTTATTCTGTTTTATTTACCTCCTGTTATTTTATTTTTACTCTTTATATGTTCACGAATTAATTCTTCGTTTTCTATCCACAGTTACATCAAGGCCCCCACTTTTGCGGATTGCGTTGGAGAAGAACTCCCCTATGGGTGGGAAGAGTGTTACAACACCCATCTGGGCCCGTTCTATGTGGACCATGAGAACAGTGAGTCATAGTGGGGACAATATGCTTTTAATATATAATTTAACATAGAGATATATTAAATTATCTTTATTTTCTTCAATGCAGAGCGCAATCAGCTCGAAGATCCACGGGCCGAATGGCGTAAGGTACAGGAGCAAATGCTCACAGACTACCTAGAAGTAGCCACGACTGAACTACAACACAAACAGGAGTTGTTTGGCATCAAGCAACACAGACTGAGTGTTGCCAGACAGCACTACCATGCGCTACAACACAATTATACAGCTCAAAAAACGACCGGTGAAGCCAACCCACCTAGTACTGCTCAAATAGCTAACCTAGAATCCTCTAAAGTCAACCTACCTAGTTTGGAGGGTGGTAAAGCTAGTCTGGTATCCAATGGAGTGGTACCTAGTAGCTCTGTGTTACCTACTAGTGTAAATAGTGGCGTAGTACTCACCACATCAAGAGACAGTCTATGTTCCAGTCTGTCAACCAACAGTTCTAGCTACAGTCTATCCAGTCTAGCTCTAGCTGATACCAACTACCTGAAGTCTGAAGTCAAAGCAGCCAGGGAAAGGCTGGGCAAGCTGAAGCATGAGCTGCGGCAGGACAAGCAGTTGCTTGCGTCTCAGCAGGCTGGGGTGAACACACTGTCTCAGTTGAGAGACACTGTTTGTAATTTAGAGGGGGGAAGCTACAGTGTGGAGGAAGCGAAGGCTATCATTGCCGAAGTTAGGTGAGTTGTAAACAATTTACTGAAATATTTAGTTAAAAATTTATTAAAAATATTGTGTGAAATTAAAAAAAAATTGGTTAAAAATTTAAAATAATCGGTTAGAAATTTGAAAAATGGTTAAAACTTAAAAAAGATTGATTGAAAACAAATTGGATAGAAATTTATAAAAAAAATAGTTAGAAATTTATAAAAAAATAGTTAGAAATTTATAACAATTTATTAAAAAATTTATAAAAAAAAAGTTGTTAGAAATTAATAAAAAAAAATTATTTGAAATTTTTAAAAATTTATAAGAAAAATTATAAAAAATTGTTATAAATTTTAAAAAATTATAAAAAATTGTTATAAATTTAAAAAAATTATAATAAAATTGGTTAGAAATTTATAAAATTGGATAGAACAGCAACTTTTTGGTTACGAAGGGTCGAACTAATTAAAATGGTTCTTTTTTTTTCTAACTAATTTTTTTTTACATTTAAAATACCCCTTTGCAAGTAAACAACTAACCTTTTTTTTTACATTAGGAACATAGAGAATCTCCTAAAGGCGGGACAGAAGGAGAAGCAACAGCTCCATCAGAGTCTCAAGCTACTGGGGGAGGACCTGTTACTGGAGGGTGAAGAGATAAAAAGATCTTGGGGTGGACACCATGGTGGGGAGATGCAGAGACACAGCATTGCCTCTCAGACTGAGTTTGGCATTGGTGATGTAAGTTAAAAATATTTATATTTATTTTTATAGCTACTAGCTATTTATACTTTATAATAGTTATTTATGTAACCTAATTCTCTATCTCATCTTCAGGAGGTTTCTCTCGGGGCGCGTCTGGCCGAACTCACTCGCCTCAAATTGGAGTACAACACCGCCAAGAGTCAACTGAAGAACTACCAGCGACAACTAGCCTCTCTGGACCAGAGAAAATCACCCTCCACCAACCCCCAGAAGTACTCCACCACTCCCCCGGGTGCCGAGTCTCGTCTCTTGAGTCCAGAGCTTCAACACCAGCTGATTGTTGAGAAGGAGAATCTGCTTAAGGAATGCTGCATGCTACTCAGTCATGCCAAAGACCCTCAGCAGGTTAGAAAAACGCCTTAGCCTATTTTACATGGGGCGGTTTTTACTGAAAACAATGCAGAATGAAAAAAACACCCAATCTAAGTGTTCATACAGAACACATACGTTTATTCAGTCGTAGCGTTTTTTTCATGCTCAATTTTCCTTGCCGCGGCATGAAAAAAACTCCTTTGTGAAAAGGGCCTAAGTTGTGGAGGGTTTAGTTAGTTACTACGTTCTAGCTACGTAGATGTTCAACCCTGTTGTCAAGAAGAGAATAAAAGAATGTAGAGAATAGCAAGGAGAGTGACAATATAACTCGATGTCTCGATGAACACCAAACAGCAACTAAGCAGTAGCACAGATTCATTTAAGTTAGGTACTATAGTTGTGAAACGTGCGAACAACCTTTCTTTTCTTTAATTTCAACTTCATCAATGAACTATAGCTTCAACATGACTGTTTTAATTAATAAAAGAAACAGGTTTTAGCTGCCCAAGAATCGAAATTCGACACCAAATTATGCCAGAGTTTGTAAATAAATATATTGAAATATTCATGTTGAAATTAATTTAATTAAAGTTTTTATTGTTTTAATATAGGTACAACTATTATATAATTAGCATTCTTTAGCTTTAACTTTAAATGTTATCTTTTCTAGGTTGTTGACATACAGAACAAGATTCACAGACTGGTTCAAGAGCGGCAAAGTATGACTCAATTGAATAGCTCTCTCACATCCCTCCAATCTTTAAGCCCGTACCCCCAGCCATCCTCCCCAGCCTCCTCCTCCTCCTCCTCCCTCCAATTCCCCCACCAATCCTCTCTAGACAAGGATTTAGAACGACAAGAACTCCTACGGAAACTTAAGGAAACTGTGACCATAATGGTAAAGCTGGAGAGTCAACTCAAATCTCTCTCTGCGTCCACACTTAGTATATCCAGCTCGAGTTCCTTAGGTTCGTTATCCACTTCAAGTCGGGGCAGTGCTTCGAGTTTGAGTTTTGGGGATATATACGCGGCAAGTGGTGGCATCGGGGTCAGTGCGGACATTGCGCAAAGTGTAGCAGATTTGCAAAGAAGAGTCAATGAACACTTATCGGCAAATAACGAACAGGATCGACAACACGCCCAGAAGCTGAAGATGATTCAAGATGGCAACCTTTTGTGTAGTTCAGCTTTGTCCTTATCCCCGAGAAGTTCCTTATCTTCTTTATCCCCACCCACTTCTTCTTGCGAGCCTCTACCCCACGGTGAAAATCTAGCTAGCGACTCGGAAGACGTCAACAGCACCATGCTACCTTCCATCGAGAGCTCCAACAATGACCTGAGCATCATGAACCTTTTTGGTAGCTCCTCCGTCAATTTCCACCTCGAAGATGGTGAACATTTACAGGGGGATGAAGATCTAGAGGCAGTTAATCAAAAACTACGGGAAGCGGGACTGATGATAGGGAACAACATCAGTAATATAGACCTCAGTAGAATACCTAGTGACTCTCAACCAGATCTAACCAAGTTCTTATGCCAGAGCCAAGTTTTGGAATCTGGTCGGTTAGGGTCCTCTAGAAATGCTGACGTCACCAGGAAGCTTTCTTTAAATCTGGAAGCTGGTGCTTGTCGAGGACACATGTCAGCAGCTGTCAGTGACGAGAGTGTTGCTGGTGATTCTGGTGTTTACGAAGCCTATCCCAAGAATTCACCAGATGTGCCCAGTACTCCACAATTACAAATTAAACTGAAGTAAGTTGAACCTCTGGAAATAAACGATTTAGAAGTAAAAATTAGTGAAAATAGGTTTTAAAAGTTATAGCTAGCTACCGTCTTCAAAATAAAAAGTTGTAGATAATGATATAATTTCTCTTCTTAACAAATTGATGAAAGATGAATATCATCATGTTTTACCTAAATCAATTGATTAGTAATTAGAATAATCATCACAGTGATTTCTTTAAAAAATGGCTGTTTTTGAGTTTGGTGATTGTTGTTGAAGCTTATAGGGGAAATTCTACATCTTCAATCATAGAAGAAAGAAAAATTATTTTTATTTATTTTCATATGAAAATTTTAAATTAAATTGTTTTTTCCCTCATAGGTACCTGAACAAAGATGGTGTTTTAGAGGTGTGCATAGAGAAAGGGCGTTACCTTTCCTCCCTTCACATTCCCTTTGACTCGTTAGTGTGCGTGAAGATACACCTGGTGAGTGGCTTGGAACATAACAGTTCATCCAGCAGTGTGACATGGTGTACACACTATGAACATGATCTGGACAGACCCAGCTTTGGGGAGAACTTCCTCTTCCCCATGCACAGTTGGGGAAGACTCAGGAGCACCACCATTCAGCTCAATCTGTGGAGCCTCAAAAATGAGGAAGAGAAACACGTGGTGAGTGATTTTAATAGCTCTAAAGGGCCGTACACACGTAGGGTTTTTTAGGTTTTCCCCACCAGACTTTTTGCTAAGCTCCTCCTACTTTTTCCACGAGAAAACTGCTTTAAGAATTGTTGTATATTCAGAATTAAAAAAAAAGTTAGAATAAAGTATGTGACACAAACTGATTAGGTACCTACTTGATGGGGAGGATTTTAGTAGCTCTTATATAGCTAACTGGTATATTTTTTCCTGAAGCTGATTTTTGAATTGTAAATATTTTCAGAATTTAAATTTTTTTAACGCTTAACGACCTGAATTAATTTTTCAAAAGTTAAAATTTTATGAACCGCTTCTAATGTGTCTAGATGGTAATAGATAGTTGATATATGTACTAATTTCAATTAATTTTTGTGTAAAAAGTAGAAATTATTCAAAAAAAGCTCAGCTTTGATAATTTTTTCCATGAAAAAGTATTAGGTTTAACAAAAAAAAGTTAATGTTATTTTGTTTGTCAGGGTTACGCTCAGTTAAGCTTAGCAGACTTCACGAGTAGCAACTCAGAAACACTCTGGGTGAACCTCCTCCACTTCTCCCTGATAACCCCCACCCATGTGAAAGGGAGCCACAGGAGCACTGACTCCACCTCCACCAACCCACTCAGCTCCACCTCCTCCACCCTCCGCTCCGCCAAGGAGGAGAGCAGTGACGACTCCACCGTGATCTCCTCCCAGACATCCACTCTGACGCGAAATATTTGCCCTGAACAGGTTATGCGACTGAACCTTCAGGCAAACTTCAGATCCTCCAGCCTGCTCCAGGAGGAATGTGGAGGGCCTCCGCATAGTCCTAGTGACTCGGAGGAGGATTTGGAGCACAGTGATGAGGAGGGAGAGGAGGAGATTATGGAGAAGGCGCTGGAGAATGCAGAGGGGACCGCTGTCTCCGATTCAGATCTTGATAACACTCTCCTAGAGACAGCTGAAAAAAGTACCAACACTGACTGTGTACAAACACCCAGGGCACCCCTTGGCAACAGAGGGGGTACCGTGGGGGGCTTGAACCCCCTCTCTATGACATCTGGACCATCAATGATCAAGCGGTCCCAGACCTTCAGTCCGTCAGTTGCTGATCATAATAGTTACGTCTGCAAGGTGAGGAATAGTTATATCTTATCTTTTAATCCGAAAATAGTCTTCAAAATTTATATTACTAAATCTAGTGTTTAACTTATTGTTAACCCAAATTAGTTTCATTTAATTTACTGTTGATATTAGTTAATATTTTCCCTTATTTCGAGATGCTATCTTTTCAAAAAGCTTATTACATCTATAATAATAGTTAGCTACCAAAAGAAATTAAAAAAAAAATGACGAGTAGCTACATAGGTATTTTTTAAATATACATCTTGTTAAACATAAAATTCTATTAAATCTATGTATAATAATAATAATTACCTAAAAAAATATATATATAAATATGATCTTCTTCATAAATATAAAATTGTTTTTTTTTTTTTTTTTTTGAATACCATCTTTAATTTTTTTATTAAATCTATGTACATTGATTACCTCTTTTGTGTTTTCAGTTGAACCGCAGTGACAGTGACAGTTGTGTCGGTGTTGGAGTGGGTGGTGGTCCACAGAATGGTGCTCTCTTCAACAGAGCCTCTCTACACAGACGGTCCCTAAGGTTCAGAACAGAAGGGGGTGCTCTGGCCCTGCCACATAACTCTCACAGTGGTAAGTTTGATAGCCAGTTACCTGCTCTACCTTTTTTGGAATATTCAGAATTAAAAAAATAATATATATCTTTTCAAAAAATTTGAAAAAATCATTTTTCAAAAAAATTTAAAAAATCATTTTTCAAAAAAAAATTAAAAAATATATTTATTTTTTATTCTTCTCGTAGCTGTGCTAATATTAAATGTAATATCAGATAATATTAAACAAATTATCTTCAATTGGAATATTAAAAATTAAAAAAAAAATTCTCAAAATAAGAATTTTTTTCCTTTAAAAGCAATGCTAATATTTAAAAAAAAAAAATCCATTTTTCTGTAACTAATTACCTTTTTTTCTGTTTTCTATTTTTTTGAAAATATCGATTAGCTACATTGAAAAAATTATTACAAATTTTGTTCATTTTAGCCTCGAGTTCCCTGGTTGGAAAGACATCGCTAGATCTGATGCTGGATCTCGCTGCTCAAAAGCAACGACTTCTTCAGCAACAGCAGGAACTAGAGGCTCTCAGGTCCCTGAAGCTACAGCTGTCTCAAGTCTCCTCTGAAGGAAAGGCCTGTATACTCCTCTCAGACCTTCAGACCAAGGAGACACTGAGTACGTTCACAGACACTGTGGCTTTGAGTACAACTCCAGAGGAGAAAAGATTGTCTAAAGTGTTGAAGAAGACCAAGAAGGAGATCTTCAAGCTTAGGCAGTCAAGCGTGCCTCTCACCAAACCTGATGTTGTAACTTTTAGGTAAGTGATAGCTAATGGTATTCGCTTATTTTATTAGCTAGCTATATCAAACTAAATTAATAATAATTAAGTTTATTTGATCCATCACAGAGTTTTTTTAATACACATTTGTTTAAAGGAGGAATTGATTAGATTTGTGTTGATTGTAAGTAGCTAACTACTGAGATATTTTATGAATGTGATTTTAACTTTGAGCATTTTTTCTAGAGAGAAAATGGCTTTCTTTTTGAAAGGAAACTCTGTGCCATCAACTGAATCCGACCAAAAGAAGTCCGTTTCGAATGACGAAAGCCAACACAACTCTTCTAAAAGTTTCGATAGCAGTTCCCTATCTGATAAAGCTGATGGAACATTGAAAAAACCATCAGATAATGTCTTACATCAATCGGAACAATTTTCCGAAAATTCAGACGTGTTCCTGAATTCAGACGTGTCTACTGTCATTGAAGTGTCGAAATCCAGTGAAGAGAATTCATTCGACACCATTCACAAAAGGAACGAAACTTCCTTGGAAGAAAATGTGTCCCCAAAATCCAATCTTGGTGCCAAACTGATGTGTTCAACTCCTAACAGATTGAAAATCAACTTGGATTCTCCTTCTTCAACTCCCATTCGATGTCCTACAAAGAATGATAACAGAACCCCATCTCCCCCGCCCCCTTGTACACCCGTTCGAAACGAGTCTTTAAAAGGGGCTTCAAGGCTCCTACTTACAGATGGAGAACGGGTTCCCGCTGTGCCAAAAAGAACTACTTCCCTCTTGTCTTCTGAGAACAAAGCCAATTACCTTAACAATAATGCCTCTACTACCGATCTGACTACCAGTGACTTCAACGGTAACCCAATGCTCAAAGATAGTGCTAGACCCTCTAGTTCTAACATAGTTCTTTCACAAAGCCAAGAAGTCATCCTTTCCTCTGCTCTGTCTCAATCCACGCCTTCGGTATCGTCAGGTAACTGCCTCAAGGTTCCTGGCGGCACACCTCTGACACCTAGACAGTTGACTGCCGTCAGACCGTCTAACAGTAACGTTGCCGTTGTAAGACCTGACGTACTTTTCAAAGACGAAGAGAAAGGCGTTGAAGTTTAGACGTAAAATCAGTACTTTTTACATCTAGTTTTGGATTAAAAAAGTTAAAGCTGACTTCTTCCATTAGGTTAGAAGTTTTGAATTGTCTGTACCTATGTCAACACCCACTTTCCGAGTACTGCGAACACTATTTGCAGTTAAAAGTCACTTATGTCTTCAAATAGAATGTGTACGAATAAAATATTCTGCAAGATTAAAATGAGTATTGGATATACTGTAACCCGTGTCTGGTAAAATCCTCCAGGAAAATTTCCCCGCATAAAAAATTCCAATTTCTCCACAGTCGAATTTTCTGTGGTAGAATTTTTCATAGCGGAATTTTCCGTACGGGAATTTTTCAAAGCGTAATTTTCCGTAGGGACATTTTCCGTGGTGGAATTTACCTAGAGCCACTGTAGCCATATGAATAAAATTAGTATCAGGAATTATTATTCTATCTTCCTATTTTGAGGATGTTAGTTATGGATGGGCCATAAAAGATTACGTCTTCAATCTTCTATGGCCCCACCATTACTCCTTTTTCAATATTTTGGTAGATACTTTTTCCTTTCTTTATCAGTATTGTTTTTTATGTTGTTTAAAAAAAGCCAATTTGTGGACCGTTCCTTTTTCTAGGGTTAGAACGTGCAATCTCTACAGATAAGTGATAGTTTGATACCTATGGGTAAAGCGTTGGTAGATGTTTTAGGTCAGAATCTGGAATAGGGAGAGAGAGTATGATTAGTATGCTATCTGACATTTTTTGTTGATATTCGTAAAGCATACTTTGTTAAACAATTTCTATCAGTTTGAAAATAGTATTTTAATGAATAATCTGACGTAGGTGACTTTGTTCATGAAGTAGCTTTTCTGCATTCATGAGCTTGTCACAGACTGTTGGTACACTTAGTTCATGGAGTAGTTTTTCTGCATTCATGAGCATTGTCACTGACTGGTTGTAGGTGACTATGTTCAAGGAGCTACTTTCCTTTCTGACTGCTTCTTCCAGTCCCTTGTATTTAATTCCTTTCAGTCAGCGATATGGCCTTTGGTTCCAAAGCAGGACTTTAAACCCCTACTAAATAAATTAATTATGAATTGTAGATAGCATACTTCTCATGAGACTTTTATCATAATTGTGAGAGTAGGTTTGTTTGGTCAAAGTGATTTTTGATGAATAGAAGTATCTATTTTTTTGTTTATAAAGCCCACCGACGCTAAAAAATGCTATAGGGTGAGTTCTTAATTATCGGTCAGTTGCACATCCAACACGAGTTGGTTGTTTTTACTCAACCAATCCTAGTGAAATAATTGTCAGTATACCATTTTTTCTAATATGACCGAAAATGGGGAACTGACCGATAATTAAGTACTCACCCTAACTATTAATATTTATGTAGAAGAAATTGTACCCGTAATTCAATATTTGAAAAATAAACTAAAATGAATGTTAGTTAAAATGATTACTTTGCTGTTTCAGTAATCTTATTTCACTTGATAAATAATCATTTTTTGTGAAGCAAAAAGTTATCGTTAAGATTGAAATTATTATAGGGTTATTTCATTAGTTTATATTGGGATAAGTGCAATACAGTTAATTAGTTTTACCATTTAAAAAATTAATGACAAATCTAAATTTTAATTTTGCAATTGCATTGTATTTTTATTAAAATATTAAAATTAATGTTGAATTTATTTGTATTTGAAATTTCAAAATTTTAATTTATTTTAAATTTTTTTATCAGTTGTGGATTTAATTTAACTTATTCTTTTACATGATTAATGTGCCTACCAAGTGACCCTTATTCTGTGTATATATTATATACCTGTAAAATAGGAGTATGTTTTGTATGTTTTATGAATTAGTTTCTACCTGAAACTTTCATTGTTATTTCTATGACGAATTTTAGGAATAAATATATTTTTTCAATATTATAACTTTTTTATCATTGTCCTATCAATGTCAGTGGAAACTCAATGTTAGAGAATGATATCAGTCATTTTTATTGAAATAAAATGTTTAAATTTATATTGATCCTAACATATATTAAATTAATAATTGAAATTTACTCAATTTTTACGTTGAAATTATTAATATTCATGTTTTTTTTAATTGTTTTTAATTGTAGAAAAGTATTTTTTTTTTATTCTACTGAAGTTATTTCCTATTTTATTTAGCATAAGGTTGAATTTTTATTCAATTTATTCACATAATAGTCTTTAGATCATTTTGTATAGTTTTTATAACCCGTATACCGAGTCAAAGACTTTTCCTCTTTTTCTGAAAGGCGTAACGTACGTACCAAACACAAACACTATTAGAATTATCTTTTTTTACAATCCCTTGTATTATATTTCCTTTTGACGTCAGCGATATGGTCTTTGGTTCCTATGCAGACGTTGAACATCTACTAAATTAAATTATCTTTTTTTCATTATTACAAAGGAAGGAGATGAGTGTACTGACCTTATAGATAGGAAAATATTCTTCAAAAGAAGGAAAAATTAGTATCTGCATAATCCTAAAGTTTTAAATGATTTCAAAGAACCACTCCACTATAAAAAAATTATTTCTCTATTCATTAGATCTATGGTTACTGGTTATAAAACTGCAGACCATTTAAAAATTGGTTCTATATATTTATTATAATATGTAATTTAAGTTATTCAGGATGTAGACGGCCTTTCTAACTAAAGAAAAAGACTAAAAACCATAATAAATGGCTTTATATACCGTTACCTAAATACCAAAAAAAAATCACTCAAATTTATTTACCTCAAATTAAACAATTAAAATTATTCCAAAAACTCAAAGCACGTCATATAGGATACATTACTCATTATCACACAGGATATCCTGAATAGGTGCTGAACCATCCTACTCATCAGTGTCTTTACAACCTCTGTGACAATATCACTTTACACTAAACAAACAGCATCACCTACTCAAAAAATGTACTCACTTTAAAATGTTCATCTTCGTTAGAGTGACCTTATTATTGAACCTGCTAACCCTGATTAAAGCTCAGGAGTCTGTAATTTACCCCCAAGACAAAGGGGATGATGATCCAAACACAGTGCACATAGGGGCCATATTTCCTCTTCACAATTTTACAGTTCAGTTGGAGAAAGGGGAAACTGTTCATGAATGTGACAAATCATTGGTAAGTTTAGATTCGTAATAATTAGGCTTGTGACAATATGCTTTTAAAATCATAGATCTTAAGAATATCACAGACGAAATAAAATGGTATCGAATACTATATACCGCTGGTGTAGAACCATTCTTTAATTCTCTCCGTCTATAATATTCTCAGGACCTATGATTTTGTGAGTTCAATGAACCGGAGACGTTTTTCGTCAAATTTGGTCAAGACGTACCATTTCTCTATTCGTCAACTACTAGTAAATCCCGTGTATTTAGATTTGTAAGCTGTAATGATCCGAATCATACGTTAATCCCCCATTATATCAAGACCCTCCCGCGCGAAACCGACCCATCCGAAGACAGAAGCTGAAAATAGCTAAGTGCCAAAATGGTCCGCTGGTAAAGTAATAATTTTATAAAATTGGAAAACGCTTTTATTGTTCTTTCTAATTATTGAGGAGGGCTATGAATTTTAAAACTATAAGAAGCAATTGCGCTATTTAATTGGTGTAAAATATCAGTCAGAAATATCTATTTTGTTGTCGGTTATTTTCGCGCGGGAGGGTCTTAAATTAATTAATCTTCCAATTTCTTTTCAGGATGTAGATGGTTTATTGGCACTGGAAGCTTTCTTGTTCACGCTGGAGGAGATTAATAGAGATGAGAAGATCTTGCCAGGAATCACTCTGGGTGGCATTGCAATGGATTCTTGCAACTCGCCTAAAATAGCGAGCAGCATGGCCTTAACCTACATAAAAGGTGAGGGAAATATAGATATAATATAAGTTTCAATAGGTGAATAGAAACGTAAAATGGATGGATTCCTTCGTAATCCAATATATGTCCTCATTAGGGTTGAGACAATGAATCAACCAATGAATCAATTTTCTCCAATGAATCTATTCCTCACCCCATTGATTTTCTTTAAGGTTATCTGTCCAGTCACATCAAGAAACATGGAGGGGATTTCAGATGTCCCAATTCTGGATCCCCTGTGTATAAGTCCGGAATGTATGACCGGGTTGTTGGGGTGATAGGTGGACACAGGAGCACAGTGTCGGTGGAGGTGAGATTTCTATACTTGGTTTTTGTAGAGCCCAAAAGATCTCCACAACGAAGAACTGATCCCCATCCGATCGTTCTTCGTTGTAGAACCCAACAGAATTCTGCAATGAAGAACAGATCTCCACCCGATCGTTCTTCGTTGTAGAACCCATACGTTCTTCACAATGAAGAACCTATCTCCATTCCATCTTTCTCGCTGTATAACCCAAAAGAATTCCACAATGAAGAACAGATCTCCATTCCATCGTTCTTTGCTGTATAACCCAAAAGAATTCCACAACGAAGAACAGATCTCCAATTCGTTGTAGAACCCAAAAGATCTCTGCAATGAAAAACCCATTTCGAGGAACGTGAAGTCATTTTTACCTTTTGTTTGATTCTATTTTCTTTAAATCGACCATCAGCGATATGAAAATGAAAGAAGATGTCGATAACAATCCTTCTCATCGACTACTATCAGCTGATGATCGAAAGAAAGTAAAGTTAGAGAAACAGTTTCACCTGACGTTACGTTCCTCAAAATTCTGTGAAGTGGGTTAACTTCCATTATAAATTTGCTCTGCATGAGGTATATCCAATAGCCAACAATCTTTAACTCAATAACTTTATGATCAGAATCCAGAAAAGAATTACAACCTTTATCTGATTATCATGATCAATTTTACCAATACTAAAACTGCCTTTACTTAAATCAGATGGCGCACATGTTGAAGCTCTTCCGAATCCCGCAAATAAGTTACCTGAGCACCAGTGTGTCCTTGAGCAACAATGACGAGTTCCCATACTTCCTAAGGACGGTTCCTCCAGACAACAAGCAGGCTGAAGTCATTCTCAAACTAATGAAGTAAGGAAAAACAACACTCTTCTGAATAGTTGTAGGAAAATAAATTTTGCTTTAACCCATTCGCTACTAATGTTGAATTTGAAAGACCGACATTTAATTTTCAGTTTCTGATATTCAACTCTAATAGTTCTGATTCATCAACCAGGGCAATGAATTGGACATACTCATCCTTGGTGTATTCGTCTGATGTCTATGGAATAAACGGTAAAGATGAACTTCTCAATCAGGCTCATAAATTCGGGATATGTTTCGCTGAGCCACCACTCGGTTTGTCGTACCTAAATGGAGATGCTAGATTCACAGAAGTCACTCGAAAACTTCTGGATAATTCAGACGCTGGAGGTAAACCTTAAATAAGTTATTGATATTATTATGCATGATCTTCTACGCATTTTAATATAATAAGGATAAGGATATATATATACATTGCTAGACAGCCTTTCGAATATATATTAATAATAACAGTTTTCATTTAGTGGTGGTTCTGTTTGCTGAAAAGACTGTGGCAACTCTTCTACTCAAGAAGATAGAAATGGTCTCTCACGATCATACCAGGACCGAAAAACTCATCTTCATCGGCTCCGATGGCTGGACTATTCCACCTATCGAGGCAAGTGTTTCATTTATTCATTAAATTATTCATTAAATAGATGCATTTATGGTGGCACCTTACGCATACTAAGATTATGTTCCGCCAGTTGCCTTTAGGCACTGATCGTCTCAGCCTTCGTAGATCTCTCTGGCATTATCTTCTTTCGTTTATTTTTTTCATGACAACTGGTATACGTTCTACGTATATACAATTATACATACATCAGCGTTTTAATTCTAATTAATTTAGTTAGATTTCCGTCCTTTTCCAATTATAAATACTATTTTATAAATCAAAATAACGGGAATAATTTTTCAATATTTTTTTTCAAATTAGGTGCTTAAAAGACGGAGGAAATTTTGGGGCTTTATATTTTATAAATCAAATTGTTCTTTTCTGAGAAATTATATTCACGGTTACTTATGAACTGTTACATTATCATATTCTTTTTTTCCAGAAAGACATCAATTCCATTGCGGAAAACACGATAGCCGTTCAGCCTCTTCACCAAACTCTTCCTGGATTCGAAGACTACTTCTTCAACCTAAAACCTTCGAACAACGGAAGGAATACCAAGTGGTTCAGGGAATTTTGGGAGAAGCATTTCGACTGTTCTTTTACTGATTCCAATTTAGAAAAGAGGTGCAACGAAAATGGCAATTTGAGGTTAGAATTTACATATGTGAGAGAACACTGAAACTAAGTTAGCAACATTACTGTCACCAGTGTTCATGTTCTATTGAGGATTTTAATCTGAACATACATTTCTTTACTAAAAGTGTATTGAAATATGATTGATGAATATTATAATACTCTTCTAAAATTATCACTATTTCAAGTTAATATTGTGGAATTACCATAATTTTGTGCCATCTTGTGGAATTATCACCATTTTATGTAATCTTGTGGTTTCGTCGCCATTTTATGTGATCTTGTGGTTTCGTCACCATTTTATGTAATTTTGTTGATTTTTCATCAAAATATCTTTAAAACAAAGTTTTTGAACCCCTTACATCCAGAAAATTAATATTTCCTATACCATTGGCATTTTCTTTCTCTCTGCAGCCGTTCAAGTTTCAATTACTCGTTCGACTGGCTGCACTTTTTGCGTGACAGTGTGTACGCCTATGCTCACGCCATTCACGCAATGTGGACGACACATTGTAACGGAGTCCCAGGTCTTTGTGATGGACTCACTCAAGAAGGACATGTTCATGGTAGCGACGTCTTGCAGGCTCTGAAGAGCGTTAAATTTGACGGTTAGAAAAAATCTAGTTATGAGAAAAAAGTTAACTATTAGGTAGTAATTGATATTTTAACCTGTTGATCAACAATTTGCATGATCATATTAATCAGGTGATTTTAATTCTATTGATTAATTTTGCATACGTTAACATGATATACATGTCGACGTTATTTTGCCATATTTTTATTTTGATGTACTAGATCAATTGAAAAATCCAAAAAAAAGTCCACAAATACAAAATTTCACCCATATTGTTTTATCATCCTATTCAATAAATAGATTACTAATAATGAAATGCTACCTTGAATATCCAAAAGTTTAATTCTTGAATTTTCCCTTTCCAAGATGTCGGTGGAGAACCGTTCTCTTTTGATGGTAACAGATCTGGATCACCTAGGTACACAATTCTGCAGTACCAGCATGTAGGAAGAAGATTTACCTGGAAACCTATAGAGAATTACACTTGTAAGTATTTGCCAAGATGAAGAAATCTGTATTATCAAGTATTACTTGAAGATATTTCTAGATTTCGAATGGTAAGATTCATCGTCAGGATCAAATTTTCTATAAATGAAAAGCTCGAAACCAAAAAGAAAACTTTGGAATAATCGAAACCTAAAAGAAAACTTTGGAATAATCGAAACCTAAAAGAAAACTTTGGAATAATCGAAACGTAAAATAAAACTTTGGAATAATCGAAACCTAAAAGAAAACTTTGGAATAATCGAAACCTAAAATAAAACTTTGGAATAATCGAAACGTAAAATAAAGCTTTGAAATGCTCGAAACCTACAGATAGCATAAAAAACTAATATTGAAATTCTATGGGATATAAATTTTTCCAATCAACGTAAAATCTGTGTTTAATAGTATTCGCTTTTACTATTTTTTCTGTTGTTTTTTCCTAACTGTGTAGCGGAGTTTCAACCATCGTTCACACGCAAGCTGCAGTGGCATCACCACTCTCCCATGCCTACATCAAACTGTGGGGAACCTTGTGGATTGGAGAACCCACTGAAGATTTACTCGGTGGGATTATTTGAAATAGTAGATTTAGTTTACTGAGGAGTGAGGATTTAGTTTAATGTGGATTTGCAGCTGATAGAAATTTTGCAGATTAAAGTCATTCATCTCTTTCTTCTCTTTCTATGGTTGTAAGATCATATTTTAGTTTATGATTGATTAGATACAGCCGAAGAAATATGTATTAATGATGATTATGTCAAAAAAATAATTTTGCCAAATAGAAACTTCATTAATTGTAATGCTTTTAGATAGTTTAAAGGTCCTCTGCAGGCTCCGGGAAAAAAAATGAGTTTATTACATAATATAATAGAACTAAGGTCTACGATCGTTATTCTGCAAACCGCATACAATTCGGTTCAGTATATATTTCATAATTTGTTTTTAAAGTTTTTTAATACTCTGTGAGCAACAATTGAGCGAATCACTAATCTGATGCTAAAGAAGAAGATTGTACACTCTTTGTTTTGATTATAAATTTGAATTTTATAAACGAACCATGCGTTTTCGGGCTATATTTTATATATTAATTGTTTCCTAAAGTACATAAACGTTTCTATAATAAGTTTATCCAATTTTATACCTTTACACGAAAATTAAATGGATTTATTAAACCTAATACCTAGTTGACAATCAAAACAAATGGTGTACATTCTTTTTCTTCAGGCTGAAAATTTCTTAAATTAGAAAGTCGGAAGTTAAATAGGTTTTGTACAGTTTAGATTATAAAAATCTTTAAAAGCATATAAAATTAAAAATATGTTACCAAATTCGATGGGGTTTGCAGCAAAATGATAAGAAACATTAGCTTCGTTGATTAAGGCAATAAAAATAATTGCTTGGAGGGAACCTTCAAAATTGGTCTGGGTACACGACTACAAATTCGTAAGATTTGAAAATAATAGAAAATTCGAAAATTGTCACTCCTTTCTCTGATAGTAGTTCATCATGTAGTTAAACTGAATTTTGTAGACCGAATTTTATATTTTTCTTTCTAATCATATAATACAAAAAGGAAAGCGTTTATTGATTAAACATCCAAACTATCTTTAATTTCCGTTTTTTCAGAAAATCGACAGGTGTTGCTGGACATGCGATGGCTGTTCTGACAATCAGGTTTATAATTCAACAGAAGACAAGTGCGTCACCTGTGATATCTGTCAAGCTCCTTCTGCTAACGGGACGATCTGCTTGGATAAAGTGAAGACTCGCCTCAGCTTCAGAAACCATTGGGTGATAACAGCAACTTTCTTCTCGTCCACAGGTAGGACCTTACTCTTATGAAACTGCCTAGAGAAAAAATTGAGAAGGAGCCTTCGAAGATTTGATCTTCTCTTACGACTACAGTTCCACCATTTTTTTCTAATGTTTGTTGTATCTTTGAGGCACTTTCGATGTTATTTGAACATATCCATTGAGATATGAATTCCTATATATAAGATGTGTGTTGGATAATGAAATAGGATATAATAGTTACTAACAATATCGAAATTATAGCCTGCTTCGTTTTTAAAAAACCTGTTTTATCTTGTAAAACCGGTTTCAACTTGTAAAAACTTGTTTCAACTTGTAAAACCTGTTTCAACTTGTAAAACCTGTTTCAACATGTAAAAACTTGTTTCAACTTGTAAAACCTGTGTCAACTTGTAAAACCTGTTTCAACATGTAAAAACTTGTTTCAACTTGTAAAACCTGTTTCAACTTGTAAAACCTGTTTCAACATGTAAAAACCTGTTTCAACATGTAAAACCTGTTTCAACTTGTAAAAACTTGTTTCAACTTGTAAAACCTGTTTCAACTTGTAAAACCTGTTTCAACATGTAAAAACTTGTTTCAACTTGTAAAACCTGTTTCAACTTGTAAAAACTTGTTTCAACTTGTAAAACCTGTTTCAACTTGTAAAACCTGTTTCAACTTGTAAAACCTGTTTCAACTTGTAAAACCTGTTTCAACTTGTAGAACCTGTTTCAACTTGTAAAACCTGTTTCAACTTGTAAAACCTGTTTCAACTTGTAAAAACTTGTTTCAACTTGTAAAACCTGTTTCAACTTGTAAAACCTGTTTCAACTTGTAAAACCTGTTTCAACTTGTAAAACTTGTTTCAACTTGTAAAAACCTGTTTCAACTTGTAAAACTTGTTTCAACTTGTTAAACCTGTTTCAACTTGTAAAACCTGTTTCAACTTATAAGAACCTACTTCAACTTTTAGTAACCTATTTCAATTTTTGAAACCTGTTCGAACTGGTGGTAAGAAAATTTGCTTTAACTTCGAAAAGACCTGTTTCAAAATACCAGAAAATTATCCATGCAGGTATCATCATCAGCATCCTCGTGGCAGTCATTTTCTGGATGCACATAGACACTCCTGTAATAAAGGCAGCCAGCAGGGAACTGTCCTTCATACTATTGGCAGGTAAGTTTCTTTACTTATTGGAACTACAGTAGAAATCGTCTATAGTGAATGTAGTGTCCTGAGTAAGACAACTACCTCGTATAGTGAACAGATTTTCTTTAGTCTGCCATGAAATGGCAATCAGTTTTAGAAAACTGATTGCCATTCATGACAGACTATAAAGAAATTTTGTTCACTATGCAGGCTACTTCCTTACTCAGGACGCTGCATTCACTATACAGGATTTCATTATAGACGGGTTCTACTGTATTAAAGCATCACTTCTTTTTAATGCAGGTATCATCTTGTGCTTCAGCATGACGTTCCTGATCATGCTACCCCCCTCGGCCGTGTCATGTGGTTGTATTAGGTTCCTACTCGGATTTTCCTACACCCTCTGCTACGCTGCCATCTTAACTAAAACCAACAGAATTGCACGACTCTTCAAATCACCAACCAAGGTCTTGAAGGTACCGTAACAACTTTGAATTAGTTTGAATTGAGGATTAGAGAAAAGTCCCATTTTGATAGTTTCTACTTGCTTTTTCTTAGCTAATTTTCTAATTTACGAAGTCATCAGAAGAGATTATATAATATATATTCTTATCAAATATTTCAAAACGAAAGAAATTGCTATGGCCTATTGTAACATTTGATTGTAATGCAATTCACTTAATAATCACTTTCACAACGTATATAGAGTTTGTTTTTCGTTATTTTGAGGCTGTTTACATATCATAGTTTCCGCCGGGTGTAGGTCATAAGCCACCCCGGTCAAGAGCCCCCCCGGTCATAAGCCCCCCCTGTCAAGAGCCCCCCTAGGTCATAAGCCCCCCCCCCCCCCCCCCCGGTCAAGAGACCCCCCGGTCATGAGCCCCCCTGTTTTCAAATCTTTATTTACCTATATTATTTAATCCTTATTGACACTTTTGTAGTTCATTACTGTTTAGACATAAAATATATATGTATATCGGGGGGCGTGCCGCCTCCCTCGAACCCCCCTGCCAGGTCATTAAACAATCATGAAGTGTGTAGTACAACAAACTAGCGGATACAACAAACTACATTAGCAACTCCCAGTTATTTCTATCTAAGTAGTTCTTCATTTGTTTAACTAGGTAAATAAGGATTAAAAAAACAGGGAGGGGGGGGGGGGGACTCGTGACCGGAGGGGCTTATGACCTAGGGGGGTTCTCATGACCGGGGGGGCTCTTGACCGGATGGGGGGGGGGGGGGGGGCTCTTGACCGTACCTCGTTTCCGCCATGTCATATTTTTGTATAATTTTGCGTATTGATGAAATAGTTTTGGTATCTTTGCAGGCACGGTGGACCTCCCCAGAATCCCAAATGTTGATTGTGACTTTCTTGGTGGGACTAGAAGTTATCATCAACATTTTTTGGCTCATCTATGTACCTCCTGAAGTAACCAGGTAGATACATGAAGCTAAAACTTGATTCTTACCAACTATCCCACCTTCCTGTTAGTGGTTGAAAAAACAACACTTATAGTCATACATAGAACACCTCTATAGTGAATGAGTTAGGATGTAACCTCTATAGTGAACATATTTTCTTTAGTCTGCCAGAACCGGAAGATAGTCATTAGTTTTCTAAACTGATGGCAATTCATCGCAGACTAAAGAAATTTTGTTCACTATAGAGGCTACATCCTAACTCATTCACTATAGAAGAGTTCTACTGGATGATTAAGGAATATGAACCAATTATTACCGATTATAACTAACAATGCTTGCTCGCAGTTTGTGTCCAGTGAGCAGTTCAACTCAAATTCTGACGTGTGCGGGCATAGACGGCTACTATTACCTCATTGGTCTCATCTATCCTCTCATTCTGGTGTCCTTCTGCACCCTGTACGCCATCAAAACGAGGAAGGTAGGTGCAAAAAAACTCATGAGTTTATAAGGACCTGAGTTATGAAATGCACTTGAGTTATGAAATATTTTCTATGTTTCAATTATAGAAAATGACATACGTCAATAATTGTGTCACATTTATCCCTCAATGACCATCCTATGATTTAATTCCGTTAGCGAAACGTCCGCTAACAAAACGTACGGTCACTGTAATGATGATACAACTTTCTATTTTGCATACAACTATATGACATGAATTTATGTCATATAGCAGTAAACTTTTCAGATCAAAATACAGTTTCAACTAAAATGGCGATAATTATTTTGATACCAAAAAGTGTAATTTGGAAGGTTGTTGAAATTCTATGTTTTATAAATTAATAACAATTGACTCTACTCGTTGCTTCCTTTACTAATACATTTTTTCCATTTAGTCAAGTATTGATAATTTAGTTTAATAATTACCAGTAATTTGACTGTTCATTGTTTTTTCATGTCAAAGTGTCCGGGTGGGTTCAACGAGAGCCGCTACATCGCGTTCACAAACTACAGCACCTGCGTTATTTGGGTGATTTTCGTGCCTTTGTATCTCACTAAGGTAAGTTGTGTTGATTTTGTTACATGCAGTGATTCAAATCAAATC
The DNA here is from genome assembly GCA_947561585.1 of Caprella mutica. Lineage (NCBI taxonomy): Eukaryota > Metazoa > Arthropoda > Malacostraca > Amphipoda > Caprellidae > Caprella > Caprella mutica. Next base: position 87,810 of record CANNZV010001495.1, read on the forward strand.
ATTATTGAAGTAAGATATGTCCATACAGATATTAATAATCAAGCATTGTTAGGCTAAAATGGCCTTTTGAGGGCCGTACACACGTAGGGTTTTTTAAGTCTTTCCACCAGACTCTTTGCTAAGCTCCTCCTACTTTTTCCACGAGAATATAAGAAAAAACGATATAAATCGTATGATAATTAGTAGTTGATATCCATCAAACCAGCAGGTATCATGGATACCACCTAAAATGTATAACAACTGTATCGTTTTTTCCAATATTCTCGTGGGAAAAGTAGGAGGAGCTCAGCAAAAAGTCTGGTGGAAAGATTTAAAAAACCCTACGTGTGTACGGCCTTTTAGGAAATCGTTCTTACCTTGCTGTAGGTACTGAACTCCACAAGTTCCAAACATGCAATCATCGAACGCTTCGTAGTTGCAAAAATGAATCCTCTTTCAAATTCAAAGCTTATTTGAATAACTATGCATTGAATAAGTGAACAAACTGTACCATTCATCATTTGCACGAAAAATCACTGTGTGGTGTTCCAAAAAAAAAATATGAATTTAACACAAAAACATTATGAATATTTTATTGCAAATCAATGTGACCTCAGAGACAATTTCTAAGATGTTGATATTTTGACAAGCGACACTTTAATATTTTTGCAACAAAGTTTGCCCTGTCACGAATCATACGGTTGGGGTCAACCAAATCTCTAAACCGCAAAAACTGATTCACCGAACTTCTGCTGTTCGATTGAACTCTTTTTATGAACCACTGCTTTATAAGTAACAAATATGTTTTGAATAACTTAAATCCTTCACAATCAGTTTTTTAGAAGAAATCCCGGCCTAAATTTCTCTATGGTTGATATATATGAAGCTGTCTTATACTTATAAGATTCGAAGTAAAGCCAATCAAGATGCAATATAAAAGTTTAATGATAATGTAAATGTTGCATTTGACTTAACATTGAACGTTACTGTTATATTTTTCAGGTTCCCACGGATGAAACAAGAGTTGTATCTTTAGCATTGTCCTTGTCCTTAGGGTAAGAGTCGTTAAAACAAAATAAAATACATTAGTTCAGTTACTATTAACATATACTAGGTATTATTAATCTCTCTTACTTCTTCATGTTCAATTCCAAATTCTCTTTTCCTCAGAGGTTTTGTTCAGTTGGCATGCCTGTTTCTTCCAAAAGTGCATCTGGTTCTCTTCAAACCAGAAAAGAATACCAGAGATGCTGTCATGAGCCAACAAAGTGGAGGAGGTAGTAGAGGCAGCAATGGAGGAAGGAAAGCTGCTATGCTACATGTCGGCATGCATGAGGGAAGTAGTAAGTACTTAACAAGAAGGAAATCAAGTAATATATTCTATTTTCCAAGATTGAAACACCTAAGTAAAACTCCTGAGTTATGAAACTCGTGAATTATGAAGTGCGCTTCAGTTAAGAATTGGTTTTCTAGTTTAAATTATAGAAAATGATATGCGTCAAGAATTACGTCATAGTTCTCCCTCAATGATCATATTTTTCAATGATTTTAATCAAAGAAAACTATCTAGTGCGCTCGAGATATGGAGTGGCTCTGAGTTATGAAGGGACTAATACTTCATAACTAATGTGTTACACTGTGATGAGATAGCGACTCCATTATCAAATTTCTGTTTTTAGGAGGCCAGAGCATCCCACCCCCAGATATCACCATGTACCCGTACAGTGGCGTGGCTTCTCAGGGTAACTACGACATCCCAAGAGAAGGAATGGCGAGAGGAGAATCAAGTTTTCACATTAACAGTGACGGGTCAGCTTCAGTGCAATTGCAGAGGCCAATGTCGCAACAGAATAGTTCCAGACCTAATTCTAGGGTATGATTATCTTTAACATTTAATAAGTTGGCTGTTGATATAAGTCATGATAGGCAAATCAGAATTTTCTGGAGGTTCGACTAGTTCTGCGATTTTAAAGGTACTAGTAAATATATATGTTAATATAGTTATGTCCATACTAGATGTAAGTGGTTTTAAAATGGTTGAAACTTCATAAATAGAATTTAGGTGAAGACACACGCTCTTTGATTCTGACAATACGATTTCAGGTGGACGAAGATAACAGAGTTTCAACTTATGGAAGAGGAAAAGCCAAATTGATCAAGAAAATGGGAACGGAGACTGTTCCAGAAGAGGGAATGGACAACGAGGCCTACGCTTTAAACCAAAACAAAGATTATAATTAGTAATAAGCTATTCTTAAAGAAACGAGGTTGCAATATATGTTATTAAATAAGAAACCGAATTATTGTTAAAAGTAGCACTAATTAGGTATAATATTAAAGTATATATTTCGACCATAACTAGTCAATTCTCTTTCACCACTACTAATAATTTAGAAAGGAAATACAAGTTCGTTACTGAAAGAAACATATAGAAATATATTTACCAATCTAACTTAACTCACAATTATAGTTTTGGTTATCTTAAACTGGCAGGTGAGTATCAGAAACCAACGATGACTACCTACAAAATTTTAAGTATTCTCAAAAAGATCACATATGTGATATATGCCAAATCTCAGATGATTGCTAATCACTACACCAGGATATGATCTAATTTTGACGTTGCCTCATAGGTAACGGAATAACTTCATGGTCTAAAACTGATAAATGGCTGTATGAGGCGTAATATTGAACTTAATATCATAAGGGTGATTTTCCACGTAATTTTCCAATTACAGTGAAACTACTGAGTTAAGAAACACTCGAGTAATGAAGAACTTGAATTATAATATGCACTTGGGCCATGACCCTACAAACAACGGTCTGTCGGGACCGTTTTCCCAGCAATCGAAAAAAGAAATCGAATAATACGCTGTTTATAGGGGAAGTATTTTCTGTGTTTAAATTATAGAACATGATTTACGCTAAGAATAGTTATCCTTCAAAGACCAGTTTTCTCTTAGATTTATATCATAGTAAACTATCAGTGACCCTGAGATATGAAGTGGCTTTGAATTAAGAAGGAACCAGTACTTCATAACTCAGGAGTTTCACTGTTTTCACATCACTTGTAAGCATTAACTGCAGCTTCATAATGAAGTTATACCTTTAGGGCAATTTTCCACTTAGTTTCCCAATTATTGACTTCAATAGTCACTGATCAACTCCATCTGTGATTGGTCAGCCGAAGAGTTGGTGGGTCCGCGCATCTTATAGGTCCTCTCCAAGCAGAAATTTTAATTGCCTTATTCAACGAGGCTAATGTTTCTTATGATTTTGCTGCAAACCGCATCGAATTTGGTAGCATGTTTTTAATTTTATATGCTTTTAAAAAATTTTATAATCAAAACTCTACAAAACTTATTTAATTTCCGACTTACTAATTTAAGACATTTTCAGCCTGAAGAAAAAGAATGTACACCATTTGTTTTGATTGTCAACTAAGTATTAGGTTTAATAAATCTATTTAATATTCGTGTAAAGGTATAGAATTGAATAAAGTTATAATAGAAACGTTTATATACTTTAGGAAACAATTAATATTTAAAATAATTTAAATAAAGACCGAAAACGCATGGTTTGTTTATAAAATTCAAATTTATAATCAAAACAAAGAGTGTACAATCTTCCTCTTGAGCATCAGATTAGTGATTCGCTCAATTGTTGCTCACAGAGTATTAAACAACTTTAAAAACAAATTATTAAATATATACTGAACCGAATTGTATGCGGTTTGCAGAATAATGATCGTAGACCTTAGTTCTATAATATTATGATATTAACTCATTTTTTTCCCGGAGCCTGGAGAGGACCTTTTAAAATTTTACTTTACTCGTCCGTTAATTAGGTTATTTTAACGGTACATAGCTTCGTAATTTTTTACTAGGTTACGCATTTTTATAAATATTAATGAAATTTGTACTCTTAAATGGTAAATAGCTAATTATTGACATTAACTGATGTAGTTAATATATTTTATGTAGTTATTTTATTCTTGTAGGAATTCTCTCTTTCCATGTTATTAAGAACCTAGGAAGTATGTCAGTTTACTCAGTTAAAGCCAATCATTAGCTTACACTTCAAATGGTCAAAACACGTGTTGCATGCCTGTTCTATGCTGACGACGGGTTGATACTGACGAGAAGCGTCCGAGAGGCAGGAGAGGGAATTGTGGAGCTGACTGGGGTTGCGGAGAGATATGGGCTGGAAATTAATGCAAGGAAGAGTCAATGCATGATCTTTAACTCAGATGAGGCAGTGGTAGAGGTAGAAGGGATAGCGGTTGTTGAGGAGATGAGGTATTTGGGTGTAAAGGTGCAAGGACAGAGGAATTTATTTAAAGGACAGAGAGAGCAGTAGCAGATGGTTACGACAGCAAAGAAGATGAGCATGCTCACTAGCAGTGTAATAGAGAAGAGCTGCCACAGAGTGTTGATTGGTAAGGGATATTGGAAGGCCAGTCTGCAGAACATGGGACATTTTTAACATTTTCTGTGCGAACAATCCTTAATTTCCTCCTATATTTATATGTATTTTACTGAGAACAGAAGCCAAATTAGAGGATTTCTTGGAGAACACTTTACCAGTTCCTGCAGTCTGGTTGGAAGGGAGTGGTGTTGCCGAGAGTGCTGTATGGCTCGGAGGTGGTGAGAATGGGGGTGGAGGATATACGGGAGATAAGAGATTCAAAAGCAGGAGAATGCAGCCATGAGAAGAATGCTGGGAGCCAAGTAAAATAGTATGTCTCATAAACTCGCCATTTGTCTCTCCAGCTCTCTCCAAAATTCAACAAATTCTCTCCAAAATGATCAAATTTTCATAAATTCTCTCCAAAATAACATTGTAGCATAGGAGAAAAATAGATAAAACTCGCCATTTGCATTTGAAGGGCTCAAAATAACTGTCACAAACTCGCCATTAAAATGGCGAGTTTGGACATGCTTTATTACTTGGGCTGGGAGCGCCAAAATGGGCCACAGTAGCTGGAATGAGGGGTGAAGTTGGCATTGGCACAGTAAGGAGCAGGGTGGCCAGAGGAAGAATTCAGTATGCGAGAAGAGTGGAGCAGGGCCAGTCTGTATTTGGTGCATGGAACTCCACCAACATGCCTTATATAGGAATAATTCCACCGAAAAAGTCACCATATTTTTGCCCATTCCACCGCCATGAGCAGGAAAATTAAGTTGCGCCACCGCCACTGCCAGTCTGTATTTAGTGGTAAATTCCACCGACTTGTCGGTGGAATTTTGAGGTTGATGGGCCTAATATTCCAACAAAGTCGGTGGAATATTTGTTTCAAGATAACTGCTAAGACCTTTTGTCGGTGGGAAATCTGAGAACAATCGTATCTAGTATGGCGGTGGTGGCAACATGATAACATCATACATCCTCCCTCAATGGATGCCAGAGCATTACTGTTTGTCTGAGAGTCGAAACTGTGTGAACAACTATACATATGTACTTATACTAAAACTCGAAGTAATCCACCCCACCCTCCCCTCAACATTGTACTCCCCGTAAAATTACTAAACTTTTGATAAATACAGGCAATCCTACACACAAATGATGATGATACATAGGTAGTACCCACATCTAATATTATGGTGGCCTATATCAAGACAATGGTGGCCTTTTAGATTAGAGTGAGCAGTATAAGATACTTTCTGTAATATAGTACCTACTAGATACTACCTATATATATATTATACCTATAGGTATAATTTGCCACAAATTTTAAATTCTTTTTCTTCTTATCTTAAGAATCAGTAGAAAATCAGACAGACAGGTACCATAATATTTCGAGCTAACTAAAACATGAATAATTTTGCAAGCTTGTTTTTTGTTTTCCTTAATATTTTTCTGATAAGAGTTTCTACAGTTTTCTTAAAAAAAAAATTTGATGCCAAATGATATCAGTTACCTAGGTACTATCTTACATTAAATAAATAAAATAATACGATGGAAACTGTAGTACCTCTTAATTAGATGGCTGCACAATATCAGAATAAAAGATTATTGTAAATACCAAACAAGCTTGAAGATTATTCATGTTTTAAGTAACATAAAATGTTACGATTCCATCATTGCATGCTAACACATACCCCCCACCCAGTGACCCCAATTGCCCAGTTCGTTACTTGTCTGATAAATAATTATTATATCTAACTACATGTTTAATATCGCAATAGGTAACACTACCTATTTTAAAAAAATAGTTATTTTACCTATCGTGTTTTCTCATATCTACATTTACATATGAGTCCGAAGATGTGAAATTGACCGCTAATTCGTAAGTTACCAAGTTCCCCCATGTATAAGATTTCTATTCAAGGGCCGAAAATGTGTTATCTTACGATAACTTAGAACTTACCTCAGATATAAGAAAAAGTTAATGAATTTAACTAACAATTCAAATGGTTATTTTAATATAGGCTTACTATAATTAAATAACCAGTTAAAGTAGTTAGTAAATTATACAATATTTGTGTGGTCGGAAATATGGAAACGTCTGATAACTTGAAACTTACCCTAGGTAGACTGGTACCCAATACTCTAGTTTATTAACTTATGTACGTGATGGTACGTGAACTTCTGTTTTAAATAGTTTAATCATACGTTTTATAACTATATAATTTCCTACTTACCTAATAATGATTATGTAATTTCTATTTAAATTGTTATCCATGATACTAAATAAAGAGTTAAAATAAGTAGGTAAATAGGTTTATATTTTCGTGATCGAAAATGTGGAACCGTACAATAATTCAAAGTACCTACTTCCAGTGATTTACACTATTACCTTGCCACGATTTAAATACGCTGTACATTAATAAACTTTATTTAATGTGCAGTGTAATTAAACCTTGGGAATAGCGTAAATCACTGGAAGTAGGTAGTTTGAATTATTGTACGCTTCCACATTTTCGATCAGAGAAAAATAAACTATATATATACTTACCTATTTTAACTCATTATTTTGATTGGTACTATCCATATGATCGAAAATGTGGAAGCGTACAATAATTCAAACTACCTACTTCCAGTGTATTATTTTATTAGCAAAGCCAGTAATTGTTTGTGCCAGTAATCGGTCACTTAAGGATAAATTACAAACAAATACCAATAACAAGTCACATATAAACGCTACCAACGCGATGCAACTATCATTAGAAAGCTGGAATTTTTACCTTTCCAATCGCTCCAGTCAGGAAGGTAGTGCAGATCGTCGTTAATTCTTTTGTATAATTTTTATATCGTCGTAAGAAATATATAAATCGTCGTTTCGATAATTTTAACCAATGATCACCGTCGTAAAATTAATTCAGACAAACTAATATCTGGTACTATTATAGCCTACCACAGAGTACAGACCACTGAATAGGAATATGTTAAACTGCTACGTCAACACCATTGGCCAAATATCAACCAATCAGAGAGAGGCATACAGTGACGCCAGTGACGTCACGTATTACAACGTACATACGGGTATATATAATTATGTAATGGTCAGAGCTAAATTTTCATTCACTAGTTACCAATTAGGAGTGACTAAAGCAGATATGGAAAAAAAGTTTAGGTAATTAAAGTATAAAGGTATATTTATCATAAAATAGAAAGAAGGGGGTTTAGGCCCCCCTAAACCCCCTTCTTTCTTAGGTACACTGTCTGTACTTTGAAACTAACTAGGTACACTGTCTGTACTTCGAAACTAACTAGGTACCCTGTCTGCACTTCGAAACTAACTAGGTACACTGTCTGTACTTCGAAACTAACTAGGTAGCTAAACTGTACTTCGAAACTAACTAGGTACACTGTAGTTTGAAACTAACTAGGTACACTGTCTGCACTTCGAAACTAACTAGGTACACTGTCTGCACTTCGAAACTAACTAGGTACACTGTCTGCACTTCGAAACTAACTAGGTACACTGTCTGCACTTCGAAACTAACAAGGTAGCTACACTGTCTGTTCTTCAAAACTAACAAGGTAGCTACACTGTCTGTTCTTCGAAACTAACAAGGTAGCTACACTGTCTGTACTTCGAAACTAACTAGGTAGCTAAATTGTACTTCGAAACTAACTAGGTACACTGTAGTTTGAAACTAACTAGGTACACTGTACTTCGAAACTAGGCACATTGCACTTCGAAACTAGGTACACTACTACACTGTAGTTAATTGCAATAACACAAAAATGTTTTAACTAACTAAATTTATAGGTAGGTATTACACTGAGCAAGAATCACCTGTGGAGTGTACTTCTAGCATTAGACAATGAATTTTTATATTATTATTACGTAAAGATGCATTATTGCATAGGTAGTTTACTTTTAAACACCTAGGCAACAACCCTATCCCACGAAGATCGTAAAAACCTAGGTACACGTAAACTTTATAGATTAGTGGTAAATTTATACCTACCTACAATAATTCAAACTACTTACTTCCAGTGATTTACGTTATTCCCATTGTTTATATACACCGTACATTAATAAACTAGAGTATTAGGTACTAGTCTACGCAGGGCAAGTTTTAAGTTATCAGACATTTCCATATTCCCGACCACAGAAATATTGTATAATTTACTACCTACCTTAACTGGTTATTTAATTATAGCTAGTAAGCTGATATTAAAATAACCATTTAAAATGTTAGTTAAATTCCTTAACCTTTTCTTATATTCTGAGGTAAGTTTTGAGTTATTGTACGATAACACATTTTCGACCCTAGAATGAGGGAACTTTGTAAGTTATGAATTAGTGGTAAATTTCACATCCTCGGTCATAGGTAGGTATGATAAATTACGATAGGTAGCTATAATGAATTAATAATACCTATTTTCTCAAAATGAGTGTTACCTATTGCGGTATTAAACATGTATTAAACATTGTGGTATGTGTGGCTGTGTTGATGAGGGGGGGTAACTTAGTAAGTATGTGTGGCTGTGATTGGTGCATCGCACTATCAAATGCAGTGATGTCATTAAAAACTCTCCACCCTATTGGTTAAGAAGAAGTTCAGTGCAATCTTTGTGATGTTATGTCAACAACATATTGTCACATTGTGGTTACAATTTAGTTTATATAATTAGTCAGTAATTAATTTTTCGTCGTATATTTATTCAATATATAACTTTATAACAAATTTCCGTCATTAATATCTTGAATAGACTATTTTCCTCTATAAAAACGTCTTTAAATTTATTTATCGAAGTGCACCTACTTTCCAGACTGGCAATCGCTTTACACATAAACACATTTATGTTATTACTTATGCAATTAAAAGTAAAAATGTCCCATTAGTCTAAAATGCCCAGTCTGCAGAATCCAGTCTGTATTTCGTGGTAAATTCCACCGACATGTCAGTGAAATTTTTTCCTTTTGAAAATAATATTCTGACAAAGTCGGTGGATTTTTAGCTATTTATTCCTAGGTTACCATTAATTTTCAGTGGATAAATTAGGAAAATGTTGGTGGATCAGCCAAATAACTGGAAATTTATGGTGGATTTTTTCAGCTTTTTGAAAAAGTCAGTGGGATTTTGTGCACCAAATACACACTGGTGCAGAACATGGAACATTTTTCCAAGACTCTCTGCGGGAGTTTTTGATTGAATTTTTAGAAATTGGAGATCTCTGCATGAGATCTTGAATTAATTCCTATGTTACCATTAATTTAGCTACGGGAGATTTTGAATTAATTCCTATGTTACCATTAATTTAGCTGCGGGAAATTCTGAATCTGCTGCTGAGAGTCGGAGAGTAGCTCTCTCTCAAATAAAAGTCTCTGCGGGAGAAGAGACTCATTCTGCAGACTGGTAAAATGCTAGTAATTGTCATAGCAATATCTATGTTCGGTCACTTCCAATTCTATTATCGTCAGGTGGCCAATCATAAGGAACTAATGTTCGTCATACTTGTTGATTAGTGAGTGATTAATATAATAGTATATAATATAATTATTCTCCCACTTATAATTACTAGTAATAGATTTAGTCATACCTAATATCTATACAATCAATGTGTATTTTTTTTATTAATGTAATTCCTACTGTACTAAGTAATAGTAAGTATTATGTTTATATTATTATTACCCACCCATACACATAATCAAACACTTCGTCAATGGTTAAAAATACATTATATTTTAGTGTTGTCATTTCATTCGAAAGTTTGAACATGGTATACATTGTTGTTTGCCATACACCAGAATTGAAAACTAAATTATTTTATATAAATGTGATTATTTATTTACATAAGCTGAAGCTCCTACAACTGCTACCTTCTACATGCAAGAGGAAATAATTACCTGCTTTAGGAATCAACGGCTACTTTAAATTATAAGGTTTATCATATATTTGATTCGTCTGCCAAGTATACATAGATTATATTCAGATATTTTAAAATTGACAATCAATGCTTAATTTATTCATTTGTCAGAAGACTCAGATTGGTATTTAGTAATATCTATTAATTTAGTTTTAGCCTCTATACGTTTTCTTTGATTAGAATAGTTCTGAAAAAAGGGGTAACTATTTTAAATAAAAGCAAGCCGTAATTGTTATGCGCATTTCATGTCTATTTAGTTGCAGATATCTTAGCCTTATTATAATGCTAACTATAAGTCTATAACACATTTTATTTACTGGTAAAAATTATTTTGAAATTGCTTTACCTCAATTAGATTTTCATTGAAATAGTTCCAAAGCTAGGTTCCCAAGTAATTTTCGGCCCCTAAATAATTGTTGTTTTGTTTAAGTTTAAACGAGACATAATTCGAATGGCCCATTAAAAAATAAATGCCGATATATATGCCTTCTACATTCCCTCTGGTTTACCCTCTTCCACTATTGTGATGTAGATTCAACCATTCTTTGTCGCTAGTAATGACGTCACAACCTGGAGTGGAAGTCCTGTTTTCTGTTGATTCTAAATCCTTCTGATTGAATTTTACGTATTTTGGTTATTGAAAAACGCCATATATAATTCACACGTGACACTATATTAGTGGGAATGATTATGAAAAATATTTATATATTTGACGTTAAAGTAATCATATCATGTTGAGATAGCTTAACTATCTCAAAATTTATTCATTAATGTTATTGGTCAATGTAACCGATCTAAATTAATGAGTTAAAATACCAGTTTGTTATCGAACGCCTGACGTGAAGTTTTTCCAGTAATCGTCAGGGTGGACAGATGGATTCTATGTTTAATCGGCCAGTCTGTCCGAACATTAAAATTAGATGTTCTGATAATCTAGTGATCGGACTACCATTTTAAATAAAAAGTAAGTATTTGTTTGCTTAAATTTTAAAATGCACTTATACATCGTAAATTGTACATCTAGATAAACATACACCTGGTACATTAAAAGCTACTGAAACACACTCAGGAGCTTCAAAGAGGAACAGTTCTCTCACGAAAAATACAACGAACTGACCGATAACTTGACTTTCCGACAATGATTGGAAGCTACCTGTTAATTTGTGTGGTTAAATGATTAGAAAGAATTACTAATCAATTATAGTGGTTGATTCTTTAATAATTTAGTACGTATGCCTCTATTCCTTAATATATTATATAGAAAATTATACTCAATGTGTCTGCTATTCCGATTACTAGAGGTATGCCGATTACTGGCACAAACACCCTATAGATATATAGCATGCAGATTTCAATTTTTCAAGTATTATGCAATATATAGAACTAATTTTTACCTAGTGAAAAGAAATAATGTGTAATTTCTGCAGAGTTGTCTTTAAGATGAATCTCTAACAGAGTTAGCGTCGGACCGGGTGGCTTTGCGCATTTTCCGCATACTTTGATTTACGAAAAAACTATAGAAGTCAGCAACCTGATTTTTTGTATTCAGATAGATGAAGAGTAGACCTATGTTCACACCAAATTTCAACTCTTTAAGTTAAATAGAAAAAAGTTATCATCGAAAAACTGTGCACCAAGATCGTGGGGATAAACCGGGTGAATTTTGTGCACTTATCTAACCCAGATATGCTATGCAACTGCCGTGAATCTGCCCCAATCTTCTATGCAACTGCCCCAATCTGCTGTGTAATTGCCGTGAGGCTGCTGTGCAATTGGCGTGAGTCTGCTGTGCAATTGGCGTGAGTCTGCTGTGCAATTGCCGTGAGTCTGCTGTGCAATTGCCGTGAGTCTGCTGTGCAATTGCCGTGAGTCTGCTGTGCAATTGCCGTGAGTCTGCTGTGCAATTGCCGTGAGTCTGCTGTGCAATTGCCGTGAGTCTGCTGTGCAATTGCCGTGAGTCTGCTGTGCAATTGCCGTGAGTCTGCTGTGCAATTGCCGTGAGTCTGCTGTGCAATTGACGTGAGTCTGCTGTGCAATTGCCGTGAGTCTGCTGTGGAATTGACGTGAGTCTGCTGTGCAATTGACGTGAGTCTGCTGTGCAATTGCCGTGAGTCTGCTGTGGAATTGCCGTGTGTCTGCTGTGGAATTGACGTGAGTCTGCTGTGGAATTGCCGTGAGTCTGCTGTGGAATTGCCGTGAGTCTGCTGTGGAATTGCCGTGAGTCTGCTGTGGAATTGCCGTGAGTCTGCTGTGGAATTGCCGTGAGTCTGCTGTGGAATTGCCGTGAGTCTGCTGTGCAATTGCCGTGAGGCTGCTGTGCAATTGCCATGAGGCTGCTGTGGAATTGCCGTGAGTCTGCTGTGGAATTGCCGTGAGTCTGCTGTGGAATTGCCGTGAGTCTGCTGTGGAATTGCCGTGAGTCTGCTGTGGAATTGCCGTGAGTCTGCTGTGGAATTGCCGTGAGTCTGCTGTGGAATTGCCGTGAGTCTGCTGTGGAATTGCCGTGAGTCTGCTGTGGAATTGCCGTGAGTCTGCTGTGGAATTGCCGTGAGTCTGCTGTGGAATTGCCGTGAGTCTGCTGTGGAATTGCCGTGAGTCTGCTGTGGAATTGCCGTGAGTCTGCTGTGGAATTGCCGTGAGTCTGCTGTGCAATTGCCGTGAGTCTGCTGTGCAATTGCCGTGAGTCTGCTGTGCAATTGCCGTGAGTCTGCTGTGCAATTGCCGTGAGTCTGCTGTGCAATTGCCGTGAGTCTGCTGTGCAATTGCCGTGAGTCTGCTGTGGAATTGCCGTGAGTCTGCTGTGGAATTGCCGTGAGTCTGCTGTGGAATTGCCGTGAGTCTGCTGTGGAATTGCCGTGAGTCTGCTGTGGAATTGCCGTGAGTCTGCTGTGGAATTGCCGTGAGTCTGCTGTGGAATTGCCGTGAGTCTGCTGTGGAATTGCCGTGAGTCTGCTGTGGAATTGCCGTGAGTCTGCTGTGGAATTGCCGTGAGTCTGCTGTGGAATTGCCGTGAGGCTGCTGTGGAATTGCCGTGAGGCTGCTGTGGAATTGCCGTGAGGCTGCTGTGGAATTGCCGTGAGGCTGCTGTGCAATTGCCGTGAGGCTGCTGTGCAATTGCCGTGAGTCTGCTGTGGAATTGACGTGAGTCTGCTGTGGAATTGACGTGAGTCTGCTGTGGAATTGCCGTGAGTCTGCTGTGGAATTGCCGTGAGTCTGCTGTGGAATTGCCGTGAGGCTGCTGTGGAATTGCCGTGAGGCTGCTGTGCAATTGCCGTGAGTCTGCTGTGGAATTGACGTGAGTCTGCTGTGGAATTGCCGTGAGTCTGCTGTGGAATTGCCGTGAGTCTGCTGTGGAATTGCCGTGAGTCTGCTGTGGAATTGCCGTGAGTCTGCTGTGGAATTGCCGTGAGTCTGCTGTGGAATTGCCGTGAGTCTGCTGTGGAATTGCCGTGAGTCTGCTGTGCAATTGCCGTGAGTCTGCTGTGCAATTGCCGTGAGTCTGCTGTGCAATTGCCGTGAGTCTGCTGTGCAATTGCCGTGAGTCTGCTGTGGAATTGCCGTGAGTCTGCTGTGGAATTGCCGTGAGTCTGCTGTGGAATTGCCGTGAGTCTGCTGTGGAATTGCCGTGAGTCTGCTGTGGAATTGCCGTGAGTCTGCTGTGGAATTGCCGTGAGTCTGCTGTGGAATTGCCGTGAGTCTGCTGTGGAATTGCCGTGAGTCTGCTGTGGAATTGCCGTGAGTCTGCTGTGGAATTGCCGTGAGTCTGCTGTGGAATTGCCGTGAGTCTGCTGTGGAATTGCCGTGAGGCTGCTGTGGAATTGCCGTGAGGCTGCTGTGCAATTGCCGTGAGGCTGCTGTGCAATTGCCGTGAGGCTGCTGTGGAATTGACGTGAGTCTGCTGTGGAATTGACGTGAGTCTGCTGTGGAATTGCCGTGAGTCTGCTGTGGAATTGCCGTGAGTCTGCTCTGGAATTGCCGTGAGGCTGCTGTGGAATTGCCGTGAGGCTGCTGTGCAATTGCCGTGAGTCTGCTGTGGAATTGACGTGAGTCTGCTGTGGAATTGACGTGAGTCTGCTGTGGAATTGCCGTGAGTCTGCTGTGGAATTGCCGTGAGTCTGCTGTGGAATTGCCGTGAGGCTGCTGTGGGATTGCCGTGATATAGGAGTATCGGGGATGAATAAGAGCTCTTTTAACTTTATTAATAAATGTGCGCAAGACCACCCGTGAATTAAAATATTCCCATGGTGTTCTTGCGCATCTAGTATATTGGTTATATCTCAATAATTTATAATTATTATTAAAATCCTCTTACATGACGTTAATCTGCAGTAAATTATGCGTATCCAACGTAAATTGCAATCGAATTGGAGCATAATTATCAACACTACAGCATAGTTCGCGGAGATTCGATTCTAGTCCAAAATAATTATTTTGCTATAAAAAACATAGGTCTCTGTTTGAACTCTTAGTATCTATACTTAATCTCTTATGATTTTCGTGAAATTTATGGATTAGGGGGTTTAAGAGCTGCTCTTTCCAATGGTGTTGTCAGATTTGAAATATTTTCACGCATTCGCCGTCAATTACTGATGCGCAACTTCACCCGGAATGTTGAAGTGCGCAAGGCCACCCGGTCTGACGCTACTACTTACTAATCAATCAGAAGAGAGTTATTTTTCCACTCTGGTGTGAACATTGGAATATGAGCCACTCAGGAAAATACCTTATGCTAACAGATGAATTTTTAAAGGCTAAATGCTTTGGATTATGCAGTTCCCATTAATTTATTACTGTATTTTGAGGACTGAGGTTTGCTAAACTCCAACAGAGTAATTGATTCATCAGAAAAGACCACTTTTGTCTTTTTCCAGAGTGGAATATGAGGAACGTGACTAAAGTGGTCGCCAGACTGTATTAAGTCGGTGGAATTTTCTTCCAATGAAAATAATATTCTGTCAAAGTCGGTGGAATTTTAGCTATTTATTCCTATGGTACCATTAATTTTCAAGGGAAAAATGGGTAAAATATTGGTGGATCAGTCAAATTACTGGAAATTTATGGTGGATTTTTACAGCTTTTTCAATAAATCATTGGAATTTTGTGCACCAAATACAGATTAGAGTGGTCGAACGTGAAGAAGAGACCAAATAAATGCTAATGAACAGATTGTCAGACATAGCCAAGGTCATAGCCCATCATCCAGTTTGTATTTGGTGCACTGAACTCCTCTTGACTTTTTCAAAAATCTGAGAAATAGCCAGTCTGCAGAATGTGTCTCTTCTCCTGCACCAGTCTGTATTTCGTGGTAAATTCCACCGACATGTCTGTGGAATTTTTTCCATTTGAAAATAATATTCTGGCAAATTCAGTGGATTTTTAGCTATTTATTCCTATGTTACCATTAATTTTTCGTGGATAAATTGGGAAAATTTTGGTGGGTCAGCCAAATTTATGGTGGATTTTCTCAGCTTTTTGAAAAAGTCAGTGGGATTTTTTGCACCAATTACAGACTGGCTCCTGAAGAGACTTTAATTTGAGAGAGAGCCACTCTTTGACTCTCAGCAGCAGATTCAGAATCTCCCCCAGCTAAATTAATGGTAACATAGGAATTAATTCATGATCTCCGGCAGAGCTGAGATCTCTCCAATTTCATTTCTAAAATTCTATCAAAAACTCCAGCAGAGAGTCTTGGAAAAATGTTCCATCTTCTGCAGATTGGTGTTACTGTTACATGACATGTTAAGATTAAATGAACTATAGTTTTCTTTATTTATGTCTTGGCAGATAAATCCCTAACTGATTTGGTTTAATCTCATTGATAATTAAGTTTCTCTAACCATGTTGATGATGTTTCTGTCTTTGCTGTTTTCCATGGCCCTATGGCCGGAATTTCCTTCAATTAAATTGTACACTGTAGTGCCTGTACTGTGGACATCTCATGTACTGTAATCATTAAACTTTTATTTTGCAGAATACTGATAATGTTCCATATCTTGCCTAAAATCAATAAATTGTTATCATCACGGATCCATTTTTAGCATCTTACAAGGATTAGTTTTCTCTATTCCACTGTTAATTGTGCCTTTCTTAGGATAATAAACCGCTAATGAAATTGAAGCCATACAGATGTGCCTATATATCCCCTCTAGCATTTGATGATTTTATGTATGAATGACATCAAAGTAAATCTGAGATTCTATTCTCTCAAATGAAACCTATTTCAGTCTTCTAGCAATAATAGTTTACAAATTACTAGTGATGGGACGATACCAAGATTTTTAACGACTCAGATAAGATTCAGATTTTATCCAAATGTTCTGATTCCCGATACCTGTTATATTTTTTTTTTGGCTAGATATTTAGCTACCTAATCGAACCTTACCTAGTACCATATTAAATCTTCAATATATTATCAATTCCATAAGTTAATTTTTACTTAGTAGTGTTTACAAGTAGGCTGAAAGTTATATGATAAAGCCATATAGGTTTTATTGAAACTGTTTTAACACATTAGTTTTCATTTTATTGAGTAAATATTAAAGGTCCTCTCCACGCTTCAGAAAAAATGAGTTTATTAAATAATATTGTAGAACTAAGGTCTAGAATCATTAATCTGCAAACCACTTAAAATTTAGTTCAGTATATATTTTCTATTATTCTATATGCTTTAAAAGTTTCTGTCTTTAAGATTTACATTGGTTTCTTCAACTATAAAAAGGTTCTTATAATTAGTTTCTCCAATTTTGTACCTTTACTGTAATATTTAAAATTAATAGTGAATTTCAATTGATGATACATACCCAGTTGGCATTCAAAACAAATGGTGTAGCTACATTCTTTTTATTCTGATTGAAAATTAGCAAGTCAGAAGTAAAATTGGTTTTGTAATGTTTTGATTATAAAAATCTTTAAAACCATATAAAATTAGCTATAAATATGCCTTCAAATTTCATAGGGTTTGCAGCAAAATAATTAGAAGCATTAGCCTCATTGATTTAAATGATAAAAAATTGCTTGGAGGGGAGCAGGACCATTAATGTAAATACTATTTAAATAATAAATAAAAACCTAAATTAAGTTGATAGTTAGACTATTGGAAGTCTGGAATATATTTAATTTAATTGAAATTACAGTGGAAGATATTATTTAACTAGCTACTTACTAACTTATTAGGGAGTAGCTATTGTGTTTGACTTCATCTAGGAATATATACACTAGCTACATTTTAATTTTTACAGCGACATAGATATGTATTACCATGTTGCATATAATACACAAATAATCGTTTTAGGTATCGGAATCGTCCTGAAATTCTGGTACTCCTTTTCCGATACCTTGAAAACTCCCGCTTCTCCGATTATTGCGATACAATTCCGATTAATCGTCTGGTTCGTCCCATCATTACAAATTACAACCTTTTTAAATCAGCTACTTTTTTTGCGGACACCCTGTATTATAGACTACAACAAGGCCTTTAAAACCCAGAAATAGGGTACGAGTGAAAATTATTTCTGATAAAAACTTTTCAAATAGTAATTATTTTTTTCTGAACATTACACAGATAATAAATACTTGATAGAAAAGTACTAGAGATTATCAAAACACAGATGGGATGATTCTTTGGATATATAGAGATTATTAATTAAAAAGATAATGGATATTAATGAATTTCTAGTTTGTTGTCACCATTTCCCTGCAGATTCACTCATCATCTGGAAAAAGGGCAATGAAAAGCTAAAAAAATTAACATTTTATTCAAATATTTAACTGTTCTAACTAATAATTAACTTTTAAATCCTTTCTATAACCAAAACTGGAATTACTCAGGGGATGATTCACTGATTCATTTTGACTGGTACCTATACTGTGTTTATGTTTCGGTAAATTAAAGGGTAAGGATTAGAAGAAACCTGCTGGAGGAGATGCGCTCCTTTTTCCTCTTCCTCCTCTTCCCCAATAACTTAGGCTCCTTTTTCCTCTTCCTCCTCTTCCCCAATAGCTTAGGCTCCTTTTTCCTCTTCCTCCTCTTCCCCAATAACTTAGGCTCCTTTTTCCTCTTCCTCCTCTTCCCCAATAGCTTAGGCTCCTTTTTCCTCTTCCTCCTCTTCCCCAATAACTTAGGCTCCTTTTTCCTCTTCCTCCTCTTCCCCAATAACTTAGGCTCCTTTTTCCTCTTCCTCCTCTTCCCCAATAGCTTAGGCTCCTTTTTCCTCTTCCTCCTCTTCCCCAATAATTTAGGCTCCTTTTTCCTCTTCCTCCTCTTCCCCAATAACTTAGGCTCCTTTTTCCTCTTCCTCCTCTTCCCCAATAGCTTAGGCTCCTTTTTCCTCTTCCTCCTCTTCCCCAATAACTTAGGCTCCTTTTTCCTCTTCCTCCTCTTCCCCAATAGCTTAGGCTCCTTTTTCCTCTTCCTCCTCTTCCCCAATAACTTAGGCTCCTTTTTCCTCTTCCTCCTCTTCCCCAATAACTTAGGCTCCTTTTTCCTCTTCCTCCTCTTCCCCAATAACTTAGACTCCTTTTTCCTCTTCCTCCTCTTCCCCAATAGCTTAGGCTCCTTTTTCCTCTTCCTCCTCTTCCCCAATAACTTAGGCTCCTTTTTCCTCTTCCTCCTCTTCCCCAATAGCTTAGGCTCCTTTTTCCTCTTCCTCCTCTTCCCCAATAAATTAGGCTCCTTTTTCCTCTTCCTCCTCTTCCCCAATAACTTAGGCTCCTTTTTCCTCTTCCTCCTCTTCTCCAATAGCTTAGGCTTCTTTTTCCTCTTCCTCCTCTTCCCCAATAACTTAGGCTCCTTTTTCCTCTTCCTCCTCTTCCCCAATAACTTAGGCTCCTTTTCCTCTTCCTCCTCTTCCCCAATAGCTTAGGCTCCTTTTTCCTCTTCCTCCTCTTCCTCCTCTTCCCCAATAACTTAGGCTCCTTTTTCCTCTTCCTCCTCTTCCCCAATAGCTTAGGCTCCTTTTAGCTCTTCCGCCATTTCCATTTTGAGGATCAAAGTCTCCAAATCCACCACCAAAGCTCCATTGGGTGCCAGTAAAGTCACTGGAATCAATGATCGGGTCTGGTCTATCTGTTGATTAATTAATGACAATGCAATTTGGTAAACATTATAATATCGAAAAGAAGGATCAATTAGTTTAGATAAATGTAATACCACATGTCAATAAATACAATCATAAAATCGAACTAGCTCTTTGACTTTATATTAATTCTAATTCAATTCATTTTAATGTCAGAGTAGAGAGTAAAAGTAGGTTTCTAACTAGTGATATTTAAAAAAAATATATTTTTATACAATTACTCACTAGCTCCTTTGCCCTGCAACCCGTAGTACTCCTTCTCTCCTTGAAAACCCTGTTAAAAATTAAGAACAGTAGTTGGATTGGCATAAACGTCTAATGAACAATTTGTAGCTACTGAATGTTGGAATGAAAAACCATGAGCTCACCAATAGGTATCTGGAACACTGGCAAATTTAATCAATTTTGTTTATAAACATAACGGATTCTACATTATAGAACTAGTGAGTATTTATAAGAATTGACATTTTTATATTTTATTCTATATTTTCAGTACATGTAATACAAGTATAGAAATAGTTAGCAAAGGAGATTCAAACAGCAGAATACTTTTTTTTCTTACTATAGTATAGAGATCAAACTGTTAATCTCTACTCACCATGGCAAGGGCAGCTGCTACCGTCATGGAGATCAGAAGTAGCACCTTCATTATGCTTAAATGAGTGCTACTTATTTATCTGCAATGATAGAATGTTCAACATTAAGCAACACTCAAATTGATGTATTGATCGGTTAACAGAAACTATGAGATGGTTCAAATATATACCATGCGATATACATTTTTCTATATTCTAGAATCAAACCATTTTTTACCCCTAAATTATCGTAATTTTAATGTTAAAGGTTAAAAATTGGAAAATTTCTAATCAGATTTTGCATAAATGAATTCTTTACATTATGGACACTGTATCATCAATGTAGTAGTAAGGCATCAGTTCATTTCAGTCTAAATTGAATCATATTGGTAAAATATGTTAAATTAAATAGATTGATGTTACTGGATTAACCATTTCAAATATGAAAAAAACACTAAACACCCCGTGTTTAGTGTTTTTTTTTCATATTTGCACTTAACATATTTTACCTAAAGGATTCAGTACAAATCTGTAACTAGAAAAGAGTATCGGATAATTCCATAAATCCTAACGCAAAACATTTAAAAGTTTACAAAACCTAGTTCTTGTCCGAAACAGTTTCGCCGAGGGATCACACATGTCCTGTTGATAAATCTTGTGTCCCAATCTACCCCACTATCTGCTAGGTACAAAATCTCAAAATACCTAGAAAAAAATGAATAGAAAAATAAAATGCATGTTTATATAAGGTTAGGTTAGTAGTCTGGGGAAAGCTTACCTCAAGAATCACAGGACAGTTCACCAGAACAGTCAGTGTGTGAATGATGGTAGGCATCACAACAGTCTATCTTTTAAACTTATCGCCAATAATCATCTGCTGTGCCATTTAGTAATTACATGTAAATTAACTACTGTTATAATTGACGCTAACCCGTATTCACCTGGATAATTGGCCTCACTTTTAGTTTGATGACTAAAAACTGATGTACTGGTATTCTAACAATGATTGAAAAATCATTAATTGCTCCAATTTCAAGTGGTATGATTTTTACTGTTTGGGCATTTCAAGTAAATGAAAGAAGATACTTCAGCTGACATTTTCTATTATTCTTATGGAAAATAGATTTTCAACTACATGTAGGGAATAAAGCTTCAAATAACTGAATGAACCTTTGTTTATTTCTTATCATTTGTTCTATGTTGGGTAGTAATTTTCAGTATTGGTTTGATGTTAGAGAGTAATATTTTTTGTTGGTTCAATGTTGTCTGGTGAATTTAGTTGTTTGGTGATTCATATGGTATGTTTCACATGAAGTAAAGTTTCAAATTGTAATTATTACCAATGCTCCATTTTTTCATTTTAATTGCTGTAATTATCCCTTTTGATAATTGTAACTTGGCATGTGCCAAATTTTGAGGTAAAATTCTGATCATGTGCAATATTGTAACAAAGACTTTAAATTTAAATTATACATTTGCAAATAATTTTAAAACAAAACCGAATCATAAATACATAGTGGAGAAATTTTTAACATTTTCTAAAAAAAATTTCAGTCTTCATAATACTACAGTTCGAACAGATAGTTAATGTGAGATGCAATTATGGCGTTTAGAGAGATATCATTAATTTTAATTTAATTTTTGTATATAAACCAATTATTGTGCATTAACTAGTATTTTAAAGGGGTGCATTTCTCTTTATAATATAAATAATAATATAATAAAAATAACAGTTTAGTATTTTCAAGTGAGTGAATAGTTTATGCAAAATATAGATAATGGGGAAACAAGAGTCAACTCAAACAAGAAGAATCTAAGAAATGAATTAGATTATCTTCTGAAGGAAATACCAGTCTAGAAATGTAAAAATTAGTGAAAAGGGATGTACCATCAGGAATTTTTATCTGCTAGAGAAGTTATAATAATTATAATTTAACTTTTTATTATATACTTTCACCAATTAAAAAATTGGTATAATTGTTAATAAAATTATATAATCAAAAAGTGGAATGCACCCAATTCGAATTCAATTAATTACAATTTTTATACATTATAAAACGCTGAAAAATGAATTAATTCTTTTAACATATTCACCATTTCCATTTCAACTTAAATATGTCATGAGTAATTACTAATTTCAGTGCAAAACAATAATTTAAAAGAATAATCACATGAAACTTTCATTTTTTGTGGACTGACCCAGTTGATTCCAAACCATCTGTTTGGTAGCCAGGATATAATGATATTGTGATTTCAACATTTCCACTAACATTTTTAAAGTCGTGAAGAGACAATAGTCAGCTCTGAGGTCACAGCTAATTAACAAAACAAAATCTATGTAGCTACAAAAATTTATTAATGACAAAAATAATTTAGAATGCTTTTTTCGTTAGTTTTCAAGCATGGTGCTTATTTTTGCAACGCAATTCCATGTGAAGTATCCTAGTAATTCTCTGACTCACCTCTAATGACTCTGTGGGTAGATGTAATTACCTAAATATGCTAATAAAATTTTTAAGTTGGTAATGACTCACAAACTTTGAAAATATAACACAGTAACACGGATCTGATTGTTATGATTACTATTTCATTATCATAACCTCAATATAGGATATTATTGGCTATTGAGGACCCCACCATAACTTCCATGGCTCCACCATAGCTTCCATGGCTCCACCATAACTTCCATGGCTCCACCATAACTTCTATGGCTCCACCATAGCTTCCATGGCTCCACCATAACTTCCATGGCTCCACCATAGCTTCCATAGCTCCACCATAACTTCCATGGCTCCACCATAACTTCTATGGCTCCACCATAACTTAAATGGCTCCACCATAGCTTCCATGGCTCCACTATAACTTCCATGGCTCCACCATAGCTTCCATGGCTCCACTATAACTTCCATGGCTCCACCATAGCTTCCATGGCTCCACCATCACTTCCATGGCTCCACCATAACTTCTATGGCTCCACCATAGCTTACATGGCTCCACCATAATTTCTATGGCTCCACCATAATTTCTATGGCTCCACCATAACTTCCATGGCTCCACCATAACTTCCATGGCTCGACCATAACTTCCATGGCTCCACCATAACTTCCATGGCTCCACCATAACTTCCATGGCTCCACCATAACTTCTATGGCTCCACCATAACTTCTATGGCTCCACCATAACTTCTATGGCTCCACCATAACTTCTATGGCTCCACCATAACTTCTATGGCTCCACCATAACTTCCACGGCTCCACCATAGCTTCCATGGCTCCACTATAACTTCCATGGCTCCACCATAGCTTCCATGGCTCCACTATAACTTCCATGGCTCCACCATAGCTTCCATGGCTCCACCATCACTTCCATGGCTCCACCATAACTTCTATGGCTCCACCATAACTTATATGGCTCCACCATAACTTCCATGGCTCCACCATAATTTCTATGGCTCCACCATAACTTCCATGGCTCCACCATAACTTCCATGGCTCCACCATAACTTCCATGGCTCCACCATAACTTCCATGGCTCCACCATAACTTCCATGGCTCCACCATAACTTCTATGGCTCCACCATAACTTCTATGGCTCCACCATAACTTCTATGGCTCCACCATAACTTCTATGGCTCCACCATAACTTCTATGGCTCCACCATAACTTCCATGGCTACACCATAGCTTCCATGGCACCATATAAATATATATTTTCATACTCTCAGTTAAAATAATTGAGACAGGAATAAATCAAAAATTTATCTGATAATCCCAAATCTAAGCCCAAAATTGAAGGGATTATATGTCTTTTAGAGACTGGCTTTTAATCTTCTAGTTTTTCTTTTCAGATACCTAGCTATAGCTAGCTATATGATTTGGCGAGTTGACAGAATTGAATAATCCGTTTTAACTTCCTAATCTACTTCTGGTAACAAGAGCAGTAGCTGTAAAACAAACATGAACGCTCTTTCACATAATATTGAACTGGTGAGTAGGTATAACCTTGATTTTCTAATGTTATACAGTCTAGGTGCATTTAATTGTTTATATACACTGAATATGGCTAATAGGTATATTGTATCTAACCCTTTAATGCCAATTGTCCTCTGGGTTGAACATTACAAAAACATTAAATATTATATTAATTTATTTAGTAGCTAGAATTATAGTCTGGCAATAAGGAGTGTAGAAATAAATGTAGGTTGTGCCTCATAATAATTTCATATTTCTAACCACCCAAAGTTATTCTCAAATTATATTTGACTTGATAAAAATAGAAAGTGATTTTTTATTGAAAAGGTTTTCTATCTAATAGTCCTCTATGAACAAAAATAAATTCAACCTGCAACACATCTTCGGCAGTAAAGGGTTAAATTCATAGCTGATATAAAAAATATAATATATTTAATAGAAGCAACATTAACATACTTGTACAGTATGTTAATGTTGCTTCCATTAAGTGATGCCTTTACTTTTAAATGTTAATTTTTCATCTTCACTCAATATAGTAATTTATAGCTACGGTAAGCTACCTATATGAATATTTATTTCATCTTATTTTTCAGAGTGTTCAGAGGAACCAGGCGGAGGAGGCAATCCTGGCTCTTTTCCACACAATCGTCTACCACAGGGCCGAGGGTAAATTCATCTACAATGGTGACAAATACCATGCATCAAACTTGGCTTTTGAGGATCACAAATGCAACACAATAGACTTAGATTATGTAAGTTCGGCTAGTTCACTATTATATGCACTATTGATTTTATTTAGCTAGCTAGGTACTAGTGATTATTTTCTAGTATTGGTATCAACTAGGGTTTCTCATATTGGCCACTTTTGCTTGTCCCGGGATTCCGGGATAAGAATCGTGTTCATCCCGGGTAAATTTTATGTAGTAAATTTTATGTACGGGCTCTAGTTATATAGCTACATATGTTCTGATTTTGAAGATTGTTTTTTATTGTTCTAACCACAAAGGGTTTTTTGAATCTCATGTAATTACCAATTAGGGTAAAGTCAAATAATGGTTCAAATTTACTTTCAATTTAATCTTTCTCTTCTTCCATTGCACATGAATAAAATGATCAATTTGAAATTTCTTCAATAATCTATTTTTTTGATGGTCTGAACACCTCTTAGCCTAAGTTCATTTCGATCATATAACAAAATGTATGTTATTATTTATTAACATTTGAACATATTATTTCAAAGCGTTAATTTAAATTTTTTATTTTACCGTCATAAACCTAAATATTTACAATCCAAGGAGAGAATTCTACCAATGAAAATCCACACTGGTTGAATTCCGCAAGAGAAAATTACTAGAACCCATATTATCATGTTTAAAACTGCAAATGAAATTTTGATATGTATTCAAAGTATTATAGAAAGTTATAGTTACAATTTGATTCAAAAGAATTGTTATAGTTATTCTACTCATTAGCCATAGCTAGCTACTATTTGCTTAACTTCAGTTTACGGAAATAACCTAATGTATTTGAAAGATAATAGATAACTAATCAATATACTTTTGTTACCGATGTGAAGAGAAATTTTTCCGATTACCAGATTGATAAAAATTAGGGGTGCTTCGTGGCTAAATTATAAATTAAAGTAATTCAATTCATGTAGCTAATTATTGTTTATTTCTACCTTCAATTTACTAAATAATGTTAGTATCTTATCAGGAAGTATATACCATCTCTGTGAATCTCATGTATTGTAATTTATTTTGAAATCAAATACCTGAAAATAATTATATATTTATCCCGGGATTTCCCGGTATGGATCGATTTATCCCGGAATAAAAAAATAGGTAAAAATGGACTGGGATCTCGGGATTCTGGGAGAGAAACCCTAGTACAACCATTAACATGGTTTTAACGCATATTTTCTATAATTCTAATATGATTTAGTTATATTGAATATTGTTGCTAGGTATAGCTGGTTATCCAGAATGTATTCCATGTCCAGAAACTTCCATATATTTTGAAAATAAAAATTACTTCCATTTCTCAGTATTACCCCCACGCAGCAGGTTTTTTTTAATTATTTCCACCAGACTTTGCTAAGCTCCTTCTACTTTTTCCACGAGAATATAAGAAGAATTATATAATTGTTATTTATTTTAGTGGATACCAACTGAATAAATTATAATTATATAGTGTTTTCTTATATTCTCGTGGAAAAAGTAGGAGTTTAGCAAAAAGTCTGGTGGAAAGACTTAACCCTGCGTGTGTACGGCCCTTAAGGTAATAATTCACTGTTTCCAGGCTCGTTATATATCATACGCTTGCCTATTACAGGTAAAGTGCAAATCCCCTCTCCTGCACAGCAGTTTACAACAAGAGGTCAATAAATTTGTCTCTCAATTACCAACTCGTCCACTACCTACCACAGGCCTGGTAAGTTCTTCCACCATATGTTCTACAGTTCTACTATTAGATGAGTAGGTAGCTAATTACTGTGATTTAGTAACTATGACAAACTATTGTCTTCATCTACCACTTTATCAATAACTTTTTAGAAAGTTTTGAATCACGCTTTAATTTTGAGTAGATGTTAGTTATATTGTATCTGTATTAACTTTTGAATAAAATTTCAAATGAAACGATACATATGTCACTTTTATTCAAATTGAAAATATTTCTTTTGATCGTTTTTTTTTATTTAGCTATAGGTAGAATGTTAGAATTTGTTCATGAACCTACTTTCTCATATTTATTTTTAAAGCCTCTTAGTAGCAAATAAAAAACCTTTTGTTCTGTAAAATATGTAATTTTTCTACGATTAGGAAATATGACCTATAACACAGACTTGATTAATTCATCAACATTAGATCAGATAATCAGTTTAACTCGTTACATTTTAGCAATATATTCTATTTCAGTTGTCTTTACAATTCTACGAGAAAAAGAAAACTCGATTCTTTTCTTCGGAGAACATTGCTTGGGAAATATGGAACGTCAATGTGACCATCGAGAGAATGGAGGAGGGTGAGCAAATAATGACCATCAATTATGAATGAGTTAGGTAGGTAACAGCTTTTCTGAAATACACTCTAAGGGGTTAGTCTCACTCCAAAATTGTGAATGGAATTCTTCATCTAGTTATAGGGTTGCTAGGGTTAGCTCCAAGTTATTGTACAGTTACACATTTTCCATCATATAAAAAATATTATATAGCTAATGATTATAATTTAACTCATTATTTTAATTGTTATATTTTTTATATGCTCGAAATATGAAACAGTTTGAAAATTCAGAACTTGATTTATTTTATTTTTCTTCGTGTCTAATCGAAAACTTTTGTCTTTTTAAAAAACATTTTTTATTTCTATAATGTTTTTATTTCAGATGAGACGGAGGCTTGGTCTCGTGTTGGAAAAAGTCTCCGTTCACACATGTTCTCGCTTATGAACAATGTTCTTATGAGTAGCTACAAGCCCCCAGTGCCACCTAAAGCTGAACTAGACCTGGTCTACAACACCCGCTATCAGGACATACAACTCTACCTCTACAAGGTAGAGGACATAGCTACAACTCATAAATGAACATAAAGTCATACCTCACATTAACTTATAAATTGAAGTTAATGCTTTAATTTCAATCATTGTTACTCCAATCTTTTCGTTTTCTATTAACAAAAATCAAAGAACGTTTGTTTAAAAATAATTTTCCGGTACAACTGATGTAAGTTGCTAAATATTAGAATGAATTAATAAATGTTTCTTATTTTTTTTGGCAGGTTGTGTCCCAGGTGAACCCTAGTAACCCAACCACCTTCTCAACCTCCAATATGAAGAGGATAATCAAGGACATTGCTATTTCCTAGCCTAGTGTTGTTATGTTCTAGTTGTCCCTTGGTTAGAACCATGGACTTGCATTTTATTTGTTTTTATAATTTGACACTTTTTCACTACGGACATCTGTGCAGATGTTACCTATGCTTTCTTCTTAGTGAAGTTATTTTCATGCAATAAATTAAGGTGGGGTTAGTTACGAATTGTCAGTCTGTTTCACATCTTCGGTCACATAAGAAAAAACGATATAAATATTAATTAATTTAAACGATAAAGTTATTAAAGTATATATTAAATAATAAACTAAAAATTAAATAATAAGCTTAACATTATAAAGAACTCTTAGGAATTTAATAACAATTGACTATAGCTACAGCTATCGTTTTCTCTTATATGTCCGAAGATGTAGTACTGACCAACAATTCGTAACTTACCCTAGTAGCTATGTAAAAATGTATATGTAGTTAGCTAGGTACCTTTCCTAATGACACTTGATTCAATTGATCATTATGCTATATAGGTTTATACCCTCATATATAGCTAATCGTAGAATATTTCTTCGGTTTAGTAGGGTAAGTTTCGAATTATCGGACAGTACTACATTTACGATCATATTGCTACAAGAAAAAGTATATGATGATTATTGTTTAAACTTTGATTATAAATGTGAAACTGTCCGATAACTTGGAACTGACCCTAGAGCAAATATAAGAAAAAAAATGTAGCTACCTACCTACCTACCATGATTGATTTAAAAACAAAATATTTGTTGGGAAATGTTTATTTTTTGTTTTGATAAGAGTTTTAGGTTTAGCTTCAAATTGAATTAATTTAATGAAGCTATAGATGTATGATCAGAAGGTCAGTTCTAATTACTATTTTAAAGAACTGGGGTAAGTTCTGAGATATCGGACAGTTCCACGTATCGATCATAGAAGAGAAAGGGACTTAATCTTTATACTTAAATTGGTATCACTGATACCTAGGGTAAGTTCTTAATTATCGGTCAGGTCTACATTTTCGGACACGTAAGAAAAAAGTATATAATAATTATTATTTCACATTTATTTTAGTTGGTATCCATTTTCACCGAAAATGTAGACCTGACCGATAATTAAGAACTTTCCCTACCTATTTATTTCGGATACCATTCGAATTGAAGAAAAAGTCAAATTAGATACATTTTTTTTGTCTGATCGAAAATGTGGAACCGTCCGATAACGTGGAACTTACCCTATTCCATAGATAAGTGGATAATGGATAATATTTAATAAATTCTAATGATTATCTATCGCATTTTAGATATAAATGAAGTCCTCTGAAATATTCAGTGTAAATAAATTTTATAAAGTAGCTAGCTATTTAGGATAATCTATATTATTAAAGAAAAGGATGGTACTAGGGGAAGTTCCGGATTATCGGTCAGTACTACATCTTCGGTCATATAAGAAATAACAATATAAAAATTATTATTAGATAGCACTGTGTAATAATAACAATTTTGTTTTTTCTTATATGACCGAAGATGTCGTACTGACCGATAATCCGGAACTTACCCTAGTTGATATTATATTACGTAGCTACGGTTTTCTTTATATTTCTAACTATTATTTAAAAAAAATTTTTATGTTAAACTATAGGGGTAATATGATGTAATTTTACTTTAATTAATATCCATGATGTATCGAATTATTGGAGTAATCCATATTTTCGCTCGTGTTTAATTATTAATTATTGTTTAACTTTCATTTTAATTGTCATAACCTGGATACCAATTAAATTGAAAGTTGATTAATAATTATTGTATAATTTCTCTCATATGACCGATAATGTGTAACTGTCCGATAATTCGGAACTTACCCTACAGCTACAATTTTCTATACCGTCCGTTTATTTGTAGTTGAAAATCTGTACGAAATATGTGTCGAAGATAAAAAATAACTAAAAAGATATACAAATATCTCTAAAGGAATAAAAGCTGTGTAATAATAATAGTGTAATATAAATAGCATGTTTCTCATTTTTTAACGCTATCGCCTCTTCATTTTCCTCTTCCATCCGTGAGTGCAGCCACTGGTGCTTGTGTCCCTTTTCGTCACATTTCTTGGTAAGTGACTGCATTCACGGAGTAGCTTTTCTGCATCCATGAGCATTGTCACCGACGGTGGTAAGTGACTTTGTTCATGGAGCCACTTTCCTTTCTGACTGCTTCTCCCAGTTCCTTGTATTTAATTTCCTTTTAACGTCAGCGATATGGCCTTTTGTCCTGAAGCAGATATTCCCAATAAATCTGCTATAAATAATTAATATTAACATGTTAATATCCAGTAGCCCTAGCTATCTAAATACTTTATGTAAATGTAATATTTAGATTTAATTTAAATCCATTAATATAATATTCAGATCATTTAGATTATCGAAAGTTTAAGGTAAGAGAGTAGTGGTTTTGTACGTAACTATTTTGTAATAAAATGTAACGAAGCTATCAATGAGTTCTTTGAACCCAATATTAAAGTAGTGTACAGATGGGACGATACCTAGATTTTCACCAATACCGATACCTAGATTTTCACAGATTCCGATACCTAGATTTTCACAGATACCGATACCTAGATTTTCGCAGATACCGATACTTAGATTTTCACAGATACCGATACCTAGATTTTACAGATACCGATACCTAGATTTTCACAGATAGCGATACCTAGATTTTCGCAGATACCGATACCTAGATTTTCGCAGATACCGATACCTAGATTTTCACAGATACCGATACCTAGATTTTCACAGATACCGATGCCTAGATTTTCACAGATACCGATACTTAGATTTTCGCAGATACCGATACCTAGATTTTCACAGATACAGATACCTAGATTTTTACAGATACTGATACCGATAACTAGATTTTCACAGATACAGATACCTAGATTTTTACAGATACCGATACCGATAACTAGTTTTTCACAGATACCGATACCTAGATTTTCACAGATACCGATACCTAGATTTTCACAGATACCGATACCTAGATTTTCACAGATACCATGCGATACCGATACTTTTATTTATGAGATTAATAAGTGTTAATATTTGAATTATGAATATCAAGATTACCAAGCTAGCTATATGAAATTATTTTTATAATAATTGTAATTTAAATTCTTATTGTAATAGATTATAATAATATTTTTGAATTCTAGTGGTATCGGCACTTATTTGCCGCTATCAGAAAAATTGTCTATACTACCGATACCGATCCTTCGTCCCATCCCTAGTAGTTTGACTACTGCTAGATATTTAGTACTATTTATACTTCTTGCCTCTTGTTCACTCATCCTATCTAATCCTGCTCAAGAGATTTCTTATCTGTAACTCTCTTAGATAAGGTAGATAGCATTCATCTCTTACTGTAGATTCTTCCACACAGAATGTTTAGATACCTTGACTGTGGGAGAAAAAGTGTCTGTGTGCTTTGGAAGAAGAGAAAATGATAAAGAAAGAAAATTTTAAGTAAAAAGAATAGTAAATTATTAATAAAAAGATTTTATATTTGCAAATAGGCTTAAAGTAAAGTGGAGAAAATTTAAAGGTTATTATTCAATTAATCTAATTTACAGTGTATTTATCATAATTGATAATTTTTATATTTTAAATTACAGTGAAGAAAACAGAACAGTTTTTAATTTCTGATCAATTGTTGTTAAAAGTCCTGAATAGTAAATTAATTCGTCTGGAAAAGAAGATACAAATAATATTACACTAGGGATGAACTCTTACGGTGAAGAACATTCATACAATATCTATTTACAGTCAATACAAATAATATTCCACTAGGGATGAACTCTTACGGTGAAGAACATTCATACAATATCTATTTACAGTCAATACAAATAATATTCCACTAGGGATGAACTCTTACGGTGAAGAACATTCATACAATATCTATTTACAGTCAATACAAATAATATTCCACTAGAGATGAACTCTTACGGTGAAGAACATTCATACAATATCTATTTACAGTCAATACAAATAATATTCCACTAGGGATGAACTCTTACGGTGAAGAACATTCATACAATATCTATTTACAGTCAATACAAATAATATTCCACTAGGGATGAACTCTTACGGTGAAGAACATTCATACAATATCTATTTACAGTCAATACAAATAATATTCCACTAGAGATGAACTCTTACGGTGAAGAACATTCATACAATATCTATTTACAGTCAATACAAATAATATTCCACTAGGGATGAACTCTTACGGTGAAGAACATTCATACAATATCTATTTACAGTCAATACAAATAATATTCCACTAGGGATGAACTCTTACGGTGAAGAACATTCATACAATATCTATTTACAGTCAATACAAATATTATTCCACTAGGGACGAACTCTTACGGTGAAGAACATTCATACAATATCTATTTACAGTCAATACAAATAATATTCCACTAGGGATGAACTCTTACGGTGAAGAACATTCATACAATATCTATTTACAGTCAATACAAATAATATTCCACTAGAGATGAACTCTTACGGTGAAGAACATTCATACAATATCTATTTACAGTCAATACAAATAATATTCCACTAGGGATGAACTCTTACGGTGAAGAACATTCATACAATATCTATTTACAGTCAATACAAATAATATTCCACTAGGGATGAACTCTTACGGTGAAGAACATTCATACAATATCTATTTACAGTCAATACAAATAATATTCCACTAGGGATGAACTCTTACTGTGAAGAACATTCATACAATATCTATTTACAGTCAATACAAATAATATTCCACTAGGGATGAACTCTTACGGTGAAGAACATTCATACAATATCTATTTACAGTCAATACAAATAATATTCCACTAGGGATGAACTCTTACAGTGAAGAACATTCATACAATATCTATTCACAGTCAATACAAATAATATTCCACTAGGGATGAACTCTTACGGTGAAGAACATTCATACAATATCTATTTACAGTCAATACAAATAATATTCAACTAGGGATGAACTCTTACGGTGAAGAACATTCATATAATATCTATTTACAGTCAATACAAATAATATTCCACTAGGGATGAACTCTTACAGTGAAGAACATTCATACAATATCTATTTACAGTCAATACAAATAATATTCCACTAGGGATGAACTCTTACGGTGAAGAACATTCATATAATATCTATTTACAGTCAACACAAATAATATTCCACTAGGGATGAACTCTTACGGTGAAGAACATTCATACAATATCTATTTACAGTCAATACAAATAATATTTCACTAGGGATGAACTCTTACGGTGAAGAACATTCATACAATATCTATTTACAGTCAATACAAATAATATTCCACTAGGGATGAACTCTTACGGTGAAGAACATTCATACAATATCTATTCACAGTCAATACAAATAATATTTCACTAGGGATGAACTCTTACGGTGAAGAACATTCATACAACATCTATTTACAGTCAATACAAATAATATTCCACTAGGGATGAACTCTTACGGTGAAGAACATTCATACAATATCTATTTACAGTCAATACAAACAATATTCCACTAGGGATGAACTCTTACGGTGAAGAACATTCATACAATATCTATTTACAGTCAATACAAATAATATTCCACTAGGGATGAACTCTTACGGTGAAGATCATTCATACAATATCTATTTACAGTCAATACAAATAATATTTCACTAGGGATGAACTCTTACGGTGAAGAACATTCATACAATATCTATTTACACTCAATACAAATAATATTCCACTAGGGATGAATTCTTACTGTGAAGAACATTCATACAATATCTATTTACAGTCAATACAAATAATATTCCACTAGGGATGAACTCTTACGGTGAAGAACATTCATACAATATCTATTTACAGTCAATACAAATAATATTCAACTAGGGATGAACTCTTACGGTGAAGAACATTCATACAATATCTATTTACAGTCAATACAAATAATATTCCACTAGGGATGAACTCTTACGGTGAAGAACATTCATACAATATCTATTTACAGTCAATACAAATAATATTCCACTAGGGATGAACTCTTACGGTGAAGAACATTCATAAAATATCTATTTTCAGTCAATACAAATAATATTTCACTAGGGATGAACTCTTAAGGTGAAGAACATTCATACAATATCTATTTACAGTCAATACAAATAATATTCCACTAGGGATGAACTCTTACGGTGAAGAACATTCATACAATATCTATTTACAGTCAATACAAATAATATTCCACTAGGGATGAACTCTTACGGTGAAGAACATTCATATAATATCTATTTACAGTCAATACAAATAATATTCCACTAGGGATGAACTCTTACGGTGAAGAACATTTATACAATATCTATTTACAGTCAATACAAATAATATTCCACTAGGGATGAACTCTTACGGTGAAGAACATTCATATAATATCTATTTACAGTCAATACAAATAATATTCCACTAGGGATGAACTCTTACGGTGAAGAACATTCATACAATATCTATTTACAGTCAATACAAATAATAAAAATGCATATTATAAATTCTCATAAATATAATATATTATAATAAATTAATTTTTTCAAATTTAATAACCAACATGAGATTATTTCTCCTCATTTTTATAATCGTCAGTGCGGTTAGTTTCAATACCATATACTCTGAAGGTAAGTCGTGATTATCCAATTATTACTTTGATACACTGGTTCTTTACTGGCAGATAACACGCAGCGTTTTCACCGCCCACTTCACGTCTCTTCAATTAATCACGGTTAAATGAATGTAAAGCAAATTTACAGTCTATACTAGCGTCTCTACCGCCTTCCGTTCATTTAACCGTGATTGATTGAAGAGGCGTAAAGTGGGCGGTGAAAACGCGGCGTTTTAACTGTTAGTATAGAATAGGCCTCAGATAAAATAGCAGTACTCGGAAAGTGCTTTTTAACAGAGGTTAAAGTGCTTGTAAAAAATTATAAGGGTTAAAAAATATAATGTACAAACATCAAATCTTAACCATTGAAATTTTGTCAGCTGTAAAATTGAAATATGGGCAATTGTCCGTCTATGAAAACATCAAACTCCACCTAATCACAAAATGAAGAGATAGGTTCAATAAACTGTATATCGTTTCTTTCAAAAAATACTACTACGTTTCTCATGGAGCCACTTTCATTTCTGACTGCTTCTTCTAGTCCCTTGTACTTAATTTCCTTTTGACGTCAGCGATATGGCCTTTGGTTCCGAAACAGACGTTAAACCTCTACTAAATTAATTACCCCGTTTCTTTATATTTTCTCAGCAACCAATCATCTGTCAGTGATGGTGTCTGAAGATAACAGTTTCACCCTACTGTGGCCCCAGGATTATAACTTTGAAGATACTACTGTGAAACTGGAGAAATGCCTTTTTGAAAATAATGTGAGAAACGAAAATAAAGATACAAATTAAACTTCTAACAGTGTCCTAATTGGGGTACTTACTGTGTCCCTATACTGCTGACAGTGTCCTCATTGGGGTACTTACTGTGTCCCTATACTGCTAACAGTGTCCTCATTGGGGTACTTACTGTGTCCCTATACTGCTGACAGTATCCTCATTGGGGTACTTACTGTGTCCCTATACTGCTAACAGTGTCCTCATTGGGGTACTTACTGTGTCCCTATATTGCTAACAGTGTCCTCACTGGGGTACTTACTGTGTCCCTATACTGCTAACAGTGTCCTCATTGGGGTACTTACTGCGTCCCTATATTGCTAACAGTGTCCTCACTGGGGTACTTACTGTGTCCCTATATTGCTAACAGTGTCCTCATTGGGGTACTTACTGTGTCCCTATATTGCTAACAGTGTCCTCATTGGGGTACTTACTGTGTCCCTATATTGCTAACAGTGTCCTCATTGGGGTACTTACTGTGTCCCTATATTGCTAACAGTCTTCCTATAGGTTTCATGTCCTATACACTAAATTAACATACAATATAATTTTCTAGGTCACCTGTGAAGTTGTTCTCAATCAAGTTATACAGGACTCTAGTACCCACTCCTTCCAAATTAAGGATGGTATTAGTGAAGACACTCAGTACCGGTTAACGGTAATAGGAGTGGATTCTTGCGGTCATCACAAGGAAATGACATCTTATGTCATTTTCCGAAAACAAAACTATTTCGGTGTTGGTGAGTTGAGGAAGAATATTGTAAATAAGAAAAGACCATTTTAAAAAGGTGAAAAAAGTTACATAGGTTTGAAATATGAAGGACTTGAACAACAGCTAAAGTCAGTTAATTTAAATATGAAAACTGTAGTTTGTATCTTTACTCTCATTGGTATTTTACATGTAAAATTTATTTTGATAAAAATTTTAGTGTGGGTGGGGAAATTTGGCTAAATCCAACTTTATCAAGTTTTTATTATTTTTGATACCTACATCCAATTTTTTTAAATATATAACTTAAGCATTTAACTGTTTTCTTATAATCAAATTGGAGTAAATTCAAGAATGAAGACCTATAATTTAACAAAATTTAAGTTATAACTTTTTATACACGCAGATCAAACAAAGTTCCTTCATTTTGGACCAGTTCATCCCTCCAACCTCACCCTTCACTGGTCTTTGCCAATCCAAGATGGCGGCATAGTGAGCCAGAGGCATGACCGCCACTACCGAGTAAGCTGGAAGGAGGTTGACGGAAAGGTTGGTCACCCTGGTCACGAGGCAAACGTCATCAGCAACGCTGTGTACATTATCAAAGGCTTGGTGCCTGGTGATAGGTAAATAAATTAGGAAATATGAAGTAAAGCTACTACAACGGTCAGTCTATGTACAGGTAAAGCTGTTACAACAGACAGTCTATGTACAGGTAAAGCTGTTACAACGGCCAGTCTATGTACAGGTAAAGCTGTTACAACAGCCAGTCTATGTACAGGTAAAGCTGTTACAACAGCCAGTCTATGAACAGGTAAAGCTGTTACAACAGACAGTCTATGTACAGGTAAAGCTGTTACAACAGCCAGTCTATGTACAGGTAAAGCTGTTACAACAGCCAGTCTATGTACAGGTAAAGCTGTTACAACAGACAGTCTATGTACAGGTAAAGCTGTTACAACGGCCAGTCTATGTACAGGTAAAGCTGTTACAACAGCCAGTCTATGTACAGGTAAAGCTGTTACAACAGCCAGTCTATGAACAGGTAAAGCTGTTACAACAGACAGTCTATGTACAGGTAAAGCTGTTACAACAGCCAGTCTATGTACAGGTAAAGCTGTTACAACAGCCAGTCTATGTACAGGTAAAGCTGTTACAACAGACAGTCTATGTACAGGTAAAGCTGTTACAACAGCCAGTCTATGTACAGGTAAAGCTGTTACAACAGCCAGTCTATGTACAGGTAAAGCTGTTACAACAGCCAGTCTATGTACAGGTAAAGCTGTTACAACAGCCAGTCTATGTACAGGTAAAGCTGTTACGACCACCAAATTTTCAAGATGTATTTAATATCTATTTTTTGCACAGGTATGAAGTGTGCGTGAGTGAAAAGGTTTCCACAAGTCACTACAACTCAGCTTGTGACGTTATATCGACTTTAGATGGAGGTAAGGGAATATTATAATAGTTACGATGTAGTGCTAGACCAAAGAGAGAAATTACAGAAATGAACAGTTAAAAATAAACCATTCTATTAATTATCGTAAAAATTAGGATTATTTCATGCAATGTTTATAAAAGGAAAATATTAAGATTGAATTAAAGATAAAATTTAGATATAAACTTTACGTAAATTTTCATAAATTTTAAATAAAACAAAGAATAAAAATTCATAAAATGAAATTTAGACTAAATCTTTATATGAAAAATATAAGTTGTAGGTTAATATTTAAATTTTAAATAGAACTAAGAAGAAATAAAATTATGAATAATTATATACGTAAGTATATAAATGAAATCTAATTACTAGAATACTAGATGTTGTTTTTAATTATATTCTTTCAAAAATATTACTGTAATAAATGTGAAATATCTTCCATCTCTTCCCCCCCCCCCCTTTCTATTCACCCCCTTTAGTTCCCGGACCCCCAGTGACACTAGACAGTTGGTGTGTCAGTGAGGCACACGGCACACACTGGAGGTGTGACGTGACGTGGAGCAAACCACAGTCACAAAATGGTAAAGTTATTGGGTAAGTTACGAATTATTGGACAGTGACACATCTTCGGACAAATAAAATAAATTATCATTTTATTGGAATCCATGATACCTGCAGGTATCCTGGATACCAATTAATTGAGGAGTAAATAGTAGATTGTATACTTTTAAATTATATAATTCTTAATTTTATTTGAGTGCTACATCTTTTTTTACTTTATTTTTTAGGTATAAAATTTACTGGAAGGACAAGGAAGGATACGCGTTGTTTGAGGACTTGTTTCAAGAGACCTCATGTAGCGCCATGTCGTGTAAAGTAAGTAAAAACATTTTATTATTATTTATATTTGTCCAAGGAGATTTTTTTTATTTTTTTACCAATTAAAATAGAAATTGAATATTATTATAGATATATACTTTCTATGGTCGAAGATGTGGAACCGTCCGATAACTCGGAACTTACCCTATTACAGTGATGTACAATTTATTACTCTGTATGATGGAATGGTATACTCATGGTATACCATTTTCATGGTAATCTCTTTTCAGCATAAAAAAATATTCATGATAACAAAGTACTAGAGGAATGAGCAGAAAAAGTATGCCATTTTGTACAGTTATAATGGAAGGAAATACATTTACTAATTAATAAAATAGTCGATGATTATCTTATTTAATCTAGATATTAACTCCAACAACTTTTCAATCTATAAACTATTCTAAATGTTTGTCCTTGTCTATTATATCAATTATCTAGATTATAGAACTAGACTATAAACATTTATATATTTTGTTAAGGCTCATACACCGTAATATGTATTATTTACATAAAGCATATTACTCTTACAGTAATTATTATAGTCTTAACCAGGCTATTAAGTCTACGGACATTACAACCAGTATTTAATTTACTACTACAGTGAACTACTGAGGTATGAAGTAATGGTTCCTTCATAACTCAGAGTCACTTCATATCTCGGGTACACTAGATAGTTTTCTATGATTAAATCTTAGAAAACTACGGTCTTTGGGGGATAACTATGACGAAATTCTTGACGTATATCGTTTTCTATAATCCAAACATAGAAAACTAATTCATAACTCTGGTGCATTTCATAACTCAGGTCCTTCAAAACTCAGGAGTTTTACTGCACTAAGCTAAATTATTAGTGTGCCAGTTTTACTAATAATTATTTTGATGGATTAACTATTTAAGTTTTTCCTTATATTTTATTTTACAGCTTTTTAAATCCATTTTTATTCCAGTATAAAATAATATATTCCTACACCTAATTACACCCGCAGTTGTCGGAAAGTGGGAGTTTGTCGCAAATTCTTAATGTTTTCCATAAATGGAAAATTCTTCCGATTCAAATAAAGGACATTTTCCGTATTTTCCCTTAGGTTTCCCACATCATTACGTTCAAACCGCACGAAGGATGTGTAGCGGCTGTAAGTAGGATGGGCGAAGGATGGATTAGCTGTGCTACTGTACATGGTGAGGATATCATTGAAATATTAGTACAAAGTCATGGTTAGGGTTGTGATAATGTGCTTTATAAATCATAGAGAATATTATACGCGGAGAGAATTAAAGAGTATTGAATGGTTCTACACCAGCGGTATATAGTATTCGATACCATTTCATTTCGTCTGTGATATTCTTAAGATCTATCATTTTAAAAGCATATTGTCACAATCCTAAACATAATTGTCCTGCATGACAGCATTAAAATTTTCACAGTAAGAAAGCGATTCATACAATATATTTCACTGTTTTCATTATCATTATTCACCCACGTGGCTAATTACATATAAATAAATTCTCTCTCAACTTATATCTATTTATCCTATTTAAAATAATCCATTACTTGCCTCATTAGTTAACTCTAGCTAATTAGTTCTTTTTCTAAGCTTGATTCAATTACATTAATTATAATCTCAAAGTGTCACCATAATGAACGAATAATGATGTCACTTGTATACAAAAGACTTTACTTGTTATAACTTTTTTGTATATTCTGTTACTAACTATAACTAGATTACGTGCACTTGGTAAAGCGCATACCTTCGCTGCCGCTAATTAACGTCTAATAATACTTGAGTTATGAATGACCTTGACCTTATTGTTTGAACCAATCGCTCCCAAAATCTAACAAAATAGTTTCTGGACATTGACCAATCGTCCCACCAAATTTCAGGCAATTTGGTTGAATACTTTTTGAGTTATGCGAATAACAAGATGGTAAATAAATGCTACATAAAATATAACCTACCGCTTTCTGTGAAGGTAATTAGCCGAGTTTAATTTCTGCTCTATACCCTCGGGTATGATTGTTGTTGTGTATCATTTCACCTATAACTTCATCAGCTCTGTACCCAGAGTATGATTGTTGTTGTGTATCATTTGCAGTTTCTATTTAACAAGTGTAAGTTCTTAATTATCGGTCATAGTAATTATTATATTGTTTTTTCTTATATGAACGAAAAAGTAGAACTGACCGATAATTAAGAACTTACCCTCTCAATAGTTGTTTCATTATAATTATCTATATAAATATTATGTTTTATATCTAGATAAAATAAAAAAGCATAAATTTTTGTTTTCCACAATTCATGAGTCCTACTGCTTGTTATATATCTAATTTATATTATTTAATTATTATTATTTATCCTATTTATCTAACTTCTACACTTTATTTTATTTATATGACTATACATACTTTAGTTTCTTCATCAAATTATTATTATTTATTATCATTTATTATTATTTATTATCATTTATCTATCTATTATATTTTTATTCGCCACCCACTCTATTTAAACGATAAATTTCCCATCTAATTACGATATGTCAGGTTGTTACTAATATTACCTGACGGTTAATTAAACGTCAGCAGATACTGTCAGGTTCCTGCCAGGTTATCTGGACGTATCTGGAATAGCTTATGAGCTTCAAAAAAGCTACAGGTAGCTTACAATCATTGGGAATATCTTAGCCTAGAACTGCTTTCTTGAGGTAGGGTCAGTTCTGAGTTATCGGCCAATTCCACATTGTCGGATATGTCAGCAAAAATATATTTAATATTTAATTATTATTTGTCAATAAATTTTTTTTAAATAAATAATATTAATTGTATTTTCATATATGATTCAAAATTTGAAACCTGTTTTCAATTCCGATTGACAATTTTAATTGGATATATCCTTTACCTTACTTGGCTTTGAATAGTTTTGTTATTGCTAAAAAAGATGTGTTGTTGTTACCAGTATTATATACCAATTATTTACTAACTATATCATTATTATCATTTTAAACTACAGTATAACTCCTCTATAGTGAAATACTCTATAGTGAATGTAGAGTCCTGAGTGAGGAAGTAGCCTCTATAGTAAACAAATTTTCTTTAGTCTGCCATTAATGGCCATCAGTTTTAGAAAACTAAAGGCCATTTATGGCAGACTAAAGAAAATTTGTTAATTGTAAGGGGTAGTTCTCCTACTCAGGACTCTATAATATTCACTATAGAATATTTCACTATAGGAGAGTTCTACTGTTTTCACGCTTTACTTTCCATAATATTTTTTTTATCAATATTATAGATATTTTATTTATTAAAATGAATGCTAAATTAAACACAAGGACAAAAAAATTTAATTAGTAAAAAAATACATGGAGTGCTAAAATACACGGATAAAAATATACTGTAAGATCGTACACATTGGTACAACTTTAGATGAAATTAGGTTTTCAAGCTTTTATTTTAGAATTTGATAGTATTTTATTAAGTTAATATAATTATTTTTTTAGACGTACGATCTCGCATCCTCTCGTACTTTGAGGCTGAAGTTCTATACATCGTAGCAGCGACTCTATTGCTCTACATTTTGGGACCAAGGATACTCGGTACATGTCTACGATGCTGGTGAGATGTGGCAACTATTAGTGCTGTCTATAGGGCCATACACACGTTAGGGTTTTTAAGTCTTTCCACCGGACTTTTTGCTAAGCTCCTCCTATTTTATTATAAACTTATATAATATACTTATAATATATTTATACTTACACTACTTATATTATATATAATCATATAAGAAAATCGATACAGTAATTACTTATTTTAGTTAGTAACTAAAATAAGTAATTACTGTATCGTTTTTTCTTATGTGATTTAAGAGTCTCGTGGAAAAAGTAGGAGGAGCTTAGCAAAAAGTCTGGTGGAAAAAATTTAAAAACCCTGCGTGTGTACGGCCCTTAATTCTGCCTGTAAATTTTCTCATTAAAAATATATTGTGAAATTTATAATATAAAAATTTCACGGAATGTGTAAAATTTAAATGTTAGAACTCCTCTATAATGAAGTAATGTATAGTGAATCATCCTGATAAGTAGAGTCCTGTATAATGAACTCCCCTCTATAGTGAACATTTTTAGTTTAGTCTGCCTACCCTGTATAATGAATTTATTTTAAAAATATAAAAAATATTAATCATTGTAGTCTGTCATGAAAATGCCAGTAAGTAAATCCTCTATAGTGAACCAGTTGAAGTTGACTATAGGGGAGTTCTACTGCATTCAAAATAGAAAGTAATGTTTAATTTTCGAAATTATTAAATGTACTATCATATGAATTATCAAAGCCAACCGATTCCTTTATTCAATTATATCCATTAACATTTTTATATCTCTATTCCCAATGGCATCACGTTTACCTTCACCGTATCCCTTTTTCTGTTGCAGCATCAAGACCTTAGCAAAGCACATACAGCCGACACCTGCCAGACACATCGTGTGAACAAACGAAAGAGAAACAAATCATGTGGATATTATGCACAGAACTGTATTAGTTACGAATTATCGGACAATTCCACTTTTTCGATCATGTATGAAATAATAATATGTTAACTTGTTATTTTTTATTGTATCCATGATACATGCAGGTATATTGGATACAAATAATTATAACCAGTTAAAATTTTATTTTTCTTATATGATACGCTAATTTGTAACTTATTTTGCTAATATTTGCTCTGTATATCTACTTCAAATTTAGCTTACATTGTATATTAAGTTACACATGTCAAACATTTGCAGCAGTTTACCCAGCAATAGGTTACAATAGTTTGTTTTTTATAGCACTTTATAATAATGAAGAGGTTGATAATTTACAGCTGTTAAAAGTTTATCACTAAGCCTATAATGACGAGCAAATCAATAATCACATAGATAATATTAATGATAAGTATAACTGTTAATAATCATTCACGCCTAATGTACGACTATTCAACTCTCAAAAAAACTGCAGCTTCGTTCACTAAGTAGTTTTTAATCATTAATTTAGTTTCGAATGTAAATAGAATAAGTAAGAACAAACTAAAGCAAAATAAAATAAAATAGTTATTATTGTGTACTGAGTATGGTATGTGTACTGTATATATTAATTAATCTAATTACTTATAAAAATTTAATAGAGTATTTTATGTTGAAGTATTTTCTTTGCACTCTATGTTTTTGGTGTATTTTATTTCAATGTATTGGTTCACATAAACTTCTATTTATATTGAATAATTTTTTTTTTTTATACCAGCTAAATATTATATACCAATTTTGTACTCACTGTATTACTCTTCCATCCTAATAATACCCGTTGTCATGTGTGTCTTTATTTATTTACTAGTTTACTTCCCGTTAAAAATATTGTCTTGACTGCAATCAAATTGAAATAATTCTTCTACTACGGTGTTCAGAGCAACAAAAAAAAGAACAGAGCAACATTCCAAACAGAAATTCTACCTCTACTTGGTGAAGATCCACTACCGGCCATTGAATGGATGAAGCAAAGACAACCATTGGCTTGTGTTATGAAATGTTATGCGAGCAGCCCAGCGATATGGCCTTTGGTTCAGAAGCAGACGTTAAACCCCTACTAAAAAAAAAAAAAAAAATTATAAAATATGCGAGCAGCGAAGAAAGGAATTGCAATAAGTACATTAGTGTCACTGATAAATAGGTGTGTAGATGCCAGAACAGAAAAAAAATTGTTTAATTTTTTTAATATATATAACCCAAGTGTAGTTTAAGGTCCTCAGATTGAGATGGGGTCCATAAAGTGTACTTGATCCTAAAATACATTTAGAAATTGAATAAAAACAGGGGAATTTAAATATCAAGTCAATATATTCCCGTGCG
Organism: Caprella mutica; assembly: GCA_947561585.1. Classification (NCBI taxonomy): domain Eukaryota; kingdom Metazoa; phylum Arthropoda; class Malacostraca; order Amphipoda; family Caprellidae; genus Caprella; species Caprella mutica. The sequence goes on from CANNZV010001495.1 coordinate 131,964, forward strand.
TATCATAGTTACATTCTTCATGTTTAATACCCGTAGTGTAAAAGCGAACACAAAATAAAAAAACACATGAGGGAAATTATTAGGATAGATTATTGATATTATTTTCATTATAATTGTTTTCAATGGAAAAATATTGTCTTTTTAAACAAAAAAAAAATTATAATTGACATCATCCTTGTTTAGTTGGATACAGGCAATATTATTGGTATAGACTATAGAGTCTATATACCAGCTAAAGTAATATTCCCGTGCGTATCATAGTTACATTCTTCATGTTTAATACTATACTATCTATACTATAGACTATAGATTATATATTTTGTGTCCGCTTTTACACTACGGGTATTAAACATGAAGAATGTAACTATGATACGCACGGGAGTATATTGACTTGATATTTAAATTCCCCTGTTTTTATTCAATTGTTAAATGTATTTTATCTATAAAATAAATTAGACTATGCAGAAAATTTAATTTTAATTCAATTCATTAAAAGTAACCTAGCAACGGGTAATAAATTTGTATTGATGATGACCCGTTATTCTTAACGGGTCAGTGCACTAGTTTTACCCTAACTATCAAGTATCACTTGATTTACCAACATCACTAAAGGGTCTATCCCTATATTGCGCTTAAGATCGTCACTAACGTTTCAATTATTTACACTCGCGTCTCCACCAAGTCACTCAAAGTCTACGGATTTAATTCTCACCATTTCGGTGACGTTATCATAACTAATGTCTAAATCGTTATGATTATTTCACAACAAGTGAATATTGCAGAAGGCTTTTGTTTGATTAAATTGCAGTTATTTTGTATTTCAAAACTTATTTTCTTCTCTAACTAAACCAAGGGACTCTATCCTGAAGCTGTCTGTGGTGAATGGAAGAGAGGGGCCTGAACTGTTGTCATTTGGATTACTATTGTTCTTTTTTCATTTTTAAAATATTTATAATTTTTTTCACCGGTGCTTGTGTCCCTTTTCGTTACATTCCTCACGGAGTAGCTTTTATGCATCCATGAGCATTGCCATCGACTGGTAGTAGGTGACTTCGTTCATGGAGTCACTTTCCTTTCTGACCGCTTTTTCCAGTCCCTTGTATTTAATTTCCCTTTAACTGATAAATTAAAATATGTTCTATTCGTAATATATACGTTGAATAATTCATACAGAATCTATTTTCAGTCAATACAAATCACTGAATTATGTAAATATTACCAATAATATTTCTCCTTCAATCCAGTCGATGTTTTTTTACAAATAAAATTGAAATGAGGCTCTATTTTCTCTCTTTATTTCAGATCTTAAATTCAGTCCCGAGAAAGAAATCCTAATTAGAATAATGGCTTAGAAATTATTCTATAAAAAGATTCCATGAATTGAGATGTCGTTAGAATTTTAATGCCATTGAATTCTATTCTAAGAAATGGATGACTTAAAAAAGATGTTAATTTTATATTACATTGTATTGAAAAAACAAATTAGTTACCTTGGAATTTGGAATTTTGTGAATTTGGTTTCCTTCTTTGCTGACTGTTCCGTGTGTTCCTAATTTTTTGTGTTCCTTTTTAGTTTTCTCTGTTCCATGTGTTCCTCATCTTCTCTGTTCCGTGTGCTCCTCCAGACTGTTCCATGTGTTCCTCATCTTCTCTGTTCCGTGTGTTCCTCCAGACTGTTCCGTGTGTTCCTCCAGACTGTTCCATGTGTTCCTCATCTTCTCTGTTCCGTGTGTTCCTCCAGACTGTTCCGTGTGTTCCTCCAGACTGTTCCATGTGTTCCTCATTTCCTCTGTTCCGAATGTCCTTTGCGTTCCCTGTTCCTTTGTTCCTGTGCGTAACTCCCGTATATCGTCAGTATAGTACGCGCCGTCTGTCCGTAAGGTTCTCCGTTACGCCGTTCCTATTGCTCGAACTAGTGATGAAGTTAATGGTGAAAGTGATGAAGTGGGAACACTAGAAACGTGTTGCATCACCTCTGACGTGAGGCATCACTGACCTGCTTGAACGGTGACAACTTTTAACGCTAATTGGATACTCCTGAAGATAATTCAAAATAAAGAGGAAATGCCGGAGTAAATGTGAGTAAATTATCTTATAGTGAGTAAATTATCTTATAGTGAGTAAATTATCTTACAGTGAGTAAATTATCTTACAGTGAGTGAATTATCTTACAGAGAGTAAATTATCTTATAGTGAGTAAATTATCTTACAGTGAGTAAATTATCTTATAGTGAGTAAATTATCTTACAGTGAGTAAATTATCTTATAGTGAGTTAATTATCTTATAGTGAGTAAATTATCTTACAGTGAGTAAATTATCTTACAGTGAGTGAATTATCTTACAGAGAGTAAATTATCTTATAGTGAGTAAATTATCTTATAGTGAGTAAATTATCTTATAGTGAGTAAATTATCTTACAGTGAGTAAATTATCTTATAGTGAGTTAATTATCTTATAGTGAGTAAATTATCTTATAGTGAGTTAATTATCTTACAGTGAGTAAATTATCTTATAGTGAGTAAATTATCTTACAGTGAGTAAATAATCTTACAGTGAGTAAATTATCTTATAGTGAGTTAATTATCTTATAGTGAGTAAATTATCTTATAGTGAGTTAATTATCTTACAGTGAGTAAATTATCTTATAGTGAGTAAATTATCTTACAGTGAGTAAATTATCTTATAGTGAGTTAATTATCTTATAGTGAGTAAATTATCTTATAGTGAGTTAATTATCTTACAGTGAGTTAATTATCTTATAGTGAGTAAATTATCTTATAGTGAGTAAATTATCTTACAGTGAGTTAATTATCTTATAGTGAGTAAATTATCTTATAGTGAGTTAATTATCTTATAGTGAGTTAATTATCTTATAGTGAGTTAATTATCTTATAGTGAGTTAATTATCTTATAGTGAGTTAATTATCTAGTTCATAACTAGTCATCTTATTTTTTACTTGCTAATCAAATATTTAGATAATTATAATATTTTTAATTTTAATATTCTTCCTTTATAATGTTTTATCACTTATTTTATATTTCATTTGCAATTTTTTAAAATATATTTAAATACTCCCATTAACTTGTGACTTTTAAAATAAGTCCTTCACATGTTTCTTTTTCATTTAATTTTTCCTTTTTTAAAAATAAACAAAAATGCTTCCTTCACTATTCTCAGTGAATTTATAAGAGTTTTACTTGAATGTTTAGAGGAGAACAAAAGAAATGTGGTTCAAACTGTAGAATAATTAAGGAAAACATTTTACCATTGCTTTGTTGGCAGTGGATAATTCCAGTGGTAATATCTAGCCGGAATTACCGGAGCTAAGGTATTTAACCGACCTGAATGAAGCCATGGATGTTAAAACAACTGAATCAGATTTGTGTTGTTTACCAGATTTTAAGCAGTTTAAAATAGTGCGTACAAGTTTAATTGCTTTGAGTCGAACCTTCAAAAATTATAATTGACGATCTTCAAATAAATATTTTGACATCTCTAGAAACTCTATGGGGATTACTCCGAATATTTCAGTTACTTTTGTGGAATTTATGACTCATTTATTCGATTAAACTTTTTATTTCAATCATGACTACAGAACTAGGAAATAAAATCTATCCAAATTAAATATAAACTTATAGAGTTAATTTTATTTTGTATGCGGCACGTAAAAATATTCATGGGTTAATTGTATAACAGTTCTTAGTAGATAGAAACAATTTTTTTATATTCTACAGAAGTTATTTGCTATTTTATTTAGCATAATGTTGAATTTCTATTCAATTTATTAACATAATAGCCTTTAGATCATTTTCTATAGTTTTTATAACCCGTATACCGAGTCAAAGACTTTTCCTCTTTTTCTGAAAGGCGTAACGTACGTACGAAACACAAACAGGATAAATTCACTCGATGGCTTGAAATTTTACACTGAAAAGATACGAGTCAAATTGACTCAAAATTTAAGTTTTCAGTATGTCCCAAAACTGACTTAAAAATGTGAGTCAATTTGACTCATCCGAACATTTTACTCAAAACAAGAGTCATATTGACTCCTAATTCATAGTCAGATCGACTCAGGTAGAGTCAATCAAGAAAAAAGACTCCAATAATTGTAGTTTTTCAGTCTTGACTCAAGCGATGAGTCAGGTTGACTCGTGGTTTCTAATATTATTTAATATTATGCAAACACGCTGTCCAGACCACTAAGGGTTAAATAATTACATTCAAACTCCCTCGGTGTTAGATATAAATATATTCAAATGACGAAGGCGGACCAGCGGCTATAGAATTTAAATGAACTGGAAGGAATAAATGTTTTTAAATTGGAATTATACAAAAGAGTGATAATTCGAAGGTGGCTTATATTCATCATCGTTTTTAATTCATTATAAAATAAATGAAAACTATTTTTTATTTACTGCCAATAGTATTTATTTAATAATTTTTTATGTAGTGTGATATGTCAATCTATAGAATTAGCTATAAAATCTAGTTAACAATTATATAATTTTTATTCTAAAAAAAATACCTGACGAAAAGCTACCTAATTACCTACTAAATAACTGCGAAAGGATATGAAAATAACTGGAAAATTAAAGAATCCATATTCAAAATTGACTAATAAAAATATCTCTAAATTGAAAATAGATGCAGCAAATTTTCAAGCCTATTAGAGAAAAATGTCCCTGCCTGTTTCTAATTTTCTATTATTTTCAAATCTTACAAATTGGTCATCGTGTACTCAGACCAATTATAAAATATCTACAAACATTACAATTAGTAAAGTTCCTTTTTGAAAATTAGTAAAGTGAGAAAAAATGATTACATCCCAGATAGCAATGATTCTCGGGCCAATGTTGTCCCAATATTGCCAATGTTGTCCCAATATTGCCAATGTTGTCCCAATATTGCCAATGTTGTCCCAATATTGCCAATGTTGTCCCAATATTGCCAATGTTGTCCCAATATTGCCAATGTTGTCCCAATATTGCCAATGTTGTCCCAATATTGCCAATGTTGTCCCAATGTTGCCAATGTTGTCCCAATATTGCCAGTATTGTCCCAATATTGCCAATGTTGTCCCAATATTGCCAATGTTGTCCCAATATTGCCAATGTTGTCCCAATATTGCCAATGTTGTCCCAATATTGCCAATGTTGTCCCAATGTTGTCCCAATATTGCCAATGTTGTCCCAATATTGCCAATGTTGTCCCAATATTGCCAATGTTGTCCCAATGTTGTCCCAATATTGCCAATGTTGTCCCAATATTGCCAATGTTGTCCCAATATTGCCAATGTTGTCCCAATATTGCCAATGTTGTCCCAATATTGCCAATGTTGTCCCAATGTTGCCAATGTTGTCCCAATATTGCCAATATTGTCCCAATATTGCCAATGTTGTCCCAATATTGCCAATGTTGTCCCAATATTGCCAATGTTGTCCCAATATTGCCAATGTTGTCCCAATATTGCCAATGTTGTCCCAATGTTGTCCCAATATTGCCAATGTTGTCCCAATATTGCCAATGTTGTCCCAATATTGCCAATGTTGTCCCAATATTGCCAATGTTGTCCCAATATTGCCAATGTTTTCCCAATATTGCCAATGTTGTCCCAATATTGCCAATGTTGTCCCAATATTGCCAATGTTGTCCCAATATTGCCAATGTTGTCCCAATGTTGTCCCAATATTGCCAATGTTGTCCCAATATTGCCAATGTTGTCCCAATATTGCCAATGTTGTCCCAATATTGCCAATGTTTTCCCAATATTGCCAATGTTGTCCCAATATTGCCAATGTTGTCCCAATGTTGTCCCAATATTGCCAATATTGTCCCAAGAAACATTGCTACCTGGCATACACACTTTTACTTTAATATTCGAATACTCCGCACCAATTTCTACCTGTGTTTAAACTATCTAATCACGGCAAGAAAAAACTACAGGCATAATATAACAATCTTTGCGATGATGAGTTGCCTGGCAACTTTAAAAGCCCATTTAATAACACTCTCAAAGTTTATGCTAAGAGTAAACTTATGTATAAACTTATTAGCTTATTTGAGGGAAAGGATGTACAGCAACTCTATTTTCAAGATGGAAATTCAGTGCAGTGATATGGCAGGATGAGAGGAGGCCTACAGTGATAGTTTTTATTTCGTGATCGGGTAACTTTTACTAATGTTACGTATCATTTTACAACTGTTAATGATGTTATCCTCTTTTAATAAATACACTACACATTTTAGTACTCACAATCTCAACTTTTTCTATTATTGTTCCTTAGTAACATAATTATAAACTGAGATCGAATTTTCCAATAACCCAAAAAATCTCTCCTTTAATAAATATCAAAACGATTAAAGTAAACACTCACTGTGACACGTTCTACCTGCCTGTCAGTATATTTATATTATAAGTAACTGATGTACGAAATTGCGTAACGGTCGGAATTACGTAACTTACCCCTATTTATGATAATTTTATTCATATTAAATCAAAATATGTTCCTCTTCAAATAAATTATAATTTTAAGACTCTTTCCGAATCTTGTTCAGGAGAACACACTTTTCAATCTCCTTACCAATAAAAGCTTAGGTTACTTTCTAAATTAATCTTAACGATAAAGTTATGTACAGAAATAGGGGGAGTTCCAAGTTACCGACCGGTTCAACAGTTTCGATCTAACGAGAAAACTAAATAATATAATTTAACTCGCTAAGTTTTTCTTATTTGATCGTAAATCTGGAACAGTTCGATAACTCGGAACTTCCTCTCCATTTCTTTTTAATTTGGCACATAAAATGGAATAATGTTACTCAGTATACATCCTCTATAGTAAAATCCTCTATAGTGAATATTTTATCTTGAGTAAATAAGTATCCTCTATAGTCTATAGTGAACAAATTTTCTTTGGTAGCTTAAAGAAAATTTGTTCATTATAGAGGCTACTTCCTTACTCATGACTCTACATTCACTATAGAGGAGCTGGTCTAGAAAATGTATTCATATATTTCAAATTATTCAATATCTATGTAAATATATATAATAATACGCATGCAAACAATATATTTTGTATTCATAAATTTGTATAAGATATACATTCATTATTCATTCTTTTTGATATCGTGGAGAAGTAAAACTTTATGTCGGATGATCTTTTTTATTTAAGATATTCATGACATACTTTAAATAAAATATTTACTAGTCAATATACAGTCAAAGAAAATTGTATTCGAGATCATTTATGACAGTTTACTAATCTCCAAAAAGAAACTTTACTAATTGTAATGCTTGTAGATATTTTAAAATTGGTCTGAGTACACGATGACAAATTTGTAAGATTTGAAAATGATAGGAAATTAGAAAACTGCGATTTGTGAAATTAGCAAAATGTAGTGACTCTTGTCTCTGATAGTACATCATCACAGTGACTCTTTTCTCTGATAGTACACCATCACAGTGACTCTTTTCTCTGATAGTACATCATCACAGTGACTCTTTTCTCTGATAGTACATCATCACAGTGACTCTTTTCTCTGATAGTACATCATCACAGTGACTCTTTTCTCTGATAGTACATCATCACAGTGACTCTTTTCTCTGATAGTACATCATGTAAAATAAAATGATGTATCAATTTATTATAAAAGATTTATCCATATACTATAAAAGGCGTCATTATTATAACATAATTGGTAAATTCCTAGTTCACGTCCCTATTTCATTTAGCGACGTGAACTAGGAACCGATCCAAATACCCCCTTCCTAGTTCAAGTCCCCATTTCTTTTAGGGACGTGAACTAGGAACCGATCTGAATACCCCCTTCCTAGTTCACGTCCCTATTTCATTTAGTGACGTGAACTAGGAACTGATCCAAATACCCCATTCCTAGTTCACGTCCCTATTTCATTTGGGACTAAACTAGGAACCGATCCAAATACCCCCTTCCTAGTTCACGTCCCTATTTCATTTAGTGACGTGAACTAGGAACCGATTCAAATACCCCCTTCCTAGTTCACGTCCCTATTTCATTTAGGGACGTGAACTAGGAACCGATCCAAATACCCCCTTCCTAGTTCAAGTCCCTATTTCATTTAGGGACGTGAACTAGGAACTGATCCAAATACCCCCTTCCTAGTTCACGTCCCTATTTCATTTGGGACGTGAACTAGGAACCGATCCAAATACCCCCTTCCTAGTTCACGTCCCTATTTCATTTAGTGACGTGAACTAGGAACCGATTCAAATACCCCCTTCCTAGTTCACGTCCCTATTTCATTTAGGGACGTGAACTAGGAACCGATCCAAATACCCCCTTCCTAGTTCAAGTCCCTATTTCATTTAGGGACGTGAACTAGGAACTGATCCAAATACCCCCTTCCTAGTTCACGTCCCTATTTCATTTAGGGACGTGAACTAGGAACCGATCCAAATACCCCCTTCCTAGTTCAAGTCCCCATTTCATTTAGGGACGTGAACTAGGAACCGATCCAAATACCCCCTTCCTAGTTCACGTCCCTATTTCATTTAGTGACGTGAACTAGGAACCGATCCAAATACCCCCTTCCTAGTTCACGTCCCTATTTCATTTAGTGACGTGAACTAGGAATCGATCCAAATACCCCCTTCCTAGTTCACGTCCCTATTTCATTTAGGGACGTGAACTAGGAATCGATCCAAATACCCCCTTCCTAGTTCACGTCCCTATTTCATTTAGGGACGTGAACTAGGAATCGATCCAAATACCCCCTTCCTAGTTCACGTCCCTATTTCATTTAGTGACGTGAACTAGGAATCGATCCAAATACCCCCTTCCTAGTTTACGTCCCTATTTCATTTAGTGACGTGAACTAGGAACCGATCTAAATACCCCCTTCCTAGTTCACGTCCCTATTTCATTCAGTGACGTGAACTAGGAATCGATCCAAATACCCCCTTCCTAGTTCACGTCCCTATTTCATTTAGTGACGTGAACTAGGAATCGATCCAAATACCCCCTTCCTAGTTCACGTCCCTATTTCATTTAGTGACGTGAACTAGGAACTGATCCAAATACCCCCTTACTAGTTCACGTCCCTATTTCATTTAGTGACGTGAACTAGGAATCGATCCAAATACCCCCTTCCTAGTTCACGTCCCTATTTCATTTAGTGACGCGAACTAGGAACCGATCCAAATACCCCCTTCCTAGTTCACGTCCCTATTTCATTTAGGGACGTGAACTAGGAATCGATCCAAATACCCCCTTCCTAGTTCACGTCCCTATTTCATTCAGTGACGTGAACTAGGAATCGATCCAAATACCCCCTTCCTAGTTCACGTCCCTATTTCATTTAGTGACGTGAACTAGGAATCGATCCAAATACCCCCTTCCTAGTTCACGTCCCTATTTCATTTAGTGACGTGAACTAGGAATCGATCCAAATACCCCCTTCCTAGTTCACATCCTTAAATCAAATAGGGACGTGAACTAGGAATTTACCGCATAATAATATATGCACACTCATATATTAAAATATCATAACTGCACAATAAGGACACCTTTTTTCTTTCCGATAATTCCCCTCGACAAACTTTAGGCAGCTAAATAATCACATTGAGTTTAGAGGAGTTTTCTTTCTTTAATTTTCTGCCATTGTTTCGATAACAAAGATTTAAGGCGAACTTTGTTGCCGGGAAAATAAATGAAGAGGTGGAGATTGAGTGGTGAGTGGTGAGTGGTGGTGAAGGCTTGAGAGGAAGTGAGTGGTGAATGGTGGTGAAAGCTTGAGAGGAAGTGAGTGGTGAGTGGTGAATGGTGGTGAAGGCTTGAGAAGAAGTGTGGTGGTTTTAGGATATTTCGCCATAAGAAAATTCATCGCACGGAATTTCAACTATTAGTGAATTTTCGCCGCAGGATATATATATACTGTTTTTAAAATTACACGTTTTTAGTACACGTAGCAAATTAATTGATCTGAACGATAATGTTTTAAGGGCCTTTTATTCATTTGGTCACCATTGAACCAAATTACAATTATTGTTGCGATACTTTAATTGGTTAGAGAGTTCTTAAACCGAGAGTCCAAACATTATTGTGGTGAAATTACCGCGCAGCGAATTTTCCTTCCGTGAAATTGGTGACGAAGGTTTAATAGGGAGAGTGGTGAATGGTGATGAGAATCACCATGAAGGTGATGATATGCTTGAAAAAATAATTATATAATCCTAAAGGAAAACAAATAGGTATGAATGATTTATAGTAGAGTCTTTTATAGTGAATAGAGAGTCCTGAGTAAGAGAACTACCTCTATAGTGAGTAAATTTCTATATTTTATGAATGGCCGTTAGTATTTAAAACTAATGACCATTTCATGGTAGACTAAAAAATATTTGTTCAATGATATGGATAGTTCTCTTACTCAGGATTCTACATTCACTATAGAGGAGTTCACTATAGAGGAGTTCACTATAGAGGAGTTCACTATAGAGGAGTTCACTATAGAGGAGTTCACTATAGAGGAGTTCACTATAGAGGAGTTCACTATAGAGGAGTTCACTATAGAGGAGTTCACTATAGAGGAGTTCACTATAGAGGAGTTCACTATAGAGGAGTTCACTATAGAGGAGTTCACTATAGAGGAGTTCACTATAGAGGAGTTCACTATAGAGGAGTTCACTATAGAGGAGTTCACTATAGAGGAGTTCACTATGGAGGAGTTCACTATAGAGGAGTTCACTATTGAGGAGTTCACTATAGAGGAGTTCACTATAGAGGAGTTCACTATAGAGGAGTTCACTATAGAGGAGTTCACTATAGAGGAGTTCACTATAGAGGAGTTCACTATAGAGGAGTTCACTATAGAAGAGTTCACTACTGAGGAGTTCACTATAGAGGAGTTCACTATAGAGGAGTTTACTATAGAAGAGTTCACTACTGAGGAGTTCACTATAGAGGAGTTCACTACTGAGGAGTTCACTATAGAGGAGTTCACTACAGAGGAGTTCACTATAGAGGAGTTCACTACAGAGAAGTTCACTATAGAGGAGTTCACTACAGAGGAGTTCACTATAGAGGAGTTCACTACAGAGGAGTTCACTATAGAGGAGTTCACTATAGAAGAGTTCACTATAGAGGAGTTCACTATAGAAGAGTTCACTATAGAGGAGTTCACTATAGAAGAGTTCGCTATAGAGGAGTTCACTATAGAGGAGTTCACTATAGAGGAGTTTACTATAGAGGAGTTCACTATAGAGGAGTTCACTACAGAGGAGTTCACTATAGAGGAGTTCACTATAGAGGAGTTCACTATAGAGGAGTTTACTATAGAGCAGTTCACTAAAGAGGAGTTTACTATAGAGGAGTTCACTATAGAGGAGTTCACTACAGAGGAGTTCACTATAGAGGAGTTCACTATAGAAGAGTTCACTATAGAGGAGTTCACTATAGAGGAGTTCACTATAGAGGAGTTCACTATAGAGGAGTTCACTATAGAGGAGTTCACTATAGAGGAGTTCACTATAGAGGAGTTCACTATAGAGGAGTTCACTATAGAGGAGTTCACTATAGAGGAGTTCACTATAGAGGAGTTCACTATAGAGGAGTTCACTATAGAGGAGTTCACTATAGAGGAGTTCACTATAGAGGAGTTCACTACAGAGGAGTTCACTATAGAGGAGTTCACTATAGAGGAGTTCACTATAGAGGAGTTCGCTATAGAGGAGTTCACTATAGAGGAGTTTACTATAGAGGAGTTCACTATAGAGGAGTTCACTACAGAGGAGTTCACTATAGAGGAGTTCACTATAGAGGAGTTCACTATAGAGGAGTTCACTATAGAGGAGTTCACTATAGAGGAGTTTACTATAGAGCAGTTCACTAAAGAGGAGTTTACTATAGAGGAGTTCACTATAGAGGAGTTCACTACAGAGGAGTTCACTATAGAGGAGTTCACTATAGAAGAGTTCACTTTAGAGGAGTTCACTATAGAGGAGTTCACTATAGAGGAGTTCACTATAGAGGAGTTCACTACAGAGGAGTTCACTATAGAGGAGTTCACTATAGAGGAGTTCACTATAGAGGAGTTCACTATAGAGGAGTTCACTATAGAGGAGTTCACTATAGAGGAGTTTACTATAGAGGAGTTCACTATAGAGGAGTTCACTATAGAGGAGTTCACTACAGAGGAAATCACTATAGAGGAGTTCACTATAGAGGAGTTCACTACAGAGGAGTTCACTATAGAGGAGTTCACTATAGAGGAGTTTACTATAGAGGAGTTCACTACAGAGGAGTTCACTATAGAGGAGTTCACTATAGAGGAGTTTACTATAGAGGAGTTCACTATAGAGGAGTTCACTATAGAGGAGTTCACTACAGAGGAGTTCACTATAGAGGAGTTCACTATAGAGGAGTTCACTATAGAGGAGTTCACTATAGAGGAGTTCACTATAGAAGAGTTCACTATAGAGGAGTTCACTATAGAAGAGTTCACTATAGAGGAGTTCACTATAGAGGAGTTCACTATAGAGGAGTTCGCTATAGAGGAGTTCACTATAGAGGAGTTCACTATAGAGGAGTTTACTATAGAGGAGTTCACTATAGAGGAGTTCACTACAGAGGAGTTCACTATAGAGGAGTTCACTATAGAGGAGTTCACTACAGAGGAGTTCACTATAGAGGAGTTCACTATAGAAGAGTTCACTATAGAGGAGTTCACTATAGAGGAGTTCACTATAGAGGAGTTCACTATAGAGGAGTTCACTATAGAGGAGTTCACTATAGAGGAGTTCACTATAGAGGAGTTCACTATAGAGGAGTTCACTATAGAGGAGTTCACTATAGAGGAGTTCACTATAGAGGAGTTCACTATAGAGGAGTTCACTATAGAGGAGTTCACTATAGAGGAGTTCACTATAGAGGAGTTCACTATAGAGGAGTTCACTATAGAGGAGTTCACTATAGAGGAGTTCACTATAGAGGAGTTCACTATAGAGGAGTTCACTATAGAGGAGTTCATTATAGAGGAGTTCGCTACAGAGGAGTTCACTATAGAGGAGTTCACTATAGAGGAGTTCACTATAGAGGAGTTCACTATAGAGGAGTTCACTATAGAGGAGTTCACTATAGAGGAGTTTACTATAGAGGAGTTCACTATAGAGGAGTTCACTATAGAGGAGTTCACTATAGAGGAGTTCACTATAGAGGAGTTCACTATAGAGGAGTTCACTATAGAGGAGTTCACTATAGAAGAGTTCACTATAGAGGAGTTCACTATAGAGGAGTTCACTATAGAGTAGTTCGCTATAGAGGAGTTCACTATAGAGGAGTTCACTATAGAAGAGTTCACTATAGAGGAGTTCACTATAGATGAGTTCACTATAGAGGAGTTCACTATAGAGGAGTTCACTATAGAGGAGTTCGCTATAGAGGAGTTCACTATAGAGGAGTTCACTATAGAGGAGTTTACTATAGAGGAGTTCACTATAGAGGAGTTCACTACAGAGGAGTTCACTATAGAGGAGTTCACTATAGAGGAGTTCACTATAGAGGAGTTTACTATAGAGCAGTTCACTAAAGAGGAGTTTACTATAGAGGAGTTCACTATAGAGGAGTTCACTACAGAGGAGTTCACTATAGAGGAGTTCACTATAGAAGAGTTCACTATAGAGGAGTTCACTATAGAGGAGTTCACTATAGAGGAGTTCACTATAGAGGAGTTCACTATAGAGGAGTTCACTATAGAGGAGTTCACTATAGAGGAGTTCACTATAGAGGAGTTCACTATAGAGGAGTTCACTATAGAGGAGTTCACTATAGAGGAGTTCGCTATAGAGGAGTTCACTATAGAGGAGTTTACTATAGAGGAGTTCACTATAGAGGAGTTCACTACAGAGGAGTTCACTATAGAGGAGTTCACTATAGAGGAGTTCACTATAGAGGAGTTCACTATAGAGGAGTTCACTATAGAGGAGTTTACTATAGAGCAGTTCACTAAAGAGGAGTTTACTATAGAGGAGTTCACTATAGAGGAGTTCACTACAGAGGAGTTCACTATAGAGGAGTTCACTATAGATGAGTTCACTTTAGAGGAGTTCACTATAGAGGAGTTCACTATAGAGGAGTTCACTATAGAGGAGTTCACTACAGAGGAGTTCACTATAGAGGAGTTCACTATAGAGGAGTTCACTATAGAGGAGTTCACTATAGAGGAGTTCACTATAGAGGAGTTCACTATAGAGGAGTTTACTATAGAGGAGTTCACTATAGAGGAGTTCACTATAGAGGAGTTCACTACAGAGGAGTTCACTATAGAGGAGTTCACTATAGAGGAGTTCACTACAGAGGAGTTCACTATAGAGGAGTTCACTATAGAGGAGTTTACTATAGAGGAGTTCACTACAGAGGAGTTCACTATAGAGGAGTTCACTATAGAGGAGTTTACTATAGAGGAGTTCACTATAGAGGAGTTCACTATAGAGGAGTTCACTACAGAGGAGTTCACTATAGAGGAGTTCACTATAGAGGAGTTCACTATAGAGGAGTTCACTATAGAGGAGTTCACTATAGAAGAGTTCACTATAGAGGAGTTCACTATAGAAGAGTTCACTATAGAGGAGTTCACTATAGAGGAGTTCACTATAGAGGAGTTCGCTATAGAGGAGTTCACTATAGAGGAGTTCACTATAGAGGAGTTTACTATAGAGGAGTTCACTATAGAGGAGTTCACTACAGAGGAGTTCACTATAGAGGAGTTCACTATAGAGGAGTTCACTACAGAGGAGTTCACTATAGAGGAGTTCACTATAGAAGAGTTCACTATAGAGGAGTTCACTATAGAGGAGTTCACTATAGAGGAGTTCACTATAGAGGAGTTCACTATAGAGGAGTTCACTATAGAGGAGTTCACTATAGAGGAGTTCACTATAGAGGAGTTCACTATAGAGGAGTTCACTATAGAGGAGTTCACTATAGAGGAGTTCACTATAGAGGAGTTCACTATAGAGGAGTTCACTATAGAGGAGTTCACTATAGAGGAGTTCACTATAGAGGAGTTCACTATAGAGGAGTTCACTATAGAGGAGTTCACTATAGAGGAGTTCACTATAGAGGAGTTCATTATAGAGGAGTTCGCTACAGAGGAGTTCACTATAGAGGAGTTCACTATAGAGGAGTTCACTATAGAGGAGTTCACTATAGAGGAGTTCACTATAGAGGAGTTCACTATAGAGGAGTTTACTATAGAGGAGTTCACTATAGAGGAGTTCACTATAGAGGAGTTCACTATAGAGGAGTTCACTATAGAGGAGTTCACTATAGAGGAGTTCACTATAGAGGAGTTCACTATAGAAGAGTTCACTATAGAGGAGTTCACTATAGAGGAGTTCACTATAGAGTAGTTCGCTATAGAGGAGTTCACTATAGAGGAGTTCACTATAGAAGAGTTCACTATAGAGGAGTTCACTATAGATGAGTTCACTATAGAGGAGTTCACTATAGAGGAGTTCACTATAGAGGAGTTCGCTATAGAGGAGTTCACTATAGAGGAGTTCACTATAGAGGAGTTTACTATAGAGGAGTTCACTATAGAGGAGTTCACTACAGAGGAGTTCACTATAGAGGAGTTCACTATAGAGGAGTTCACTATAGAGGAGTTTACTATAGAGCAGTTCACTAAAGAGGAGTTTACTATAGAGGAGTTCACTATAGAGGAGTTCACTACAGAGGAGTTCACTATAGAGGAGTTCACTATAGAAGAGTTCACTATAGAGGAGTTCACTATAGAGGAGTTCACTATAGAGGAGTTCACTATAGAGGAGTTCACTATAGAGGAGTTCACTATAGAGGAGTTCACTATAGAGGAGTTCACTATAGAGGAGTTCACTATAGAGGAGTTCACTATAGAGGAGTTCACTATAGAGTAGTTCACTATAGAGGAGTTCACTATAGAGGAGTTCATTATAGAGGAGTTCGCTACAGAGGAGTTCACTATAGAGGAGTTCACTATAGAGGAGTTCACTATAGAGGAGTTCACTATAGAGGAGTTCACTATAGAGGAGTTCACTATAGAGGAGTTCACTATAGAGGAGTTCACTATAGAGGAGTTTACTATAGAGGAGTTCACTATAGAGGAGTTCACTATAGAGGAGTTCACTATAGAGGAGTTCACTATGGAGGAGTTCACTATAGAGGAGTTCACTATTGAGGAGTTCACTATAGAGGAGTTCACTATAGAGGAGTTCACTATAGAGGAGTTCACTACAGAGGAGTTCACTATAGAGGAGTTCACTATAGAGGAGTTCACTATAGAGGAGTTCACTATAGAGGAGTTCACTATAGAGGAGTTCACTATAGAGGAGTTCACTATAGAGGAGTTCACTATAGAGGAGTTCACTATAGAGGAGTTCACTATAGAGGAGTTGACTATAGAGGAGTTCACTATAGAGTAGTTCACTATAGAGGAGTTCACTATAGAGGAGTTCATTATAGAGGAGTTCGCTACAGAGGAGTTCACTATAGAGGAGTTCACTATAGAGGAGTTCACTATAGAGGAGTTCACTATAGAGGAGTTCACTATAGAGGAGTTCACTATAGAGGAGTTCACTATAGAGGAGTTTACTATAGAGGAGTTCACTATAGAGGAGTTCACTATAGAGGAGTTCACTATAGAGGAGTTCACTATGGAGGAGTTCACTATAGAGGAGTTCACTATTGAGGAGTTCACTATAGAGGAGTTCACTATAGAGGAGTTCACTATAGAGGAGTTCACTACAGAGGAGTTCACTATAGAGGAGTTCACTATAGAGGAGTTCACTATAGAGGAGTTCACTATAGAGGAGTTCACTATAGAGGAGTTCACTATAGAGGAGTTCACTATAGAGGAGTTCACTATAGAGGAGTTCACTATAGAGGAGTTCACTATAGAGGAGTTCACTATAGAGTATTCTACTATAGACATTAACATTTCACTGGGCTCAGAATCACAATAACTCTCTGTATAGTTTTCCAGAGAAGCTATCCTAATTATTATCACTTCTTCCAAAGTTCCACCATAAGTTATGTCGTTACTGTCTAACTTTGCTTGTCGCTGGTACAAGCTTCCCACACGGAAAAATTATAAACTAGATTTTGATCTGTGATTATCTATACTATAATAAGAGCTGCGTCCGTCCGTCCGTCTGTCTGTCCATGTGTCACATTTTTATTTAGCAACTCAAATTAAGTAGGAAAATGAAAAAAATGATAGTATTGTTTAGCTGTGATTTTGGAAAGTTTTTAAACTAGACGTTGCAGTTTTTCAGGTTTCAAGTTTTCGAATAGGAATATGTCTATTCATCGTATGGAAAAAGAGGTGAAAACCTATTTCATGTTTAAAATGTTTAGAACAGGTTTTTCACTCCTTTTCCTGATGACAAATAGATGATATGCGGAGAATGGACATTTGTCCGAATGGACATTTGTCCGAATGGACATTTGTCCGAATGGACATTTGTCCGAATGGACATTTGGCTGAGCGGATATTTGGCTGAGCGGACATTTGGCTGAGCGGACATTTAACCGACAGATATATCTGGACAGGGTGGCGAAAGAATAGGAATCTCTTTTTCAAATTAGTTTATTTCCAAAACTCTCAAAGCTAGAAATGATCTAAAACACTCCTTTATACGTTCACTTTTTCAGCATCTATCTTCCACATGGAAATAATTTATTTTCTGTGTTTTTCGTGCTCGCGCAAGGCCTTTTTATTTCCATTTTTTTAATTGGCTGCAGGATGTGTAATTTTAGTCGTAATCTTACCAGATTTTCAAGATAGGTGCAGAAAAAGTGAACAAATAAAGCTAAGTTTTTAGAAATTTCTAGCATTGATAGTTTGTACAGTAATGGGTTTTCTATTCTTTGCATCACCCTGTACAGTGAAACCATTAC
>CANNZV010001496.1:0-149785 GCA_947561585.1 Caprella mutica
CCTCTTGTTCAGGCCTTTACTCCTCTTGTTCAGACCTTTACTCCTCTTGTTCAGGCCTTTACTCCTCTTGTTCAGACCTTTACTCCTCTTGTTCAGACCTTTACTACTCTTGTTCAGGCCTTTACTCCTCTTGTTCAGACCTTTACTACTCTTGTTCAGGCCTTTACTCCTCTTGTACAGGCATTTACTCCTCTTGTTCAGGCCTTTACTCCTCTTGTTCAGGCCTTTACTCCTCTTGTTCAGGCCTTTACTCTCTCTAGGAGGCATTTTTTCAATCAATATCTGACCTTTCTTTTAGTAACTTCTGAAGAACTGGAAAAATAACCTGAAAATTGACTGAAAGAATTACCATAGCGGTAATAGTTACCATATTAGCGGTAATAGTTACCATATTAGCGGTAATAGTTACCATATTAGCGGTAACAGTTACCATATTAGCGGTAACAGTTACCGTATTAGCGGTAATAGTCACCATATTAGCGGTAACAGTTACCATATTAGCGGTAACAGTTACCGTATTAGCGGTAATAGTTACCATATTAGCGGTAACAGTTACCATATTAGCGGTAACAGTTACCGTATTAGCGGTAATAGTCACCATATTAGCGGTAACAGTTACCATATTAGCGGTAATAGTTACCATATTAGCGGTAATGGTTACCATATTAGCGGTAACAGTTACCATATTAGCGGTAATAGTTACCTATTTTAAGATAACAAATTCAATTGATATTTGTTTAAATTAACAGTAATATATTTCACTTTTACATTAATGACTGCAGTAAAAATGTACTTTCTACCATATGCTTTTTAAGTTTAATTTGATTAAATGAACATTATCAATTTTTAGTTAACTTTAAGTGACATTTACATTATTCCAATAGCACTTTATCTTCATTTCTCATTTCCCATATCGTCACTTCATATCTCTATTCCCATATCGTTACTTCATTTCCCATATCGTCACTTCATTTCTCCAATTCCCATATCGTCACTTCATTTCTCTATTCCCATATCGTCACTTCATTTCCCATATCGTCACTTCATTTCTCTATTCCCATATCGTCACTTCATTTCCCATATCGTCACTTCATTTCTCCAATTCCCATATCGTCACTTCATTTCTCTATTCCCATATCGTCACTTCATTTCTCTATTCCCATATCGTCACTTCATTTCTCTATTCCCATATCGTCACTTCATTTCTCTATTCCCATATCGTCACTTCATTTCTCCAATTCCCGTTTCGTTCCCACATATTTTATTCTCTTTTCTTTCTATTCCAGTCTCCTGTTATTCTGTATCGACTTTTCGCACAATAAATTAATTAGATAAACCTTAATGATGTACTATCAGAGAAAAGAGTCACTGTGATGATGTACTATCAGAGAAAAGAGTCAATGTGATGATGTACTATCAGAGAAAAGAGTCACTGTGATGATGTACTATCAGAGAAAAGAGTCACTGTGATGATGTACTATCAGAGAAAAGAGTCACTGTGATGATGTACTATCAGAGAAAAGAGTCACTGTGATGATGTACTATCAGAGAAAAGAGGCACTGTGATGATGTACTATCAGAGAAAAGTCACTGTAATGATGTACTATCAGAGAAAAGAGTCACTGTGATGATGTACTATCAGAGAAAAGAGTCACTGTGATGATGTACTATCAGAGAAAAGAGTCACTGTGATGATGTACTATCAGAGAAAAGTGTCACTGTGATAATGTACTATCAGAGAAAAGAGTCACTGTGATGATGTACTATACGAGAAAAGAGTCACTGTGATGATGTACTATCAGAGAAAAGAGTCACTGTGATGATGTACTATCAGAGAAAAGAGTCACTGTGATGATGTACTATCAGAGAAAAGAGTCACTGTGATGATGTACTATCAGAGAAAAGAGTCACTGTGATGATGTACTATCAGAGAAAAGAGTCACTGTGATGATGTACTATCAGAGAAAAGAGTCACTATGCTAAGTACTATCAGAGAAAAGAGTCACTGTGATGATGTACTATCAGAGAAAAGAGTCACTGTGATGATGTACTATCAGAGAAAAGAGTCACTGTGATGATGTACTATCAGAGAAAAGAGTCACTGTGATGATGTACTATCAGAGAAAAGAGTCACTGTGATGATGTACTATCAGAGAAAAGAGTCACTGTGATGATGTACTATCAGAGAAAAGAGTCACTGTGATGATGCACTATCAGAGAAAAGAGTCACTGTGATGATGTACTATCAGAGAAAAGAGTCACTGTGATGATGTACTATCAGAGAAAAGAGTCACTATGATGATGTACTGTCAGAGAAAAGAGTCACTGTGATGATGTACTATCAGAGAAAAGAGTCACTGTGATGATGTACTATCAGAGAAAAGAGTCACTGTGATGATGTACTATCAGATAAAAGAGTCACTGTGATGATGTACTATCAGAGAAAAGAGTCACTGTGATGATGTACTATCAGATAATTTCACAAATCACAGTTTTCTAATATCCTATTATTTCCAATGTTGTAAATTAATCTTCGTGTACCCAGAACATTTTTAAAATATCTGCAAGCTTCATCTACTATTACTAATCTTTCTTTTTAGAAATGTAAAATTAGTAAAAGTGTTTTTAAAATCCTCACAGGAACATTTTTCTTCGACTGCACAATATAGTTACCTAACATACATGAAAACTCTTCACTTTTCGACTAATTTCTCTTTGATTTTCTACATATAAGTTAGAGTTTCTTTTGACAGAAAGCGTAGTTTAGATAATATTATTTGCATTAACAAGGATAGTCAGGTAGCTCATTAGTTGTTTTCAATCTTATATCGTACTTTGTATTTATAATTGAAATTACGAGAAAACAGTGACAAGTATGCACAGTACAGAGACTATATAGTATCCCAGAGCTATAGGGGGGATATTACGCGTGTCTCGGTAGGCTGTGACGTCACATGTCAACAATGGTGCGTACGTTTGTACGTACAGTACAAACACAAAAGATGGCTGCAACACACCCAACTTTTGTTAAATAACGTTTTCGGTGATATTTTTTTTAATTCCACATTACCGCATGCTATTATCCATGATCTCTATAGTCATACGGACGAAAATTAAAAAATGACTGTTGATGAAATTGCTACTGGTCTTTTTACACCCAAAATAGTAACAAATTTTTAGTCTTGAAGAAGACGATTTATTCAAGATAATTAGACATTAGTCAGATTGGTCGCGTTGGCCGCCATCTTAATTCTCTATTCCACGTGACCCACAGCAATTCTGTTTACTATGACGTGACCTCTTGTTTACATACATGACGTCACAGCCTACCCAGAATAAATTTGAATAATACATGTAACTGGGGTACTATACTATTCTGTTTACTATGAAGTATGTTTCTGATGGATAGGCTTCAGTTCTTATCATTTTTTTTGAAAAGAGTAGTTGCTGAAATATATTCACCATATCTTATTTATTGCTATCTTATTTATTTTCTTAAGCCACTTACGTAACTTAATTATAACCATGTAGCTTTTTTCACTGCAATTACTAGAGGTTTTACCATATTCCTAAGCATCAGCGCAAAAACTCTTCAGCCGTTGAGTTCGAAAAACCCTACCGAGTTGGAGTTCCCCTGAGACATTATGGTTGGCGAGCGCTGGCACAGGTTGAAACATGGCAACAGTCATACTCCAGCACACACACTCCGCTCTCTCGGACAAAAAACACTTTCAGGTGTAAAGGTAGAAAACTATGAAAAAACAGAGTAAAAAGTAACGGTGATTCAAGTTTGAATATGTCCAGTCTCTAATTTGAAATACATAAGTAAGATAGAAAATACATGGAAGATTTTGGAACTTCTACGGGACCTAACTTGTCCATAAGTGAACCCGATTTGTCTAGGAAACAAAACACGTTTTTGCAAATAAAAAATTGTATAATTTGATACAGGATCATTAATAATGAAATAGGAACTATTTAAATTTTTGAAAACGTGGGTTTAAAATATAATCAAATAATTAGTCCTCTACTGGGGCTATTGCGATCTAAAGTCAACAAACTTAAACTACATGCAGGTTCACTTTGAACAGCAAAAACTTAGACCAGTCCCCATTGAGTGATCAAGCGTATGAATTTATATATAACTACTTCTACACATGATTATTTACACCTGTATTTATTGCTAAAATGGATAAAACAAATATATATTCCATGAAAAACTCTTTGTCAACGTTCGTATGTCCACGGCAGTAGCGCCATCTACTGCGTCTGACTTGATCTAATTTAGATAATATACAAGCATATTATTATATTGATTTCATCCAGACTATTTCATATGGTTTCATCTATAATGTTAATCCAATATTATAAAAATGTATAAGATAATGGGGTGAACCTTTAGGACTGGAATGCGGACGCAGCACTAACGGACGAACTGCTCAAACTCAAGGCAAGCGAATTCTGCTTCGAATAAGTGAAAAGGACATCCGTTAGGTAGGTACTCTTTTCCCCCAAAGAATAGCCCTTTGGCTGGTGGTTGGGGCGGCCTTGCAGGCTTTACGCTCCATCTCGTAATATTTACTTGTAAGACTGCTTACGTACGGCAGTAGTAATTTGGCTGTCTCATGAGGAATATGGTGCCGTGCTCTGAGGGTTGGCTCTGTGACGATAGTGGCAGTGCTCACATCTAAGAAAATTACACTTTATTCAGTGAAACTAGTCTTTGGTGATAGGGGTTAGTATCTATTGCTGTTTGACATGCTTTTTTAAAATGGGTATTAACAGAAAAAGGAAGAAATAAAAGACAGACTGTAATATGGAGTAGAAATTACATTAGAAACTTGAAACATCACCTTTATTTTAATGATGCCTTTTAATATATAAAAGATGAAAGTCGATGAATTTTCCACGATCGCTAATAAAGATACGTTACCTTACTTTAATTTTGAATTTACTCTACCATACACATTTTCTAAAATTAACACAAGTAAACCGAATTATCATTTGCCCACACTCTCAATATTGCTTGTCATTGTGACACCCTCCATATTAGGACAGTGGGGACAGTGTCCTCGTGTTTCACTGAAGTAAAAAAACTAGAAATCCGTTTTTTATTTTTTTACCGGTCGGTCAGATTTTTTGTGCCTTCATTTGCCTTTTTTTGAAGGCACAAAGAAATGACTTCACAAAAGTAGCCTTGAGTGGTGAAGGTAAAACCTACAGAAAAACAAACACAAAAATAACTATAAAAAAGACTTCGAGGCTAGAGATTATTAATTTAATCTAAGTTTCAATGATATGGCAAGTCATGTTTCACCTTAGACTGCAATGTGAAATTGTACAGTGTTTTATATATCTATGGTATTATATTATTCTATATCTATAATAATATAATTTTATATATTTATATTAATAACTAACCCTATAATCTATATTATAAAATCATTTATCGATATAATTTTATATCTAAAATACTATTGTATTATTTATAATTTATACTATAATACAATTTGATACTATAATATTATTTGTCTAAAATTATATATAATTTCATATCAATAATGTTATATATTATATATATAGCACTATAGGTTACAGAAGTTAAACTGGTTTGTCGTGGACATTTGATTTAGGTGGTAGGTACACAAACTTTTTTCGAGAACTAAAGAATAAGAAGTGATGTTTCGAAAAGAATAATAAACCTCACGAAATACTATTTAAGAAATAAAAATGATATATCTTAAATGACAGCAACAATACATATATTATTGGAATCCTCTATAGTGAAGGTAGAGCACTGAGTAAGTGAACTATTCCGTATAGTGAACCATTTTCTTTAGTCTGCCATAAATGGCCACTTGTTTTAGAAAACTAATGGTCATTTATGGCAGACTAAAGAAAATTTGCTCACTATAGGTGTAATTCTCTTACTTCACTATAGAGGAGTCCTACTCTACCATGCATTTCAAAATGCCGAAAATCCCAATTCGTCTAAATTCTGTAAATTTAAAGTCCCTATCTAAATTCCATCAATTTCAGTCTCAGGATCACCGAAGTGGGGTTGGGCAAAGGTCATGAGAGGTCAATCGGAGTTTTTAAAGGTCAATCTTGGTCATGACCTGTGATAGGTCATTGAAATGCAGTTCATCATTAGAATTAAACACACTGAAAACAAACAGAAAGAAACAATTATGAAATGGTTTAATAAATTATATTTATCATATTTGTCGTTTTCAGTCATGGTATATATTACAGATTAAACAAATAAATAGAAATATTAAAGTTAAACTGTAGTAAAAAAAATTGATATGGCAATCTATGTTTTAAAATATTCTAGCTAAAACAAATATTAAATATTTTGGCATGACCATGCATTATTTATTACATTACAAAAGTTAAATAGTTAGAAACATCACTTGTGTGGTTATTTCGAAAGTAGTGAACACAGACAGCACTGATTCTCCCACACGTGTGTCTTAGAGACGGGACGTGTCTGTCTAGCGTAACGGACAATGCGCTGAATTCCCCGGAATGTACAATCGGGGGGAAAACCCTACTAATAAGGTGATATCGCGTAATTTCGATAAAGAGTTACGGCTGGCGATGTGAGCGTACGGGGGGATTTACGCAGAATAAGAGCAGAAATGTTCTAAAGAGAAATAGAGTTTACCGATTTGTATTAAATGTCTAAAGAAAAATTATATTCTTATCGCTTAATGTATTACGAATTACTCGACAATTACGAATTTATTTTTTATTGATTTATAAAAAGCATACAGTGAACTTAGTTATGTCCAATAAATAGACAAAAAGGCAATGGAATAATGTATAACCGTTTAATGTATTTGTTAACTCTAAAAATCACCCATCGTCTGTTTCCTTTCGGTGATTTTAATTTCTCCCGACTAAAACTCCCACCTATTGTGTCTCAAATTATGATATCTTTCGCTAAAGTAAATAAATATTTATTGTAATGGAGAATAACAGACAATCTATTCCGACTAGAATTCCCACCGATAATGTCTTTATTATGATATTTTACGATAAAATACCATCACTATTTACCGTGATGGACAATGACAGACGATATGTTGATTTTATCATCTTTTTTAACATGTAACAAAATAATTTTATATTCTTCGATATTACATCAATTTGATAATTAAATAAATGTTTAATAATAAGACAGAAAATATATTAAAGTTTTGCTTGGTAATAGAGATATGTTGTATTTTAAATATATTAAAATTAGATTGGATATACCTCCCAGGCAAGAAGGATTGATTTGTTCCTGGGATATTAAGGGAATTTCCCAGGACTAAATCCTTCTTCCTTGGGACTATATGACATGTTTGATACCCTGCTCTGTAAAATAATAATAATATAAACTGTGTAATAATTAATTGAACTTAATAAATTTAATAGTAATTAATTATAAATAAGTTTATAGTGGAAAATTATTGCATTAAGTAAAATAAAAGTTAAAATGATTTAATTTTTAAAATGGTTTTAAAAAGAAATTAACACTCATTATAAATAAAATTAGATAATGTAAGTAAAAGAACGCGTAACTGTATAATTATTTGCATTGCA
This sequence comes from Caprella mutica, assembly GCA_947561585.1. Classification (NCBI taxonomy): domain Eukaryota; kingdom Metazoa; phylum Arthropoda; class Malacostraca; order Amphipoda; family Caprellidae; genus Caprella; species Caprella mutica. The sequence continues at coordinate 7,594 of CANNZV010001496.1, forward strand.
AATGATTCTGTTATATTTCTATTAATTTGTTATTCGTATTATTTATTTTTATAATTATACATTTATTCCATATATTTATTATAATTATATATTTATTATGTACACGTATAATAATATTATTACAGGTGTAATAATGTTGGAATTCGTTACATTTTTCCAGTAATCATTAATTATACCTAGGCCCTATTTTACTTTTTTACAATTTTAATTAGGTAATTTAAAAATGTTTTACTCTTTATTTATTCCCTTAATTTATTTGTTTTTACCAAAAATAGCGCTAGAATTGTGTTACGTAGGCTCGTAGGTTTCATTTACACTCACCTCTTCATTTTCCTCTTAGATTTTGTGTTATGTAGGCACGTATAGGCTTCATTTACTATCACCTCTTCATTTTCCTCTTTCATCCGTGAGTGCAGCCACCGGTGCTTGTGTCCCTTTTCGTCACATTCCTTGGTAAGTGACTGCATTCACGGAGTAGCTTTTCCGCATCCAAGAGCATTGTCACAGACTGGTGGTAAGTGACTTTGTTCATGGAGCCACTTTCCTTTCCGACTGCTTCTTCTAGTCCCTTGTATTTAATTTCCTTTTGACGTCAGCGATAGAGCATTTGGTTCCGAAGCAGACGTTAAACTATTATAGAATAAAATAAAGGAATTGTTAAAATTAAAGGTAAAAAGATATTTGTAAGAAGACTCGTCGGAGAACTACTTCTACAGTCACCTTCAGCTCCTTCCTAGAGGGTTTCTTCACCTCCACAGTTCTTCCTCCACTCCCTCCACCTGTGACATCTACCGCCTCCTCCTCAACCTCTACAGTTCTTCCTCCACATCTACAGTCACCTCCACCTCCTCCATAAGGGGTTCCCCCACGCCAACCTACTATGGTAACTCCACCACCGTTGGCTTGTCCTTAAATTCTGTCAACGGGTGTAGAGTACTATCGTATGGTTGACGCTATCATCGAGAGCTGTGACTGATAGTACATGGCTGACAGTACCTACATTGATTGATAGTACATCTAGGAAATTAGTAAGTAAGGTAAAGAACAGGACCGTCAATATTGAAGGTATGTACCTACTGTAATCTTATTTTGAGAAAAATTAGAGCAACATCTCAGTATTTGAAAGTTAGCATTAAAGCCATTCTATATTAGCGCGATTAGAACGCCACGTTTTCACCGCCCAGTTTGCACCCCTTAAAATTAAATCTATTCTGAGCGGTGAAAACGCGACGTTTTAATTGCTAGTATAGAATCGGCCTTACACTGGTCATGAACCTATCTGACCTTCAGAAATTTATGATTGTCCCATCGTGCCTTTAGTTAAGAACCAGATTGAATGTCCAATACTGAAACATTTACCTCGTGATAAATGATATGATTTAAATATCTTGGTCACTTTTTATTTGTTAATATTTCTTATCATTTTGCTGCAAACCCCATGAAATTTGATAGCATATATTTAATCTTATATGCTTTAAAAAATTATAAATAAAACAACAATATCTGTTTTTACTTCCAACTTCATGCTACTTTTCAGTCAGAAGATAAAGAATGTACACCATTTGTTTTGAATGTTAACTAGGTAGGTATAATCAATACAATATTAAATATTCATGTAAAGGTATAAAATTGGAGAAACTTATATTAGAAATGTTTTTATACTTCAGGAAACAATTTAAATCATAAACAAAAGCCGAAAACACATTGTTCGTTTATAAAATTCGAGTTCAAAACAAAGAGTGTACAATCTTTTTCTTCAGCGTCAGATTAGCTAGTGTTTCGTACAATTGTTGCACACAAAGTAATAAAAACTTTAAAAGCATTTAAAAACATAATTACTGCAGTGAATTGTATGCAGTTTGCAGAATAATGATCCTAGATCTTAGTTCTATAATATTATGTAATAAACTCATTTTTTTCCTTGAGCCTGGAGAGGACCTATAAAATTACAATAAATTATTAAGCATCTTCTGTTCTTTGGACATTTCAAACATTTAGAAATGATATTTTCGAAGACTGTTATTACTGATTTGAAATACTATATTTTAATCATTGGATTATTTTCCCTATTACGGAAATATTTGTTATGAAATAATATACTTTCTTTATTTTACAGAAAATCTTTTTGAAGAGGACCAGGAAAACAAACATCAAGAAAAGTTATAATTACCTACCTTGGCTTCTTAGTAAATACAGTGAAGTTATGAAGTAGTGGTTACTCCATAACTCAGAGCCACTTCATAACTCGTGTGCAGTGAAAGTTTTCTGTGATTAAAATCATAGAGAATATTTGTCATTGAGGGATAACTATAACAAATATTATTCTTATAAGAATGTGCCGTGAGCACTAAATTTCATACAAAATGGAGGTAATTAAACAAATATTAATTAATGTTGTGGGAAATCAATATAGCTACTCATTATTGTACAAAAAATTAAAATATATCATGGCTAATTTAAGACTAAATTTAAATCATTAACAAAAAATACACATCATTTAAATCTCAAACAATAAAGAAAATACAGTTTATTGATAACTTGAACATTAAAGTAAATTTCTGCCTTCCTGATATACATTTTCATTATAGTACTCCACTATAGGATAATACACAATTATAGGTGGTATCCTATAATTGAATATCATCCTTACCTTTAATAATTATTGGATCTCATCCTATAATTGGGCATTGTCCTATAATTGAGTAGTATCCTATAATTGGGTAGTATCCTATAAGAGATTATTATTCTATAATAGAGTATTATCCTATAATAGAGTATTATCCTATAATAGAGTATTATTCTATAATAGAGTATTATTCTATAATAGAGTATTGTCCTATAATAGAGTATTATCCTATAATAGAGTATTGTCCTATAATAGAGTATTATTCTATAATAGAGTATTATCCTATAATAGAGTATTGTCCTATAATAGAGTATTATCCTATAATAGAGTATTGTCCTATAATAGAGTATTATCCTATAATAGAGTATTATTCTATAATAGAGTATTATCCTATAATAGAGTATTATCCTATAATAGAGTATTATTCTATAATAGAGTATTATCCTATAATAGAGTATTGTCCTATAATAGAGTATTATCCTATAATAGAGTATTGTCCTATAATAGAGTATTATCCTATAATAGAGTATTGTCCTATAATAGAGTATTGTCCTATAATAGAGTATTATCCTATAATAGAGTATTATCCTATAATAGAGTATTATTCTATAATAGAGTATTATTCTATAATAGAGTATTGTCCTATAATAGAGTATTATTCTATAATAGAGTATTATCCTATAATAGAGTATTGTCCTATAATAGAGTATTATCCTATAATAGAGTATTGTCCTATAATAGTGTATTATCCTATAATAGAGTATTATCCTATAATAGAGTATTATTCTATAATAGAGTATTATCCTATAATAGAGTATTGTCCTATAATAGAGTATTATCCTATAATAGAGTATTATTCTATAATAGAGTATTATCCTATAATAGAGTATTGTCCTATAATAGAGTATTATTCTATAATAGAGTATTATTCTATAATAGAGTATTATCCTATAAGAGAGTATTATTCTATAATAGAGTATTGTCCTATAATAGAGTATTATCCTATAATAGAGTATTATCCTATAATAGAGTATTATTCTATAATAGAGTATTATCCTATAATAGAGTATTGTCCTATAATAGAGTATTATCCTATAATAGAGTATTATTCTATAATAGAGTATTATCCTATAAGAGAGTATTATTCTATAATAGAGTATTATCCTATAATAGAGTATTATCCTATAATAGAGTATTATCCTATAAGAGAGTATTATCCTATAATAGAGTATTGTCCTATAATAGAGTATTATCCTATAATAGAGTATTATCCTATAATAGAGTATTATTCTATAATAGAGTATTATTCTATAATAGAGTATTGTCCTATAATAGAGTATTATTCTATAATAGAGTATTATCCTATAATAGAGTATTGTCCTATAATAGAGTATTATCCTATAATAGAGTATTGTCCTATAATAGAGTATTATCCTATAATAGAGTATTATCCTATAATAGAGTATTATTCTATAATAGAGTATTATCCTATAATAGAGTATTGTCCTATAATAGAGTATTATCCTATAATAGAGTATTATTCTATAATAGAGTATTATCCTATAAGAGAGTATTATTCTATAATAGAGTATTATCCTATAATAGAGTATTATCCTATAAGAGAGTATTATCCTATAAGAGAGTATTATCCTATAATAGAGTATTATCTTATTATATGGTAGAGTCTGGTGGAGAAGATTGCAAATACCCACTATTGCATTGAAGTTGTAATTTTCATGAAAAAAAAAAAACTTCTATATTGTAATTGCTCGTCATACTAGCATTTTTCATTTTCACTTCTGCAATATGACTTTCACATCTCTGCCAATTCATTACTCACTTCTGAGAACTTGACTTGAAAAAGGTATAGTTATACTTCAAGTATTATCGTTTTCTATGATTTAAACAGAGAAAATACTTCATAACTCAGGATCATTTCATAACTCAGGTCCTTCATTACTCGGGTGCTTCATAAAATAAAGAGGTATACCAAGTACAATATTGGAACATCCGAAAATATTATGAGTGACGTCACACAAAATATTTTCCATTTGTTTTTAAATATAAATTGTGCTATTATTCAGTTAAATGTGCATTTTCATGGAAATTAACTTAAACAAAATTGTTTTTATCACGCTTTACACTCTATTCACTTATATTTGAGAGTACTCTGTGTGACGTCATTTGTTTACATCGTTTCTGAAGAATGGATCAAGTTCACCGTCAATGAATTCGAAACATAGCATACTTCTCTATTTATTTACTATACTTTGTTGCAAATATATGAAGATCGGAAATTTCATATATAGATGAAACTAAAACAAGAGTTAGCGACTAGGATGTATAACTTGTTTCTTTATTTTGGTAACGAAGTGAAGGAGTGCATAGTTACTTTTGGGACAATCGTCAGTTTTCGAATGTATTTTTAAGATTCCTTTCAGAAGTTCAGTCAGGATTCATTTCGAAAGTTTCTAATAGAATTTGGAAAATTTTCTATTAAGGGGCCTTTACACGGTAAGTGCTCAGTGCCACTTTGTGGTGAAACTGCTCTATGCCACGCCCACTTTGCTACTTGCCCCACCCTTTTTGGCAAAACTTGGTGGTGACCAAGCTATCGCTCTGAGAGCGAACGCTCACCACAAAGTGCCACTGTCTGTCAGTAGCGATTGCCAGACAATCAACAACCCCTTTCATTGGCCTAGTTGAAGAGCACCCATGCCTAGGGAAAATAAAATCGAAAGATTATAAAGATAAAACACTAACAGTGTTAGTGTTTAATAGCATATTAGATGCAAACCACGACACTAAAGTGTCAGTGCCCACCAAAGCACATTTTGCTCGTGTGAAGGCGCTGAGCTAATTGGTGGGCAGTGTGGTGAATAGTGGCACTGACCAGTGCTCGTGTAAAGGCCCCTTTAGGTCGCAGGGACGAAAAATTCCACCCCAAAATCAATCTAAAACCAGTGTTCGTAATTCAACCAAAACATCTCGAGCGCTGTCTAGATATAGATGCTCTACACTATCGGACATACAGGGACTTGCAAGTTACGACATAAATGATTTTTTATGAAATAATAGAAGTCCCGAACAAATTGACGCGGGACTTCTACTAATTATTCATATCAAGATGATATCTTTCATAAATTGTACAGAGTTTTATTTACCTACATTCATATTAATTTCCTAGATGCTAAAAAGATCAATTTAAGTTTCCTGAGGATGGTTACTTGAAGGAATCGAAAGCTGGCCTTTTTCAATACAACCTTAGTTTTTCTAGTTATAGTTAATATTACCTGCATTCATAGTCCAAATTACAACAGTTCGGGACCCACCTCTCACCAACAGTAACTAAAAAAATAGAACTAGCTTGAAGTCAAACTACACCGCCTTCATAATTGAAAAGGTTAAAAAAACAATGGGTTATTGAATTGAATAGCGTATTTTTAAATTTCGAAACTTTTTGGACACATTTTGAAACTAATCAGAAATAATATTGATGTGTCGTTTCAAAGGGAAGGAGAAATACACCGACATCAGCTCTTAAGTTCTACAATTGTATATCCTAAAGAAAACGACAATTAACCGTTTAAAGAGAACTAATTCTAGTTACAATAATTTGTTAAGGTAATGAAACTTATATCTAAGTTAATTTAATTACCTAGAAATTAAGGAGGTTATTTTATAAATAAAGAACATGGTGAGCCAACAAGCTCTCTCTTACTTGAATACTCTAGGAGCATAGTAATGCAAAAATTTGAACATACACAAATTAAAGACTTAGTGAATTATGAAAGCAATAGTTTTTAAAATAACCTTCCTTGGAAAAATCTAGACCAGTTCTACCCCCAAAACATTTGTTAATCTTGGACCCTATCATATAAATATGGGGCAACTTACGAATTATCGGACAGTTACTACCACATTTTCCGTCATAAAAGAAAAAACTAATATTTTAACTAGTTATTTATTGGTATCAATGATACCTGCAGGTATCATGGATACCAATAAATAACAAGTTAAAGTGTTAGAAAAAAATGTATTGATGTGACCGAAAATGTGGAATTGTCCATGAATTCGTAACTTCCCTTAGTTGAAAATTCTAAAATTGTTTCACTCGAAACAAGAAGCGAAATAAATTCTTTAGTTTGGTCGCAGTAAAGCAATGGACATTTCCAATATGAACACAAACACTAAACTGTGGATTCTGAGCTTTCAACTGTGAAGTCAAATCAAAACGAAGTGAAGATAGGCTCCAGTTATTAGTTACCGAACCGTTCTACATTACCGATCATATAAGAATATAATTCTGAATTGATCGAAAATGTGGAGTTGTTCAATAACTCGTAACTTACCCTGAACAGACCAATGGTTTTTATTTTCACTTAAAGTGCATCAAACGAAAGTGGTAGAAATTACTATAGAATTTGAAGGTTTTTTTTACAGCAATCGAGGAGCATTTCTATAAAAAAGGTAGAATTGCTCTCTAGCTGAACAATTTCATCTCCAATTTGGCATTGAAGGATCAACAAAATAAAGACGATATGGAGAGTGCAATAGAAATACAAAAATACTCTATACTAAATCATAAAAGTGTGAATAGTTACTCATTTCGAAACCATTTCGTGAAGCAAACGCCTGTGGTTGTGATTTCCAGGGAAAAGAACGCAACAATCGCAGCTCAACATAGAAATTAAAACATGAACATTTTATCAAAAAAGACTATGATTAGATTAAATGTAGAGGTGAAACCTAATCAAGAATTTAGTAACAATCCAGTGAATGATTTTTGGTTGATATATAATTATTTTCACTGTGATTATCAATTTCAATGAGTGAACTAAAATTGATATTTGGAAGATTAGAAATAATATGAAATAATACGAGAGACATCATCTTTTAATTGGTATCCATGATGACCAATTAGAATAAACGGTTGAATAATAATTGTGTATTCTTTTCTTATGTGTCCGAAAATGTGGAACTGTCCGTTAACTCGCAATTTACCCTAGCCAGAAGACTACTAAATATTACTTCATAAAGAGACATTAAAATTATCAAATTTATATAATGAATTGAAATTAATCTCATAGCATTTATAAATTAGGCTATTATCATATTTCAATATTGAGTAGTGACATCAGCGTGGACTCTCCCTTGGAAATCACACCACAATTATTAATATAATGCTCACAAAAGAATTCCTTATACACTTACTCAGTCACAGAAACGTATCTGCCAATTCTCTAAAATTCAATAAACTAAAAAAGCTTGTAAAACGAATCATAAAATTTACAATCACAATCTATAACAACGATGGTCCAAATTAAGAAGACTTCTAAAAAGTATATATGAATTAATGTAAAAATTATATATGAACGGTTCCTAGAAGAATTGTGAATGTTACCAGTTGGGGACATTCGACCAATCAGATGATAAACTAATATTGCTGCTCAGTGCCTGTGGGGGAGAGAACAATAGAAAATAGAACAACAATTCCATGAAAACTAATATCAGTATTCTTTCTTTTATTTTCTATATTTATAACTTTAATTGTGATAAAGTTATTAAATCCACCTTTTTTTCAGATAGACCCCATCAAAATGTGGCTCATAATAAACCACATTCAATATTATTCTCACCTTATCAACCAAGTCAATGTCCTGACGCAGTTTGATACTCAGTTGCTGCAATAAATGTCTCGGTAGAGTCTCTAGTTCAGTGAGAGGATTCAACACCTGAAACAGAACACAGGGTTAGAAAAGAGGTACTTGGCAGGGGTTATAACTAGTAGATACACTAGTTATTGGGAGTGGTTATAACGTGTAGATATACTAGTTATTGGGAGTGGTTATAACTAGTAGATACACTAGTTATTGGGAGTGGTTATAACGTGTAGATAGACTAGTTATTGGGAGTGGTTATAACTAGTAGATACACTAGTTATTGGGAGTGGTTATAACTAGTAGATACACTAGTTATTGGCAGTGGTTATAACGTGTAGATACACTAGTTATTGGCAGTGGTTATAACTAGTAGATACACTAGTTATTGGGAGTGGTTATAACGTGTAGATACACTAGTTATTGGCAGTGGTTATAACTAGTAGATACACTAGTTATTGGCAGTGGTTATAACGTGTAGATACACTAGTTATTGGCAGTGGTTATAACTAGTAGATACACTAGTTATTGGCAGTGGTTATAACTAGTAGATACACTAGTTATTGGGAGTGGTTATAACGTGTAGATATACTAGTTATTGGGAGTGGTTATAACTTGTAGATACACTAGTTATTGGCAGTGGTTATAACATGTAGATACACTAGTTATTGGCAGTGGTTATAACTAGTAGATACACTAGTTATTGGGAGTGGTTATAACGTGTAGATACACTAGTTATTGGGAGTGGTTATAACGTGTAGATACACTAGTTATTGGCAGTGGTTATAACTCGTAGATACACTAGTTATTGGCAGTGGTTATAACGTGTAGATACACTAGTTATTGGCAGTGGTTATAACTCGTAGATACACTAGTTATTGGGAATGGTTCTAAGAATATTTGTGTATCTATGGATTGTCCTAAACTCCTAATAGTATTAGAGAATCTAATGTTTGTCCTATGAGTAAAAAGAAGTGATCCTCACCTGCACATAAGGTGCTAGTTGTTTGCCAGCTCTACATGCCTCCAGCTCCTGCTCCACTAGCGCCTTTTTGTTCATAGCTTCTTGATGTGCCTGTTCAGTCATCTTAATCTTGCGGTGAGCCTCGTCAACCTGTGGGTGGTACATTGAGATACAGATCTGCTTAATAGTTAGACTATACATTGAGATTGAGTTAGACTATATTGCATATTAGAAAAACTTCACAAGAGAAATTGATATCTGCAAATTGTGCTGTGTAGTGACAAGCAGAATAAAATACATATATATTTTGGTCAAATTAATATTATTCAGATACATTTTCAAATAATATTTGGTACATCATAGGATATCACCAAACTTCAATAAAATTCATTTTATTACAAATAAATGAACATTTCAATAGCACTATATACAAGTTTTTCTTTCCAAGGAACAAGATGACTTTATTAAATATTCCAATATCACTATAAGTTTTTCTCCCAAAGGAGTACAATAGCTAGTCATTTCATACCTCTCTTTTCCAGGCCTCACAAGCAGTCCTAGCCTGCGCTATCCCCTCCTCCCATGACGCCAGCTTCGCCCTGTTGGTTAACAACTCATCTCTCATCTTGGTGTACATCTCCGAGTTCTCTATACTGAATGCATTGTGTAGTAGAGGCGAGTTAGAGGTGTTGTTTAGATTATTGATTATATTGTTAGATAGAGTGTTGAAGACGTTTGAGCCTTCAAAGAGCTTATTGGGCCCACTACAAGGAAGTTGTTGATTGGAATTCACTGGGTGGAGGTTGCTAGATGCGTTCGTTGGCCCACCATTGGTTGTACGTAAAAATGACGATTGTAAATGGTTCTGTTGAATAACAAAGAGAAGTGAATTAGTATGTATATCATTAGCTTCATTTATAAAGGCGCAAAGAAATATTAACTTGTAAAATATTATTAACATTATACAATTTTTAATTTCATATTTTAGTTTATAGCTATTAATTTTACATACTTTTATGCATATTAAATATAAATAAAGTATTATATGAACTAAATACTTCAATAGGTAATTTAACATTTTTATGGGAAAAAGCACTCACATGTTCCATATTCTTTAGATTGTTAGGTAGAAAAGCAGAGGCATGGAATACATTGGATGGCGAGGCAGACACAGTGTTGCTCAGATTGGAGAGCAGAGTGGAGCGATCGTGAAAACTATTGCCCCCCGCATTGCTACTGTTACTGCCGGGAATACTAACGGGTGTTGACCCACCTATCAGACCTGAACGGGGAAAGGAACGAATGAAATTATTTTAAAACGCACATCAACATTTTATCAACTTTAATATGAAGAATACTATGAAATTGACAAGTTGTTTTAGATATATTACCTGAAGAAGCTAATCCTGTGTTAAGTGAAGAAGTTATTGAATTAAACTCGGGCTGTTCTATTGCAGACGATAAGTCGGATAAATTCAGCTCATCTAGTGCGTTACCTGCAACAAAAACACTTTATTAGACACAGCACAAACATATTGATTGAAAAACATTTCACCGACACTGTCTAAATTCAATTTTTGAGTCCTTTTTTAGCATTTCAAAAAAATGTTCATTTTAAAAAAAGGGCTAGGGAAATAAACGGAAGTTTATTTTAATTATTATATAGTCTTACATGACAAACATGTGACACTTATCAATTATTAGTAACTTGCCCTATATAGCAAAGGCCTAACACTCACCTACAACACTTTCCACAGTGTTACTAGTAGGATAGAATGGGATAGCTAGGGGAGACACTGTATTGACGGTAGACATAGTCACTCCACTGAACGCATTATTCAGTACTCCATTATTGAGGCCATTAGATCCGAGGAATAGGGAGTTACAACTACCATTCGATGACTTCAGCTTCATATCATCCAAGTCTAAAATCCTATCATTGTTGTCCTTTGCCATTTGTTTTTTGGTGTCGTTTTCTCTCTCAGAGCCAGGGGCTTTCATATAAGAGTTATGAGAGAACATGCTATTATTGGAGGAACTGACGAAGATGCTGTTTGAGGAGGATATTCCCTTTCCCTCCTTGTTTGGCAACATGTTCTCTATGCTGGAGGGAGGGAGCGCGTTGCTGCCCCCCATCATGTGGCCACTGTTAATGGAAGGGGAGACGATGGAGCAGTTGGAGGTGCTCCCAGAGAATTGCCTTGGCTTGCTCCCAATGGGGGGAATGGGGTTTTGAAGGGGGGGGTTCATGTACCCATTGCTGGTAGAGTGGTTCGTTTCGCTAGAAAGCGACTGAAAGGAAAAGAGAACATACAGATGGAGGAGTAACAGGAACAACCAAGTGTGTTTCCTTTTAGAGAATATTATGATTATTTTAGTGCAAAGATTCTCCACTAGAATATTCCACACAAGGTTGGTAGTTGCTTCAATAATAATTATTCTATTTGTTTAATATTTGAGAGAAGACAATTCACGATGAATTTCACATTGGGTTCAAGTTCGGCCCACTGATACAATGAAATTCCTAACATAATGTTTTCTCTATTGAGACTAGTTTAATGTACTATGCTTATTTTATCTCTAATTTTAATAAAATAATTAATTTTAGAATTAAAGGATTCAAAACAGCTGTTTATGAGAAATAACACAGAAACTTTTCCAGGTTACAGCCAAAGAGCACACTGTAATTATTGGTCATATCAGAGTTTTACTTCTACATTGGATTTTTTTTTACTAAATTCTATCAATGTCACCCTGTGAATCTTGATTCACAAACTTAACCATAGGGTGCGTTAAATAATAAATGCTACTTATATTTGACATTACACTCACATGACTGACCATGACGCTAGTGTCTGCAGAAGACTGAGTCTCCGAGCCTGCAGACACGGGGTTATCAGGCAGAGCAGACTGAAGGATATCAGCAAGACTGGTGCCTCCACAGTTGTCACTAGCAGCTGTTTCACGCACAGCTGTCATCTCTTCTGCAGATTAGAAGTAAAATGTCAATGAAGATACTTTTAACTAAATATTAGACTTAATTTTATCCTGCTCCTCAAAACTGTCTGTATAAATTCCTATGAATGAAAAGGGTTAGTGATTATCAATAAGGTGAAAGTGAATCATTGAACATATATTTATAAAAGTAATTCTACACCGAAATTCAGAGACAGAAAGGGAAAGATTACAGAGAATAATATTTTAGCACTCACGATCTATGTGTGCAAAAGCACAGAACACGCCCCTAGGGCAGTAGCCAGTCTGCTGAATGTCATTGCATTTGCTGCTCTTGTAGATCTCAGGGTGGAACTGCTGTTCAGTCCTAGTGTGACAGTACTGACATGAGTCACCACTCTCACAGTTATTTGGCTCTCCCCACTCGTCACTGTGCTTCACATTGGGGCATGCGGTGGACCGGTACTTGAACTTCTTGGGAGGTCTCCTCCTGTCCCTAGAGTTGTGGTGCTGGGGACATGCATAGCCCTGTCTGCACAGACGGGGAGGTCTTTTGCAGGGCTCAGTCTTGTAATTAGCTAGAACATATGTGGTATCTGGGGAGAAGAAGATAATTAGTCACTCATTCAAAAGCTTTATAATCAATATAAACAGCAATAACATTCATAAACTCTTACCTTGCCATCTAGGATCGTCATTGACCATATTTCTCTCTTTGTCTAAGCTATTTGGTACTATAGGTCCGTTGGGGCCAGAGACAGTCCCTGTGCCGTTAACTAGAGCTGAGCTGGCGCCCTCTTGTAACAATTGTTGTAAATTCTCTGGAGTTATTGAGCCACCTTCTATACCTTGGTGCAATTCTCTTAAATCATAAACTGGAGGTCTGAAATTTTTTAAAAACAAGTAAATCACCAAATCACACAAATACAATCAATATATAATACACTTTACAAGTTTAGTTTTACATTATGAATTCATGAGATTAGCAAAAGCAATTGGGGGAATATCTTTTCACTCACCTAACATCATCGGCGCCATGTGCAAAGGCACAATGAGGACCGTTTTTAACACAATAGCCCCTGGTATCAGTTTCGTGAACACAAACACCAGTTTTGTAATACCTTAAGTGATACCTACGCTCCGTGTCTCCTGCAGTACGATGTAAAAAAGGGCAACTGGATGGAAGAAAGAAAAGGTTACCAGTCTTTTTTACTACAAAATTGATCATTGAAAATCAGCAAGATATAAATGATATGCAGAAAAGCAATATAGACCTAACCAAGAAAGTTGAACATCAAAATAACATTGGCTGATGTTTCTTATTAGTTTACTGCAAACCCCATCAAATTTAGTAGCATATTTTTAATTTTATATGCTTTTAAAGATTATTATAATCCAAACTCTACAAAACCAACTTTACTTCCGACTTTCTAATTTTCAATCTGAAGAAGAAGAATGTACACCATTTGTTTCGATTGTCAACTAGGTATTTGGTTTAATAAATCTATTTACTATTCGTTTGAAGGTTTAAATTTGGATAAACTTAATTATAGAAACGTTTATATACTTTTAGAAACAATTAATATCTTGAAAGAAGGCCAAAAACACATAGTTTGTTTAAAAATCTAAATTTGAAATCAAAACAAAGAGTGTACAATCTTCTTTCTCAGCGTAAGGTTGGAGATTCGCTCGATTGTTGCTCACAGAGTATTAAAAAACTTTAAAAGCAAATAATAAAATATATAATGAACCGAATTGTATGCAGTTTGTGGGATAATTATCGTAAACCTTAGTTCTAAAATATTATGTAATAAACTCTTTTTTCCCGGAGCCTGGAGAGGACCTTTAAGGACTACATACACTTTTCAACTCAACTCAGATAATTATAAAAAAACATAAGAAGGCAATATCAGTGGTTCTAAACACATTCACTACTCATTCTCAAAACGCAGTGAAGTCAACTGACAATTCCAAAATTATTCAAGCTGAGTATCTCTGTGTGTACCTATTGATATTATCTGCAAGATAAAACCTCATGGTATAATTGTAGTTCACATTGTTACAGTTTAATTCAGGTTTAAAATATTGACAGTGGTGTATATTTGCACTACTTTGTCTATCAGTCTATCAGCACTAGTGGTAAACACTAGTGTTTACCAATGGGTAGTCATTGTGTTAATATGAGTTCAATTGAGTCCCAGTTTGGCTTGCCAGTTTCAGGTGTTTATGTTTTCATGGAGATGTAAGTATGGAACTTATGGTTTTCAGTACCTAGATTAGGAACTACTGCAGTAGATCAAAATAGTTCCTTTCAGTTAATGTATATTCTTCATTTTGAAATAACTGTACATAGTATATACTACATACACTAGAATTGTGTGTAGTGAATATTGCAAACACGAGAGAAACTGAAGTTCTTGTTGAAATAATTGGAAAGCCCATAGCTACGTTTTTCGATGAGTGCTAAAGAATGATAATATCAAACAAATTTTGCTGAATTTTGATTGTAAAATAGATCAGTGAAAATTCATTTGCTCGTAACCAAATGGCAGGGTTTAGAGTGATTAACTGACATTGGTGCTTCTTCCAGAATTCAGAACAGCATCAGAACTTTCTTGGTATGAATATACATTTGGAGTGTACTTAATTTCCAGGGGGGAAATAATATGTGAAAGTGCCGCAAATTCAGAAATAGGAAGATAGCCTGATAGGGTGTTCTGCGGGTATATCAATGTATCTCCATTCATTTATAATTTCATAACTGTATCATTTGTTTAAGTAACAAGGTGGTTAAGTAACAAATATCAAATAAATGTTGGTATTTCCCAATACATATTACTGAAGATGCTCAGATGATGTCCAATTAAAATAAATTTTTTGGTGCATTGAAACACACTAACTGTTGAGAAAAGCTGAAAAATCAGTTATATCAACATATTTCTCATAACTTTGCTCATACACTAACATTTACGCAAATTAGCTACCAAAAATCCAGATTGTATTTGAAGGTAAATTCCAATGATATCTAGGGAGATATTCAATTTCTCTAATAAAAAAATTCCTGCAATGTCGGAGGACATTTAGCTATTAATTCCTATATTACCATTAATTTTTGGAGGAGAAACTGGTAAAATGTTGGGAGGACTAGACAAATTGATGAAAAATGTTGGCAGATATTTCTCAGATTTTTGAAAAAGTCAGGAGTTCAGTGCACCAAATACAAACTGGCCAAAAATTAAGGCAATATATGAATAAATAGTTAAAAATATATCCACAATTCCAATGAAAAGATATTAAGTATGTAAATTGTGGCACTTTACCTAACTCGCTAACTGCGGTCGGTCTCTTATCCCAGAAATATTGATAACCATAATGCCTTCAAAAGTTCAAAGCACTCGTGAAATAAATAAAATTTAGCATAAATTGGGCTTATTATGATATTCAACAAAATTACAAATCAATACAAATTAATTTCAGAAGGATTTTGAGACTTTCATAATAGGCTAGGGGTCACAATTAGAAATTAAAGGACTGCAATTTAGTTTTACCAATGTGACTCTACTGTCTCTACAGTCCTACCAATATTTAGCTACATTAATTTTGCTGTAAATTAAAAAGATTTTACCACCAATTTGCAATTCCAAATAGTTCTTGTAAAATAAAATGAACTACTAGTTTCAACTTTTCAAGCTTGCACTGTTGCACATATTGGATAAAAATTTTACAAAAAATTAATGTTGTAAAGGGAAAAATTAACAAAACCTCCTTTATCTGGCTTATCAATTTATCAAATAATTCAAATTTTAATAAGATTAATTTTAATATACATAATACAAAAAATATTAAAGCCTTAAAGGCTAATTATTCAGTTTACTGGTCAAACAAAATTTTGAAATAAATACTAGGTATGTAAATTTTGACTTGAAATCTTAAAAAATGAGTCAAAATTGGCTCACAGTTTGACAGCTTTCAAAACATGGTGAATCCTGCACCTAAACTTCAACACATTAATACCTAACACCAAGACCAACGTACCGAAAAAAATAGGGCAAACAGGTAATTACAGAACTAACCTGTGTAATAGAATGTGCAAAATAGTGGGTAAATGAAATGGACGGATATTGGGAAATGATTAGGACGCGATAACGAAAGCGTAATATTCTTTGCGAGTGGCTGACTTAGTCTTTGTTTACTAACAGACGCTGAGGGAGTCACACCCCTTCCCCCCCTCCACCCCCTTCTCTTTGTTGAAATAGGTTCTACATTAAAACATTATTTACACCTTTAATAACTGTCAACCCTCAGATTTACGTAACAGTTACTAGTAAAATATTAAAACCACTGAAAGTTTGCCATCACGAGAATAAGATTCTAAATAGGTATTAGTTAAGGCGTTAATATAGGTGTAGGTACTCACTCATCTCCGTCAGGACATATGCCAGTATTTTCATCAAATTTTGTACAATAATTATCAGGTGAGTAATTAAAACTTCCATCTCTCTTTCGTATAGGTCTTCGTCTTCGTTGATTCAAAAAATGCCAATTAAAACAAGTATAAGGACGATGTTGTGTACATTTGTGTTGCAGAAATAAGGTACATTGCTCCACTCGAAATTCCTTTAAATACCTGCATAGAAATAGAGACACACGATGATATATTGATTAAACTGATCTTAAATATAAACACTATCACTTTGCTGATATTTTCACAATAATATAACTTCACGTACGTGTAATGACCAGGTTTTTCTGGTTTTGTAGTCCATAACGCTTTACTGTCTTGCGCCTTCATTTTGTTTTGTTTTGATACTAAATTGTTTGTGCGCATCTCCTCTGCGCATCGGTAGTCAAGGGAGCTTCTTTCTTATTTCATAGGAAAAAGTTATATATTATTAAATATAAGATGACTATTTTACAGTTTTACAATATTTTTAGTTTATATTTTATATTAATGGAGGATAATATATTACAAACACATTTTTCTAGCGATCATTTATGTGTCTAATGCCAATTGTATGACGTATTTGATGTTAGGAATTATTGCGTCGCTTTTAATTAAGAAAGAATGAGTAGGTAGTCGCACGAATTGTAAATTTTTGTCACTAAATTTCCAAATAGATATATTATCAGGTTGAAAAAATCATTTCAATTTTGAATTCGACAAAAAATCAATCCATATAGTACCATTATTAAATATTTTTGGTGGAATTTAAGAATGAGATATACATTGAACAAATACTACATATCCTACTATGATATAGCTACTATCAGCTGGATATATATTATTATGAATTTATATAATTATTTCCCTAATTAAACATATGTAGAACACTCTCAAAGTGTTTAATGATTATATATAGTTATAATTGTTTTCGAAAGGTAATCTATAAATCTATATACCTAAAGTTTGAAGTTTTTTGTATGTAATATATTCCTGCAGTCTAATACCTATACAAAAAATATATCAAAATATTTAAATTACATTTGAAACAATGAAGTATAAATTGAATATATATTTTTTTTTCAATGAAATTTTCTCTCCTCCTATTGTATTTCCTCCTGTCGATCCCGCAAATTTCTTCCACTAGTTGTCTCATTATTAATAAATTATAAATATTAATTGTAAAAATTAATTTGTCTCATTCTTATATTATATCTTATATTCATATGCAATTTAATATTATTTTCTACCATATTTATATCTCTCGAATCAATCATGTATATAATCATTAATAATTATATAGAATCAGAAATCCCTAGCTTGAGGCCGTGGGATAGTTTCCTGTAGCTAGGTAGGATATCATGGGTCAACTGCAAATAGAATTATATATCAGTTGCATTCGAGCTGTTGAGACGTGAAGGTGTCAAATATTCAGCTGTATGCCAAGGAGAAACAGTTAATCATTACCCATCCTTCTAGAATTATCACCAAACTTGTTAATTAAATAAAACTTATTATAATTATAAACTGATCAAAAACTATTTATATAGGATCATGTCCACGTAATCAAATGACAATATAACTACGAGTCAAATTAAGCTAAATAATTACCTAACCATTGAAGGATCGACTTTACCCAGATGGTTTATTTACTTACTATCAATTTTATTTTCCTTCACTGTGATTTAAAAAATATAATAACTAATAATTTTCAATAACAATTGATTCTATTTTTCAGTCAGCATGGATCTTGATTATGGAGTCTTCGAGCATCAAGTAGCTGGTTGTCATAAAAGTAACCCAAAACGTAAGCAAATTTATAATGAGTACAGCAAATAATATCCAAACAACTAACTAGTTAAAACTCTAGAAAGAATTAAAGGATTGCCGTAAAGGCGCATAATTGGACGTTTTATTGTTTAAAAATTACATTAAAATATATCTTATTAAATGTATAAGAATAGGTATATTTGTTTTAATTATCATAATTTTCTATGATTGACTGAGTATTTAAATGTGCTTAATTGTATAACATAATGTTGTAGTTAGAATTTATATACGTAAATATGAAATAATAACAGCTGATGTTATTCTATAGTTAGGCCTCACCTATAATAGAAAATTGAAACACATTCATAGAAAACTGAAAAGGCGCGCACTAGTATATCTATTATCAGGACGAGTAAGGTACTGCGCTCTGCTGTGGTTACCTCACTCGCAAACGGGTGTCACAGGTACATTTGGCCTCTAACTTTTTTTATTTGGGCAGCTATGAAGTTGAAACTTATATTATGTTTGAACTATACTAATACCGATTAATAATATCCAGTAAAAAGATCGTAAATTATTTGAAATTTGAATTAGTAATAAGCAAAACAAACTTCGAAAAATGATGTACCTGAGACACCCGATCGGGTGTCACATTTACATTTGTAGTTTATTTCTGTAAATATACTGATATATGTATATCAGGTGGCGTGCCACCCCCAAACCCCGCTGCCAGGTCATTAAACAATCATGAAGTTAACATAACAGAGCCATAGCGGATCAAATATTTACATAACACAATTCTAAAAGCCGGAAATGTTACAGTTAGCATACGATTTTCATGAAATAAAAATGATATTTATTAATTCAAATTTCAATTAAATGATGATATTTTCACAGGATATTATCGGTATTGATATAGTTCAAACATTGTATAAGTTTAAACTTCATAGCTGCCCAAATAAAGAAGTTACAGGCTAAATGTACCTGTGACACCCGAATGCGGGTGAGTTAACCACATATGAATGCAGTACCTTTTTTTATTGTACTTTAATTAAATTACACTATATTATTTCAGTATTCTGACCTAATTGTGATATTAAAGTGCCATATATATTAGATAGTTATAGTTTTGAAGAGAATTGAATACAGTTTGGTTGATAATAAATTGTGTTGCAGAGTTGTTGTTGACAGGTGGTCCTGGCAAAGTTCTAAAGCCTTACAAAGTTAATGCTAACAAAAGGCCAAGCCTGCATGAGCAAGACTCTCTTCACATTCCTGGTGAGTGTTTCAAAAAGAGGTTATTTGAAAGAAACTCATGAGCAGATTATACGCAGGGAAGTAGAAATAGAATTAGGAGTGCACTGCTTAGGTTAAATAACTTCTCTCTCTACACTCTGACGAAAATTATAGGTTTCCACTTTCCTATGTATTATTGTTACATGAATTATGGTAAGGAAATACATACATAAGTTACTACAAATGATCAGTATCCGTGATAGACATTTATTTAAATCAATTTCATTAAACTTTTGTCTTTAATAGTTATTTTCATATTAAATAAATAGAGAAGTATGTTAAGTTTCGAATTCATTGACGGTGAACTTGATCCATTCTTCAGAAACGATGTAAACAAATGACGTCCCACAGAGTACTCTCAAGTATTTTTATAGTAATATTAGTTGATTATTATAAGTGAATGGAGCGTAAAACGTGATAGAAACAATTTTGTTTAAATTAGTTTCCATGACAATGCACATTTAACTGAATAATTGCACAATTTTTATTTAAAAAACAAATGGAAAATATTCTGTGTGACTTCACTCAAAATATTTTCGGATGTTCCAGCATTGTACTTGGTATACTTCATTATTTTTTTACTATGGTTATTATCAATTAATTATAAATGACGGTCATCTAAAATAACGATTATATTAATAGTTCATTTGTTGTTGATAGATGTTTTTTAAAGATGTGACACTTCACTATTAATAATTTATGAGATATATTTTCATTGAGCTGATTAGCCTACGGTAAAGTTAACTTAGGGGAGTCGGGCACTTATTGTAACTTGAAAGTATGTCTTAACATAGATAATGAACCAATCTGTCGTTTAGAAATTTCAGATTAACTTTTATGACCTGTTTAACACACATTTTCTAGGTACTATGAATGTCTTAGTACTTTGACGTCCTCCTATATCTGCCATCTATATCTGTATATAAATTAGATTTTTTATATCGAAGTTTTTCTTATAAATCATTTAGAATATTAGTACAAATATTTTACCTTTTTACTTTTCCAGATGCAGCATTTGACAACGAAAAGGATTTCTACGAGAAGTGTTTCTCGGATGCGACTCTGGATACCCTCAAGAAACTAATACCTCGTTACTTTGGGGAGGAGAAGATTACCATCAATGATGTTTGTCAGTAGAGTCGTGCGAGGTTGTAGTACGCAATTTAAGTAATGGATTTCCTCAATATTATGTAAATTAAACATTTATTTAGAACCTTCCGCTTTAAAACCGACCCATCCGATGACAGAGGCTGGAAAATAGCGTCAGAAATATTAATTGATTTAGAACTATATGTGTGATGACAGATTCGAATGTCTGGACTGTCAGCTAGATTATCAAGGATACGAAAGAAACTTCAGCATATCCTTTTCTTTGCAGTGATATCACACGTAATCATTGAAGATATCACTTACGGCTTCAAGAGACCATGCATTGCTGATGTTAAAATGGGAACAACATTCAACCATCCTGGAAGTACTCTTCCTAAAATACAACGAAATCTAGTAAGTTATCCTACAAATTAACTTTTAAAAGTTGTTTTCTGTTATGTGAAATGTTGATTTGAAGGCAAATATAACAATGGAATTAGGAAAAAATATTGTCATTCATCAATAACGATATACAGAAATATAATATATTTTAGTCGGGCAATTTAAGAAAGTTAGTTAAATTATTGTTAGATAGGATTCCCCCTCTACATAAATTTCCAAAATAAGTTTAATATAATGTTGTTATCGTGAAATATTAAATAATATTGAGAAATTCAACTGCAGAAATGTATAGTGATAGAACGATTATAGGTAGATAACAAAGACAATAAGATTCACCACTTTCAGAATTTCCGATATCAAAAAGCATCGTGCTGCCACCTATGTTTCGAAGTGGCTACTATCGATACTATGGTTAAACAGTCAATTTTCAATATTAAATTTAAAAATCAGCAACACAATTTTCTGAAAGTGGATTAAATTTGTTTGAACCTAATTTGAGTAATTTCTACGAAATTCGATAATTTTATTGATAGTTAATTAAAAATAATCGGAAATGAATATTGAATTATTGAAAAGAATATTTCAAAATTTTCTTTAACTGTATTGAAGAATTCATTCAATGATTGATTTCTCAAAATTCAGAAGAAGTATCCGAGTCACAAGGAGTTAGGTTGGTGCATCGCTGGACTGCAGAGACATTCTTTGTCTTCTGACGAGTGCAAGAAATTCGGACCTGATGTGGGTAAAACTCTTAGCACAGAACAAACGAAAGAAGGTGTGTATAACGAATAATATAGATCTTTAGAAAAACTTAAATCTATTTGTCGTAAGTGATTGCAATTGTTGCCAAAATGATTTTGCGTCATGTTTCTTCATAAATTGAATGCCGAAATTTTGAAAATAAAGTGTATTGAACTTTATTTTGAGAGCTGTTCTTGTGCGTCTCGGCTTCAGAAATCTAAGAGAAAATACTTGGCTGAGTTTTGCAATCTTTGAGAGCAATAGTATATCTCTTTTATGCAGATTATATTTTGGTCGTAACATTTTTGTTTCCAGTGAAAGAATCTTGATATTATATTCTTGTAAAGCGTTTCTAATTATTTTAGTTTAATAGTTAAATTTACTTCCTCACAGAATTCAAAGATTTTCTCTGCGTTGATAGTCCCATTTCAAGCTCAATAGTTGAGAAATTCCTAGGAGATGTTGAGGCCATTCACTCCTGGTTCAAGAGCCAGAGACTCTACCTCTTCATAGCCAGTTCCCTTCTCTTCACCTATGACGCTCCTGAAGTAGGCCAGAAACTAGGCATTCTGTCTCCACGCTGTAAAATGATCGACTTTGCACACGTTTTGAAAGCTGAAGAAGAGGAAGACTCTGGATATCTCTTTGGCTTGGAGAATCTTTTGAAACTATTAAAAAATACATAGAAAAAGCCTTATCAATTCGATGTTGAGTAATCTGTTAGTATATTGATATTGTGTGGGAATTTATGACAATGATTACTTGTTATTATATTTATTTAAAATATAATAGGTAGATTAAATTTCCCATTATTTCTTGCTTTAATACCTATCTGGTTGTGAACTTTTAATATTCGATTTTTTTTGCTCTTATTTTTAGTTAGTTGTAAGTTCATTATATTATCCTCCTAGATAGGTTTCTATTTTAATAACTTTTTTACTGATGAAGTGTATCGTATTCTTATCTTTCGAAATCTTGTATGGAAAGCCAACATTTTGTCGTCAGTTATGCACTGAGTTTCGAATAAAATTTGAAATACAAAACTTCGAATATTAATGACTAAGTCCTATCCAATTGTATAATCCACTGACTAACTAACTGTACTGAGTCATATTCAAAGGTACGTATAGTCAACTGACCGCTCACCAACTAACTGCATCTATAATATCTTTGGCAGAAGTTTCTTGAGGAAGCGAGTTAGTTTACTTCTAAGTCCAATTTTCTTTCTTGTCTCCTTTCCATTGAGACTTCTTCTTTAATTAATTTATATTAGTCTCTTAGATTTTAACACTTGTTACATCCTCAAACCTCGTAGATAAGTTTGGCTACACAATTATTTTCAATTTGGAAATTAATTTATTTTGGTGTGAAAATTTCTGGAAGAGAGATGAAAAGTTCAAAAAAATTGTCACTTTTTCTCAAAAAGTCGTGAAGAAAATGAGAAATTGTACTATGAATTTATGAATAAATTAATTGATTTATTTATCATATAAATATAATGATAAATCTGCCCATAAAATTTTGTAATTATGTATATATTGAAGGGTTTTATAACTATCCACTTTATGAAATATCCAAAAGATAATAATTATATAAATGCTGACCAAAATTTAATATCTTTCGTATTAAATGTTTACTTCATTTTATTTATAAAATGACTGCATTGGTCGCAATTTTAATTTCATTTATCGTATGTCAACTAATAATAATTGACTTTTTTGTCACAAGTTATAAGGGCCCGTCCAGACGCTCCGACGAATGCCAATTTTTCTCTGAAATCTTGTTTTTGCTAACACGATTTTTTTTACTTCTGTTCATATTGCTCTCGTTAATATTCTATTCAGAATTATAGCGCTAAGTAGGTACTAAAGTACTATAATAAAAACATGTTAGGCTATGGTTACTGTGGATGCGTATTCGAGCGATTTTTCGCACCGACGACTTCGGATGAAAATCAAATTCATACTTTCCCATGGGAGTGGTTAAAATGGCAGCGACTTAGTCGTCAGAATACTACGAAGTCGTCAGAACAATTTAAGCTCTCAAACAAGTTTGATTTTTTAAGGCCTTGTTACACGGTGTGAGTTGGCCTAGTCAGTTACTGTAGTGTAGCTACTCGCACAGTCTAGTAACTCCAATTCGAAAACAGTGGGACAGCTGCTGTCCACTTTCACGACAGTAACAAGGCCATTACTTCCCATTGTTGTAAAAAATATTCTCATTATTTTTCAATTTAGGCATTTCAAAAAATTTAGTACAGTGAAAATGATAACCAAAGTAACATCGCTTCTATTATTTAAGAAGAACACAGCACCCGCGTGACACAGGTAGGTGTTTAATTCTTCTCGAATATTACCTCAAAAACAATGTTTAGACCTCATCATTAAGTGGGTAGAAACATACTGACGACCAGAAAACCTGTACAGTGTAACCACTTCGCTCTAACGATATCGTCAGTGCGAAAAATCGCTCAAATACTCATCCATAGTAACCGTGCCCTAAGGTAGGTAGGTACCTAGGTTTAGTTACAGCTTACAATAATTTTTCCTATGTTTTCTTTGAAACCTTATAGCAAGGTAACTAGTTATTTTTCAAGGTAATAATTTGTTAGGATGTTACTCAAGTAGGATTTAAGTTGGCCTTTAAGTAATTTCCAGTTATCACACAGTTCAACATTTTCGGATACTTGAGAAAGAATATTTACCTTCGCAAATTTTCAGAAAGTTATATTTCAGCTGGTATATATTTATTCATCATCATCCTGAAATTTGGTGGGACGATTCGTCAATGCCCATGAAACATCTGGTAGAATCTTGGGAGCGATCCGGTCAAAGGTCAAGTTTATTTATAACTCAATATCTCAAGAAAATATTCAACCAAATTGCCTGAAATATTGTGGGGCAATTAGGTAGACAATATCCAGGAACCATTTGGTTAGATTTTGGGAGCGATCTGGTCAAGGTCATTTGTAACTCAATAAATATTCAACCAAACTGCCTGAAATTTGGTAGGACGATTGGTCATTATCCAAAAACCAGTTTATTAGACTCGAGGATTATTGGATGGTCAAGGTCATTTAAAATCGGCGGCGAAGGTATGCGCTCTACCGTGTGCCAGTTCTAGTTAACTTTCATTTCAATAGATATCCATAGTTAAGTGAGAAATAATCTTCAGGACTTATTTCACAGAGGGAAATGATACGAGGCTTTAAATTGAATATATAAAATAATTAAACACTGTACAATAACCATTAGTAAACATACGAGAAGAAATAACTAATATTTGGCACAGTGTAATACGACTGTATAAACTAACTCCTCCCTGTTATTCAAAATGAGGAGGGGAGGAGTCTTCCAGAACTCCTCCCTATCATCTTAAATGAGGAGGGGAGGAGACTTCTAAGTTTCTTCTTCAGAAGGAATTAGAGCAATAAATAATAAACACTTTAGTTTACCTAACAGTAACATTTGCGAATTAATAGCACTAGTGAAATAAGTAACCAATAGGTTACCATGAACTGTGAGGGTATTTGGTGGTATTCATTTGGTTACTTTGGGTAATAGACTGAAATTAACTTTACAATGTATTGTACACAGTGAGTTGAGAACATTAAATAATAATAGAAACAATTTAAAAATATAGAAAATCTTTTAAGTTTTTGGTGGGTATTACAATATATCTGCAAACACCTTTCATGTATATTTGGTGTTATTTTTTGTACTAAGTGTTCACGTATACATTTTATACGACAAAATATCCCTATATCAATATAGGTACTATAACTAGCAATTCTGAGCAATATGAATCCAAAACATTGAGTAGCAATTCATTATACATTTTCTGCATCAATATTATCTGGCTTATTATACTGTTGGATACAAACATTCGTACTGATGTTAATTTGGAATATCTAAAGACACTCATGCGCGAAAACCGACCCATCCGATGACAGAGGCTGGGAACAGTGAAGTGTTAAAATGGTCGGCTGGTAAAGCAATAATTTTACAGATTCAAACCGAAAAACGATGTTGTTAATTTCTCTTATTTATTTATATTATAAATTTTCAGGCTATAAGAAGCAATTGCACTATTTAATTTGTGTAAAATTTCGGTCAAAAATATCTATTTTTCGGTCGTTTTCTTTGGGTCTTTAAAATCAGATTGGTTGATGTCATCGCGCCACTTTTCGAGTACCTACCTATATTATTTTTTCCACTGACACAGTACCTATCACACGATAAATAAGCTTACTAAAAGTGTTTCTATAGCTTGCAGAGTCACTGCTTAAGCTAAAAGGACGCAAACTACTAATGCAAACGATTACTTAAGCATAGAAGATGAAATCTATTTACACAGTTATTATATATTACGTATTAACGGTGGAGATAAGAATTATCATTAAGCGATTTGGCACATTGCGAACTATAACTAGGGGAAGTTACGAATTATCGGACGGTGATGTGCAGATGTCCGATAATTCGTAACTTACCCAATATACCTAATAATGTATTTACATTAAAGTAGGATTAATTTAATTATCAAAATAGAAGCCATTTCAAGTTTAGTTTTCATTTCATATGTTTGTGAAAAATGCTTTTGATATGTATTACTTATTAGATATGTTATTTTCATACAAAATACTATATAAAGTGGCGTAAATTATAGTAAATATAGTGACTAGAAGTAACAAAGGGAGAATAATTGCTTCTGGATAATTTATAAATAATAATAAACTATCAACTGAAACTCTCCTTATGCAATAATATCGAAACACACTAAAGCGTTAGCAAAGCACTTAAACCTATTTAACATTTCACACATCGGTGTTGTATTTGGAAGTGCGCGGTAAAACATGAGGTAACGAATTCGTGTAGAGGTTCGTAGGTGGGGGTCCGTGCGCGAACCTCAAACTGTTACTGCGACCCACGAGCATCATCCGAGAGCTCGGAGGTCCCGAGAACATTTTACGAGATGGTCCCGAGTGTAAACTACTGAGTGGTAGGTTGAAAGAATTGGAGGTGGAGAGGGAAGGAGGTGGAGGAAGGTCATTATCCATGGGGGTAGTTGTTGGAGGAGCCACTTCACCTTGTGGAATTGGAGGTAACGGAATGTTTGGAGCTTGCGGGACTTTAGGATTTATGGAACTATAATTGATGTTGTAGTTGAAACCTGGTTCATAAATTGACCCCAATCTCATTCCTGTTTGTCCATAGATATTGTGACCGGTGTGTCGTAAAGGAGCCATTGGAGGAGGTGGGGTGGCTAGACCAGGTGACGGCATAGAAACAGTGTTCACTGCACTCATTTGTGAATTGGCTTTGTTCTCATCTTCCTCTAGAATCTTGTCTGTGTATTCTTCTTTGAAAGACGTCATCGCTCTTGGACCGTAAATGGGATCCAAGTGATGAATATTTTCAGATAAATCCCTTTGTCTCCTGATCATCAAAGTGGAATCTGTGGGAGAATGGCCAGAAGATCTCAGGGATTTGGGATAGGAAGGGAAGTTGCTAGGATCTTCAGGAAGCTGGGAAAGGTTATCATCACTGTCGCGTCGTTCGGAATGCTCTGACTGCAGAGTTGTGGACGTGGACGCGTGGTGGTTAGTGGAAGAAGCAGAAGAATGGGAATTTGGTGTTCCTGCTTCGTTGACAGAGTCAGGACTCATGACTGACTGTTCTTCTGTGAGGTCTGGTGGAGGAGGAAGAGGTGGAAAGTCATCCACATTTGACGATGTCTTCATCATGAGTTGTCTCCTGAAAGACTGAATCTGACGGCTATCTACATATCTAGCATCTGAAACACTCCTCTTTATCTTCCTTTTCTCTTTCAGATTTTCAGTTGAGGGACCACTTCCTTCGTTAAGCAAATAGTCACACTCATCATTCTTGTCGTTTGGTGAATCTACATTTCTTCTGTCGGACTTTGGACTCATCGTAGAAGGCGTAGTTTGATTCCAGTAAAGGGATTCTTTAGATTTGCTAGCTTGTTGCTGAATTGTGTTGAGGATGGCTTTCTTTTGGTGAGACTTTGCCACAGTGAAAGCCTTTCCTTCATTCACAACTAACATTGGGGTCGTAGATTTACCTTCACATTCTGCCAGTTCGACATCGTTTACTAGTTTTATTGAGCGAGCGGATGAGACATAGGCTCTGGCAACTGTAATCCGCAGCTTGAAAACCCATTCATTCTGTGAAAGAAGTATTCGAATTAATATCCATTAAATTTTACAACCTAGCGTCTTTCCAGATGTATGAACTAGTAACTTACTTTGACGGTAAAGACGAGCCACAATATAATCCAAGTGAAGATATGGGCAATGGTAGAGATGATGGTGATTAACATCACTCTGTCCAGAGAACCTTTGTAGACTCGTGAAAAGTCCCAAATGAGAGGACCAGATGTCCCACACAGTAGGACAAGGATGATCAGAGCGAGAATATGGCCAATATAAGAACCAACTGGCCTATTCTCTGATTCATACTGTAAAGAGAAAAAAATATAAATGACTTTTCCTTTCAGTTAATCATTTAGATTTCAATTTTTTCAGAGCTTGTTTTAAGCGTTTGGCAATTCTTACATTAATGTGGTATTTCTCTTGTCCCTTATTGATGAAGTTGACGAACTTATGGTAGCCATAAATGTATATAGCGCAGCATGACAGGGACAGTACAATGATAGCTAGAATGTAGAGCGTGACTGTAAAGGGAATATTCAGAAACAGCTGATCAGTGCCGTGAATGTTTACCACTCCTCCCATAACTTGCAACTGGAAAAAAAAACGAAAAGTATGGTTTATATTTCGAAGATATCCATTGATGTTAATTGCAATCAGAATAGTACTGTAAAGGGCCGTACACACGTAGGGGTTTTTAAGTCTTTCCACCAGACATTTTGCTAAGCTCCTCCTACTTTTCCCACGAGAATATAAAATAAAACTATAGAATAATTATTTATTTTATATTCTCGTGGGAAAAGTAGGAGGAGCTTAACAAAATGTCTGGTGGAATGACTTAAACACCCCTACGTGTGTACGGTCCTTAAGTAGGTAGATGAATGTAGAGTATTTTACCTTGTAGAAAATAGAGAAGCCTGTTGTCAGCAGTAATATTTGACAGCTGTTGCACATCATCATAATAGAGAAAAGTATGCTGAAACTCTTGTTAGTTGACCAAAATACACTGGGATATCTGGAGAGAAGAAGTTATTTTGTTACTTTGCACGCTGTTGAATAAATCTATAATGTCTATAATTCTGTTGAAGCGTTTCTATTAATATAGTAGAACTTCTCTATAGTGAATAAAGAATCTTGAGTAAAGGAACTACCCCGTATAAGTGACAAGTTTTCTTTTTGTCTGCCAGAATGGCCATTCATCGCAAACTAAAGAAAATTTGTTCACTATACGGTGTAGTCCTCTTATTCAGGACACTCCATTCACTATAGAGGATTTCTACTGTATATTGTATACATTATAAAGCAAACTCACTTGATGGCATTAACGAAGAGAGCAATGATGAAGTTAATCAATTCAGGAGACAGAGGTTTCCACTTCATTCCTCTAAGCAATGGAGTCCCATTAACTTTGACATCAGCCTTGATCTGGTCTTTAGATCTCTCTTCTTCAGAGGCTTTATAATTCTCCACCAGCCTGTCAATGGATATGGTTGTACCTACAGGCAGTTTGGCGATGGAGCCCAGCTTAGTCTTTTGGTCTATCTTGTTTGTTTGGTATCTGCTGTTCAGAGATTTGGAGTCTTTAATCATGGCTGCGGAAGGTAGGTACCGACTACTTGCCCCAAAGGTGGCGCCGCTTTCGGAGATGTGAGAAGTCACTTGTGTGTGGATAGGTGGCGCTCTGATCGGTGAAAAGGGAATTAATTAACTTTTTGATATTAGAAAAAAGATATTCGATTGGTGTAACAGGTTAACATCTCATATAACTTTTTAATTTAGTGCTATTTACTTTGGTTTGATGTCAGACAGTAGAGGGCCACTTTCAAGTGTGGACAGAACTCTGATGCGGTCGGTATGGGGCACAAGAAAATCCAAATCAGAACTCCAAATTTCACCTGAAAAAATGGTTATAGAATAAAATGATGAGGAAACGAAATACAATGAAGAAAAAGATATTACTCATTTCAATCTGAAGCGTTACCTTGTTTTGTATTCTATCTTCAGTATAGAAGGACATTTTATGATATATTTTAATGAAGACTTACTGTCGAAACTATCACAAATAAAATGAGGCTTAGCTACCTAAATCTTAGATTATGATGACAGTCATCTTTATAAGAGTCTACAAACAGTATATCATAATTAAAAGTGACTTGGGTAAGTTCCGAGTAATCAAACGGTTCTATATTTTCGGACGAAAAAATATATAATTACTATTTAACAGTTATTTTTTTCTTACGTGTCCGAAAATGTGGAACCGTTCGATAACTAGGAACATACCCTATACCACTGGTTCCCCTTTACTCACTTTTAGCCAGCAGTCCAGCTCTGGTGAGTTCAGCATCGAGCAAAGTGTGAGGCAGGAGGAGGAACATGGCGGAGAGGAGGTGGAGGGAGGCGGAGGCAGAGGGGCCATGGCTCCACAACATTCTGGAGGGGGGGGGGGGGGGATTTAATTAAGATTGGTAAATAAAAATAGGTAACTGGAGACATTTTAACTAAATAAATAAGGTTTATGCATCATTTTTCTATCGGTTGACATGTTAGCCAGGCAAGACAGATTTAATCCTGGGATATTCCCAGGATTAAATTCTTCTTGCCTGAATTCTTTCAGTCTAACTAAATTTATTAGAGTTAATGTGACCAGACATGAGGAAGCTAATCCCATTGATCACACTAGATAAGAGATAAGACTCACCTTATCAGTCCGGGGGAAGGGAGGGGTAACACTGCGGGGTCATTGGAACACGCAGACAGAGTGGAACCTAGCTTGACACCATCGTTAGCGAGGTTACCTGGAAGAGGGTTAGAACATGGTGAAGAACACTGTTTTTTCAATAATAAACACTCATATTTACATTTTGGTTTTTGATTTTTTTTTTTGTTAAATCAGTTCTCAGTATATATAATACTTTCATAATACGTACTAATTAAAATATAGTATAGATTCACCATGCAACAAATACTGCACTAGTTAGGATATAGTATATAACACTATATATTATATCCTATAACTAGTAATTATACTGAAGATAAAGTGCTGAGCAATTTTAAAAACTAGAGATTATAGTTAAGCTTATTAGATGTAAAAATAACATTGGTAAATATTAAAAATGAATATTAGCGAGTTAATACAATAAATACATTGAACTTTCTAGTCATTAATATATCAATAATGACTAGAATGAATAGAATTTTTAAGATATATCTATACTATTCAATTCTTTAGTTAGTATTTTTAGGTTCAAAAAGTAATTATGTTTGACACATTGCCGACTGTAAGAGATTTACCCCTACAGCGGCAATTCGACTAAAGAGGAACATGAAGCGTAACTAATCTAATTGCCCTGACATATTCTATAACTTTGAAATTAACTTTCTACTGATTTTGATGCGATCTTTTTAAAGCATATTAACATGTTAAAATGCTTTAAAAAGATAGCAACATGTTAGTAACTTTTAAAAGCATGTTAATATAACATGCTTTAAAATTATATTAATATGTTCATATCATTTGAATCTTAAACTATTTATTAAATATATTTATCTAATAATCTAAATTCATCTTAATTCTTCAATCTAATTATTTAGATATTTATTTCAATTCCACATCAATATTTTAGAGACTGTTCAAACAATAGTAATAAAGTGCATTTTTAATCTGCATTGTCAACTTACCTACTTTATGCAGTGCAGTGAGGAGGAAAAAAGGAGTGACTACAACGGCAGAGCCTACCAGGCCTACGTAGGCATTCAGGGAGACGTAAGGTGCTTCATTGGCAGGCCACGGCAGCGCCGCGGCAGCGAGGAAGCGGGAGATGCTGCGGTAAATGATGTAGCTAGTTAGTGCCGTGACAAGTAGTGCGTACCAGAGGGAAGTGACGGAGCTGCCGGTGAGGTGGGGGGTGCATGTGCGACGGGACTTGGTGGAGGAAGGCATGGTGAAGCGGTGGAAGCAGTGGGGGTTATCTCACATGGTAGAACACAATGCCATAGATAATAACTAATTTAGAGTAGGTGCATCTGGAAAGAAGGTTTTCAATTATTCGATTTTGTAAATAGTATAATGATTATGGAGTGGTTACTATTAATAAGTCCGACACTTTTGCGGTTTATTTCTGATATTATATAAAAGGCAACCCCCGAACCCCAAGGCCAGGTCATTAAAAAGTCATGAAGTGTGCAGTACAACAAACTAGTGGATACAACAAATTACATTGCGTTTTCAGACTATTGAAAAGTCACCAATGCATTTAGAATGCATATTTTAATATGAAACTTACGTAGCAGGAAAACTAATAATTCTATCTACACTAACAGATAATTCTAAGTAAATATTATTTCAATTTGTATTTCATAAATTTCTTTAGTATCCCCTTTGAATTTTCCTAATCAGGCTAAATATATCAAAATAACTATAGTATAGCAGTATAGTTTTAACCGAGGGGAAGGGTAATTTAATTGAGATGTCTGGAACAAACAGTTGCACAACTGCAGAAATTAACGTCAGTGTTATAGAAGGGGGACGGAAGGCTATAAATTAAAGAGAAGGGGGGTATGGGGTGTGAGATGCTCATAACCCATAACTAGGTAGCAGTCAAATTAACTAGATGCTCTTCATAACCCATAACAAGGTAATTGTCTAACTAACTAGATCTGGCGGCAATGTTTGTAAATGTCTAACTATTTAGTATTTACCTTAGCTTACTAACTAAGTACCTACCTGACTAACTAGGTAACTGACAAAAATGAAGCTGTCTAACTAGGTACCAAGCTGTCTTACTAGGTAGCTGCCTAACTAGGTAGTACCTAGCTGTCTTACTAGGTAGGTGGCAAATTTTATAGTTGCCTAACAAGGTAGTACCTAGCTGTCTTACTAGGTAGCTGGCAAATTGTGTTGCTGTCTAATTCGGTTACTGTCTAACTAGATAGCTGTCTGACTATATATCTGACAAAGTTAGTTGCTGCCTAACTAGGTACCAAGCTGTCTGACAAAGTTAGTTGCTGCCTAACTTAGTAGCTGACGAGAAGTTTATATCTGCACCTCCTGTTTATAATGACAGGAACTCCCAAACATTCGCTTCCTTCCAGAGACTACACAGTTAACTTCAATGACCTGGGGCGATGAGGGGGAAGATAGGACGGGAGAGATGGGGAGTCAAGGAGAGGGATGAGTGAAGAAGAGTGTTGCAAATAATCGACATATAATATTATTTATTTCTCCTTTTTGTTATTTATATTGATGTACTATATTTAGAAAAAGTAATCAGAAGATGAAAATGATAACCAGTACCTAAAGTTTTTACTCGATCGTTCCCGCGTGTTTTACTCCCCAAAAATTATTAACATTTTTCTGTGTCATTATTTATTTAATATGAACTTCGGAGCAAGTGAGAGGTGAGATGGAGAGATATACGAAGAATGATGAAGGTAAGAAGAGAGACATGTCTCACTGCGATGGTGACATGCCTCACTGAAATGAGAAACTAATCATAATGTTATGATAAAATGATCTATTCGAAATTTAATTCTTCATCCATATATTCCTTAACATGGTTAACTAGAACGGGCACTCGTAGAGCGCAAACCTTCGCCGCCGCTATATTTTTTGTTATTTTTGTTATTTTGACCTTTTCATGACCTTGACCTTTGACCCGGTCGTTCCCAAAACCTAATCAAATATTTCCTGGATAATGACCAATCGTCAAGTTATGCGAATAACAAGATGGTGAATAAATAAAACCAAATCCAAACTTAACATAACCTTCTGCAATTATACGAAAGTAGCAAAATGTATTAGGTATATCTATTGAATTGCACATTCAATGATTCGGTTACCTACTTAGTGTAAAGAGTAAAAAATAAAATCGAATAAAAGTAAAAATGCCTTCAGGTATTTTTACTCTACGCATGGGTATATTGAATATATTTATATATCTCTAATAATATTGAAATTAAATCTAGCCATCTAATATTTCATTTTCAAATTCAGAAAAAAATGGGGAAAAAAAATTACATTAAATATTTTTTGGATAAACACATCGCAGTAATATTTTAATATACCTAATTGTACAACAGAGTGAAGGTAATAGAGTAAATTACCAGTTAGCTATAGGACAATTTTAAATTTCCAATGATATAAGAAAAAAAGCATTTTGATTGGTATCAACGATACCTGCATGTATCATGGATACCAATTAAAATAACTAGGTAAAATATTATATTTTCTAATTTTATCGGAAATGTGATGTGTCCGATAACTCTGAACTAACCCCTATTCTAATCGTGAGGAATGTAAACAAGTGGCGGGTGAAGTTTCCCCTCACATGCCACACCCCTCTATTCCATTCCATCGCAAAATAATTATATAAACACTCAATGAATAGAATTGCAATATGTTGACTATTACAGAAACTCATACGAAAAACACCCCTCACACAACATTCAATGGGAATGATGTAACTATTTTGAGTATTAGGTAGTTAGTTTGAATTATCACAGTTAGTTCCAGTGAGGATGATTTAGGAGGAGAGCCTCTCACCACCTCACTTCACCACTTCTCAGCTCTGACTGTCTGACCTTGCGCCGCTCTTTCGCTCATCTCCAAGCCGTAAATCCCGCGGTTCCAGCAGATGCGGAGCGGCTCGTACAACTCGTGATTAAACTATACATTCACATATAATAGCCGCAATCAATCTGTTGTACGATGATATATAACATACCTGTTAGTTTACATCTTTTTATGAATCAAATGCACGTACTACGAGTGATAAAATAGATGGTTTTGTTGGTACCATTGATGGTAGGAATTTCTTTAGGCGGTGGTACTTGTAGCGTCATTGGAGTTTCCCAGTACCTACATACCCAAAGTATCAATACTTTAAAATGTAGGGAAACTTGTTACCTCATGGAAACTGGAGATGCACTTTATTATGTTTTATTCTTGTCGGAAAAGGTTTTCCTCTATAATGGGTAATTGTTTTGGAAAATATAACTACGTCATTTAGTGCGAATTCTCTCAATTGGTTGGATAATTATGTTATTTTGTATAGAATTTATGATAATTTTTGGAGAGAAATTTAGCTTTTTATGAAAGAGCTGGAAAAATTTAATATTATCTAGGTATGTTATTGAATAAAAATACTGTGTATTAAAAATGATTTATTTAGTTAATATTTAGTTGAAAGAAAGAAATTTCCATATCAATTGTGGGTAAACTCCTAGTTTAGTTGACCCTTGGCAAGGGTCAACTAAACTAGTAGTTTACCCAATTGTTAAATGCAATAACACATTTAAAGTTATGGTATCACAACCTTTAAAATTTATTATTTTTTCTGTAAAGTTTTATACGATTCTAATTGATTCTTCTATACTACAGTCACTAATTGATTCTTCTATACTACAGTCACTAATTGATTCTTCTTTACTACAGTTACTAATTGATTCTTCTATAATCAGAATTCTATAGTATATATATGGGAACTTCTCAATAGTCCGACACATGGTCCGACAGTTCCATCTTTCTGTGTATATTTTTTTTATTAAAATAAAAAATATGATTAAATAGGTATACTCAATTAATAACTAATCTAAATAATAAAATAATTTTTCTTTCTTTCATTTTTTAAATTTTATATCACTATTTTATTTTACTTTGTTCCTAATATTAATTTATGATGCAATCCCTCACTTGATTTCATCATTTAATGAAGTTTGTTGTATCCGCTAGTTTGTTGTACTGCACACTTCATTATTGTTTAATGACCTAGCAGGGGGGTTGGGGAGAGGGGGGGGGGCACGCCCCCGATATACATATATTTATTGTTAAATTAGTAATAAACTACAAAAGCGTCGGACGTACTGGGGCGTCGGACTACTGAATAGTAACCAGTATATACTACAGTCACTAATATGTAATTAATAATACGACTTTACATATTTATTTTTCTTCAAACCACAATTGTATTTCGATTGCACGAAGAAGAAAATGCGAAGATATTAAATAAAAAGAACAGCTACCTACCTATAATAGCTGTCTGGATTTTAAATCCTATTTAATTACAGTTAATCTCTTCCTCTGCCTCATTTAGAGCGATAATTACCTATTATCATTAGTAATTACCTACCTAGATGTGTCTTAATTAATATAAAGAACTATTAGAGCATCGTATTTACAAAGGAAAAGGTTATAGAAACGCATTGACTTTAAAAAGGTGTAATTAATTGATTTTAAAGGTGATAGAGTATTTGTAACGTTATTAGTTTTATTACACCTACCACTCGAAATACTATTTATTCATATTTATATGTAATATAATAATAATGAATTTTGATAACTACTGATACATCTAAAGGATTACCATAATAATAGGCCTAAATCATTGTTAGCCTAAAAAGTTACATAAAGAAGCGTGCTTCTTAAGAATGCTGTGGAGGTGGCAACACTGACCGAGTGGCAGGTGGTTGGCGCGTAATCTTCAGCTGCGCTTTGAGTAAATACTACCTACCCGTATGTTGTCGCTAAGATTAACTGGAAATACTTTGACAATAACCTTTCTGAACAATTCACTAGGCAATATTATTATTTGTAAATATATAGTAGTGATATAGTTGTGTTTATTTTAATCAGTATTCCAGAAAGCTTTCGGAAACCACCTGAGGTTACTATTCCAAAAGTGCCTAGTAGCTAGTCAGTACATAGGTAGGTACTATAGCTGCTAGAACTAGGTAGTGCTATTTGCTAGCGTAACATCTGCTCTGCTAGCGCACATGCCCTCTACATATGCCAGATGTGATGCTTTGGAGTTCATCTCGAGTAAGCCTTAACATGATGGCGATAGGATAACCATTGGATGGTGATTAGGTCTAACTCTGATAGGTAAAAAGGATCACCACACCTGGCGGGGTAGAGTTTAGGGACAATACTCTACCGTATGTCACACAAAAAAGTACACTCTATTTTAAAATTTAGTAAGCTTGCTATAAATAGAGATATATTTATGTAGTAGTCCGTATCTTAAAGAAATGTTTTTTTTATTTTAATGTACCTAGGTTATGAATTATCTGTCGGTTTCACATCTTCGGTCATATAAGAAAAAACGATATAATAATTACTATTTAATTGCAATTGGTATCCATGATACCGCAGGCATCATGGATACCAATAAAAATTATATAGTAAATATTATTATTAGGTATATCTCCTGTTACATATATTTGATATTTATTAGTAAATTAGATATTCGCTAGGAAACTTGTCATGATTGTCGTAATTTTTAACTATTATTGAAGTGGCAGGTTCCTTTCAAAATATATACTTATATATATATTATTGTATTATTGTACATATATTTTTTTTATTTATATATTTTGTGATTCATTTAAAGATTCCTTTAAAATATCTCTGTTTGAAAACCAAATTGATTGTGAGTTACCTTAACAATTTAAACACAGTGACATATGGTTAATGCTATAATTATTGAACTCAATCATTATTATAATGTAACTTATACCTAATTCATTCGATTTATTTATATGATTCCACTGTTTTCAACATAATGTTCATAGGTATCAATCATTTTCACCTTAATAATTGTTTTATTCATTTATTCAATTTAACTTAGGAAGTACTAATTCTGAAATCTTACAATCCATATATTACATTAATTAACTAAAAAAAAATATATTAATTACAAAGAGAGAATATATATAGTTAGACCCGAAAAATGTTTCCTTTACTTGCGCTGAGTACTACAATGTAGTTCAATGCTATTCCTATGGAGCTGTTTTGCAACGAGCGATTTCAATGTATTCCTATTGCTGGGCGATCATCGTTGAGCGATAATTGCAACAATCGCTGAGCGATGATCGCAACAATTGCTGCTTGCAAAACGTATCTTTACCCAACAATAAAAATTAATTGAACTAATGCTCAGTGATACTCTCTCACTGCAAAACAGCCCCATAGGAATAGCATTGAAATAGTGCACATGAATGATAGCAATTAACAATAACTGCATGTAAATCGTACCTTAAAAAGGCTCATAAGCAACAAATTGATACTTTTGAAATAGAGTTCAGTACTCTACTAGTCTACTTTTGATCCATTTAAACATCTAATGGTATTCTCTTGCAGTCCTCTCATCAGCAACATATAATGGAACAGTAATAGTACCTACCAGGTTTCTATAGAATTGGAGTTACCAGTTCATCCCAGCAGAAACGACAGAAAATTAGTGCTTTCCTCAAATCATATATTATCGAATATGTGATGAGTGGTTCTAGCATTACCTTTGCAAATTGCAGAAGGTAATGTTTTGATCGACATTTAATTTATTGCAATCTTGTTACTCGCACAATTCAAAAAGTATTCAACCAAATGGCTTGAAATTTGGTGGGACGGTTGGTCAATGCCCAGGAACAATTTGATTAGATTTTGGAAACGATCGGGTTAAAGTCATGAATTATTGGATGGTCGATGTCATTTCAAAGCGGTGGTGAAGTTATGCGCTCCACGAGTACCCGTCATCTAATTTAATAATATAGTGTATAGGGCTGCAGTCCGTGGTAAGTACCTACTTACTTTATCGTGCACACACTAAGTTTGAGCTATTTTAATTAAATATATCCACTATGAAATCTATATGACAGATTATTGTCCTAACCTAACAGTTCCATATTTTTGTTTTGTTTTTATAATCAACTTCAATTAAAATGACAACCCATACTGCTTGTGTGAATAGAAATTTATACTCAATATTTCCAATATTGATAATTTTGTAGTTATAATTCCTCATTGATTATAATAAAAGAAACGCTAATATTTAAAAAAAATAAATAAAAGACAGTGCGACATCATCAGCAAACATTGTGAAAAAAATAAACAGGAGGTACAAGAAAGAAGATCACTAATTAACTTTAGAAACAATGATGGCCCCAAACCACTACCTTGAGGCACACTGAGCGAGTCTAAATATCAGTAACATTCACATTATTCATCTATATATGCCATAAAATTGATATTTTTTATTGGTACCTACCTGCCTAGAACATTAATTTTTACAGATATTTTAGTAAAATAGCTCTATTTAGTAAAAACAACTATCTGAGTTATTTTAATTATATAGAAAGTATAGATGTGAAAACGGAAATACTGTTACAACGTATTTGATGGTGACCTAATTAGTTTTTACTCGTCAGATTGAGTAACAATTGCAAATTGAACATTTATTAAAAATGAATATGTTTTTTTTGTGTGTCTCCATATTTTCTTTGAAGGCTGCAATTTGTACTATGGAATTCAGACTTGTGCAGCTCCCGACGAACAGTTTTGGAAAATTCCTATATTACTGCAACTTGCAGTAATATAGGAATTAACCATAGTTTTTTTTAT
Organism: Caprella mutica; assembly: GCA_947561585.1. NCBI lineage: Eukaryota > Metazoa > Arthropoda > Malacostraca > Amphipoda > Caprellidae > Caprella > Caprella mutica. The sequence continues at coordinate 47,102 of CANNZV010001496.1, forward strand.
TGAAAACTGTGTTCTGTAGGTGTTCATTGAGCTCTGCTGTGATTTTAGGAGCATTGGTCTTGCGATTTCCTGTGAAATTTTATTTTTATTCGACTGACGACTCTCTCTTACAACTTCGACCTTACGTCACCTGTGCTTTGCTGGTGACGTTTTTCCTTCTCTTTCAAATGAAGCGGATCTGGCTTTTATTACCGTATTATTTATATGAAGACTTGAAGTAAAGAGCCAACCTAACACACAAAATATAAAACCTCATAGTTGAAGAGCATAACAATAGCGCTATCCTTTAAAACTGCAAGTAGAGTTAAAAAATGTAAAACATGAATATATAACATACAAATTACAACAGTTCGAGGCCCAATTTACACCCTCCCCCCCCTTTCTCTTTACCACCGACAAATTCAGGACCAGTAAAACACAAGAATGTCTATATATAATTGAACGTTTGAAACTGCTTAATTACTTGAAGTCTCGCTTGTTTACAAGCGGAGTACTAGGGTACGTTCTGAAATTCCGGTCAGTTTCACATCTTCGGTCATTTAAAAAACAATAGTTATTCAATCCTTTTTTTATTGGCATCCGAAAATTAAATCCATTATTAAAACTTTTTTTCGTGTATGACCAAATATGTCAAACTGACCTATCGATAATTCAGAACGTTCCTGTAGCACGTAATGTGATCTATTGAAATAACCGAGTAATGTCAAACTTTATTAAGTCTCTATCAAGATAGACCAGCGCATTACATCGTAGAAATTAGTCTGCATACATTGTTCAATTAATAAATTACAAAAATGAACGCAACGTACAAAGTGGCTACAGTAGGAAAATTTGTAACAAATGTATAACTAGAAAAATACTAACAATATGTAGTTTCTAGTAATACATATCTAGGGTTGTGACAATATGCTTTTTCAACAATAGATCTTAGGAATATCACAGACGAAATGAAATGGTATTGATTGAATTCTACATAGCTACCGCTAATTTAAAACCATTCAGTACTCTTCAATCCTCTCAGTCTATAATTTTTCAAAGATCTATGATTTTATAAGCATATTATCACAACCCTAGTCATATCAATAAAAATTATTACCACACTATGAACAATTTAGTTGAATTTTGAAATATTTTAACATCTGTTAGAAAAAATGAAAAATAAATAGACCTAAAAATAATATAAAAGTTGCTACAGTATAATGGATGCAGAAAAGCTACTCAAATTAGAGTATTGTATTTAAGTTTTCAAACCATTTTTAGCCGTTATCTACTTAATTTTACATACAAGATAAGTATATATATTCACTTAATCATTACTTTACCATGCTATATATACATTAAATCAAACTTTTCTTATTATACAAACTACAAAAGTACATGAAAACATTCAGTAAATTAGGAGACACTAAGACTATGTTCTTATAGTCAGCTTATTTAGTAGAAAGGAATGGAAGGATAGGGCAAAGGAGCAGCAACGATCGAGACAAAGCTAGTAAAATTTTTATAGGGTAAGTTCCGAGTTATTGGACAGTTACACATATTTGGACATGTTAGGAAAAACAATGTAATATAACCATGATAGCTACCAGTTAAATGTTTTTCTTAGATGATCGAAAAGGTGGAACTGTCCGATAACTCGGAACCTACCCTAAAAGATGAATGTATTATTATAATTAACTACATGTTATTAGAATGATTTAAATCATAGAGCTTATAAACAATCAATTTTGATAAAATTTCAAAATTTTATACCAAGAAAATCAATTATTCTAACGATGAACAACGTAAGAAATGCGTGCAAAGGATTAGAAATTAATCTTCAATTTCTTCTACAAAAGACATCAGTAGGTAAAGGGCCGTACACACGCAGGGTTTTTTTTGAGTCTTTCCAACAGACTTTTTGCTAAGCTCCTCCTACTTTTTCCACCAGAATATAAGAAAAAAACGATATAGTTATTATTTATTTTAGTTGGTATCCATGATACCCACTAAAATAAATAATAACTATACCCATCTTTTTTTTTATATTCTGGTGGAAAAAGTAGGAGGAGCTTAGCAAAAAGTCTGGTGGAAAGACTTAAAAAACCCTGCGTGTGTACAGCAGCCCTTAAAGCTTCATTGAGAACTATAACCTAAGACTGTAATAGAAAAGGCAATAACTTAATATAGAGAAACATCCCCTATTAAATAACAAAACGCGAACTTAACTACAAACCTAAACCAAACCTACATCAGGATGCAACAAAATTCTTTACTCTTACGCTCAATAAAGTAAAGTGGATATAATATTTACAAAGGGGTAGCTAGATATTTTCACAGTGGTTAATAGATACTAGATATAATATCTTCACAGTGGTTATTATCTTATTAGATATAATATCTTACTTCAGCAGTTACTCACTAACTGAATAAGGAAAAAATAACATATCTCTCTGATAGGATTCAAATCTACCACAGAGAGAGGCGAGTTCCGGGCAGCTCCACATTGTTTGTAATGAGTAACAGGCCCATAACTCGTCTCTCACCCTATTTAGACACGAGTACAATTTTAACTGTAATGTGCATGGGATGCAAGAGGCAATAACGTGATAAACTGACGCGGCTTCTCTAGCTAATGACACTAGTTATCAGTTGAGCAAAATTAGATGGAGTGAAGGGGCAGAAGAAGAGGATGTGAAGGAGCTGAAGAAGAAGTTTGAAGAGACAGAAGAAGAGGTTTGAAAGGGCGAAAGAAGAGGAAGTGAAGGGGCTGAAGAAGAGATTTGAAGAGGGAGAACTTCAAACTTCTGACTGAATAGTAACAAAACTGTATATGAAGAATAGTAGATCTGAATAAGCTTTGGGAATAGTATATCTGAATAAGTTTCCAGACTCAACACTAGGTAGTGTCAGCCTCTTTGTTAATTATTAACAGTAGACCAAAGGCAATATAATCGGAGAAAACAAACTAAGATTCAACTCGATGAAGGTATTAAGTAGGGGCTAACCGCCAGACGAACCCTCCAGAATGATTAAGACATGTCTGAAAACAAAAAAAGAACATTAATTCAATTGTCTAAAACGAGTGCGCATTGAAGACACTAGACTCTTAGAGAAAATCTGTAACTAGCTATAGGGAGCAGTGAAATTAATTATAATAAATATTCATAAAGGAGAACAAGCAAGAGGTTGTAAAGAAATTTAGCCAATAGGCCTCAACTCATTACAATCTATTTTCAACAAGAATAATGAAGATAGATCACTAATTATTATATTATTATTGATAGATACTTGGATTTATGAGATGCAAATGATCGAAAACTAAAAATGCAGTTAAGTTGATTGCTTGATACTTCCAGTCTTTTATTAATAAATGCAATAATTTTCTTACATGAAGAGGCCTCTTCTCCAGCAAGCTGAGAACTGACGCGATGACTGGTGAAGTTGACGTATTTTTGGTAGTTCTGAAGCATGTTTTGTGTGAATATTTCATCGTACCTCTGTCTCAAAACACCTTCTCTTTGTCTCAACATCCGCCGACACAATCTATTCAGCTGAAACAGAAAAAGAAATCAGTAATAAGCTAATAACAGCTAGTCTAAATAGATTTGTACAAGTCACAGGCTATTGGCCTGTTCAACATTTTCAATCAGATAAAAAACTATAGGGGTTAAATTTAATTTATTATTTTTATCTGAGCAAAAATGTGGAACCATTCAATAACTTTGAAGTTAACCTAACTTATTATTTACCTGTCTGATACTGATGATAGGTTTTCCCTTATTCTTACTAGATGTTGGAGAAGCAAGAGTACTACTACTATTTGCTACCTCCATGCCACTATTCTCACTCAAAGATTGCTGCTGCTTTTGAAGGAGATTTTGGTACTGTAATCTTATTTGTTCTCTGATTCCATCACCCATCTCATCCGCTGTTAAAAGCACACGCAAAATTAGATTTCACAATAGAGGATATATTGCTAAATTTAGATAGCTACATAATTTCAATTTGATTGTAACACAAGTTATATCATTCTCTGGAGTCTGCTTAGTAAGTATAATTTAACAATTTATTATGTTTAATGATGGCTTGAAAATAACATCCACAGTGCATAATGGCACTTCCAATGAACAATGTTATCATTATGCATGTGAAAAGTAAAAGACAACTCTTACGTGGTAGCTACAGTTATGAATGTACAGATATGACAGTGAATTAAATTGTACAGTTGAGATTATGAATTAAATGAATCACAGAGAGTTAAATACCTGCAGGACTCTCACTGATAGAAGAACAGTGAGATGCATTGGCAAAGGCTGATGAGCAAGAAGGCAGAGGTGAGGAACTGTAGGTAGAACTGTGGAAAAATCTACCCCCTTCATGAGGCATGAGCAGCCTCCTTCTCTTCAGTGGCTGGTGAGAACAGTTGCCAGGTCCTGACTGAACTGGACTGGTGTGCAGGGGATCAAACTCTAAGGGTCTTTTCAGAGTTACACAAGCCATTTTAGTGAATTTAATATAATAGGAGAAAAATAATCTGTAAATAGATACAAATTAACAAGAGGGCTGGAGGGAGTACCATATCATCAGCAGTGTGTTCATTAATATTATTGTACAGCTTAGCTATCAGATACTAAACTTAACGAGTTATAATAGCTATATGCATATAATGTGACCCTAATCTGACAATAAATATTTTCAGAATCTTCGCTGCCTAACATTATCATTATTTTTTTCAGATAAGAAATCTAGACATTTTGCTTGTGGTTGGGGCAGTTAATATATGAAAAAGGGTTCTTTAAATGTATTTTGGCTTTAGCTATGACCCAAGAACTCAATATAGCAACAAAAAGTACACCCAAATGAATAGCCCTTTGGAGGGTCTTTTTACAAATGAAACAGCTCTGTTTTAGTCAGTTGCAGTGACTAAATTCCTCAGACACATCAAAGGACTTATCAAATCTCTAAAATGAATATTCCTCCAATATAAGAGGAATCTTAGCCATTTATCCCTACATTACCATTAATTTACAGAGAGGAAATTGGAAAAATGTTAGAGAACTAACCAAAATAAGAGGAAATGTTAAAGGATATTTTACAATTTTTGGAAAAGTCAGACAGAGGAATTCAGTGCATAAAATGCAGTCTGGCCAGTTGGACTGTTGAGGCCTTCTACCACTCTGCATAATGCGTCTCTTATCCCCTGTCCTGCAGAAATTTTGATTTTCGAGAGAGTTACTCTCTGACCGATTCTCAGTTGCAGATTCAGATTCTCGCGAAGCTAAATTAATGGTTACATAGGAATTAATTCAAAATCTGAGAACACTTCTGAAATAATTTTGCTACCAACAGAATAAAAGATCTCTAAGAACACTTTACCAGTTTCTGCAGACTGCAAAATCTCCCATTCTCCTGCAGCTAAATTAATGGTTACATAGGAATTAGTTCAAAGATATCCCACGGAGATAATTTTTTTCTAAAATTGGGCTCAGATTTTTCAGTCTTTGAAAGATTTTCCATATTCTGCAGTCTGGAGGCCGAAGGACTTCAAATTGGCCTCCTGAAATATCCAGCAACAATTTTTCAATTACCAGGTAATAAAGTATGTCCAAAGATCCAAACTCACCATTTTAATGGTAAGTTTGTGACAGTTATTTTGAGACCTTCAATTGCAAATGGTGAGAAATACCTATTTCTATTTTTCTTCTATGCTACAATGTTATTTTGGATAGAATTTATGATAATTTGATCATTTTGGAGAGAAATTTGGCTATTTTTGGAGAGAACTGGAGAGTTTATGAGACATACCAATTTACTTGGGCCATTTGCAATTGTAGGGCTCGAAATAACTGTCACAGACACAAACTGGCCATTAAAATGGCGAGTTTGCTCAGGTTTCATTATTTGGACGGACCAGAAACGGAAAGCTACATAATCCACAGCATTTAGCCTATAAAATTCATCTGTTAGCCTAAGGTATTTTCCAGAGTGGACATAAGAAGAAAACTTTATTTTAATAAATATTTGCTTTAGTATTTTATAAATATACAAACCTAATAAATGATTATACATTAATTTTGCATATTTTATTGAATGAAACTTGAAAGAATTGATGAACAAGCCAGTCGGCAGTCTTCAGAATGTGTCTCTTCTCCCACATAGATTTTAATTTGAGAGTTACTCTCTGACTCTCAGCAGCAGATTCAAAATCTCCCGCAGCTAAATTAATAGTAACATAGAAATTAATTCATGATCTCCCGCACCCACACCAGATTGTATTTGGTGGTAAATTCTGATGATATGTCGGCAGATATTCAATTGCTCTAATAAAAAAATTCCTGCAATGTTATGTCTGAGGATATTTAGCTAATAATTCCTATATTTAATTAAACTACCATTAATTTTTGAGGAGAAAATGGAAAAATGTTGGAGGACTAGACAAATTGATGAAAAAAATTGGCAGCTATTTCTCAGATTTTTGAAGAAGTCAGAGGAGTTCATTGCACCAAATCCAAACTGGCTCCCGCAGAGAGCTCCAATTTCTAAAATTCAATCAAAAACTCCCGCAGAGAGTTTTCGAAAAAAGTTCCATATTGGCATATTGACATATTCTGCAGTCTGGTGAACAAGTGTGATTCATTTTGAAGTTGTGAAGAAGTTCCCAGTCAGCAAAAGATGCATGAAGTTTATCTGGCAACTATTGAGACCTTGAAAGTTGAAATTAGTCTTCTGAATCCACTCTGGAAAATAGAAATACCTTAGGCTAACAGATGAATTTTACTATTTTAGAGGCTAAGTGCTGCGGATTACACAGTTCACATTAATTTATTACTGTATTTTAAGGTTTTCTAAACTCCAACAGAGTAATTAATCCATCAGAAGAGACAACTTTTAGTCTTTTTCCAGAGTGGTCCTGAATTATCCAGCAACAATTTCCTAATTAATTCCTAAGTTAACATGTAATTTAATTAGTGGTCCAGGACTCCAGTAGAGAGAATTTTGATAATTTTAGTCATTTTGGAGAGAAATTTGAAAATCTATGGAGAGAAATTGCCCTGAAAATTAAATATCTGGAGACCGATACGATAGTGCATGCTTTGCAGACTGGCTGGTAAAGAACGAGTTGTAGGTATGCCAGTCTGCAGAATATGGAACATTTTTCCAAGACTCTCTGCGGGAGTTTTTGAATGAAATTTTAGAAATTGGAGATCTCTGCAGGAGATTTTGAATTAATTCCTATGTTACCATTAATTTAGCTGCGAGAGATTCTGAATCTGCTGCTGAGAGTCAGAGAGTAGCTCTCTCTCAAACAAGTCTCTGCGGGAGAAGAGACGCATTCTTCAGACTGGGTCTCTGCGGGAGATTGAGAAGAGACGCATTCTGCAGACTGGTAGGTCCAGTCTGACTGTCTGAAAAGAAGGTCAGTAGCCAAGTAATAAAGCATGTCCAAACTCGCCATTTTAATGGCGAGTTTGTGACAGTTATTTTGAGCACTTCAAATGCAAATGGCGAGATTTATCTATTTTTCTCCTATGCTACAATGTTATTTTGGATAGAATTTATGAAAATTTGATCATTTTGGAGAGAATTTGTTGAATTTTGGAGAGAGCTGGAGAGACAAATGGCGAGTTTATGAGACATACTATTTTACTTGGGTCAGTAGGTCACCACAGACCCAGGATTTTTTGCAGAAATTGGGATTTGGGCGCAGCAAATAACATGGAAACATAGGAATTAAATAGGACTTGGGCGCAGGATTAATGCACAAATCCTGCTGTACTTTTCAGACTGGTGGTAGGTATGAGACCAGTCTGCAGAATATGGGACATTTAACATTTTATGTGCGAACATTTCACCTGCAGTCTGGTGAAAATAGAAAAAATTATGCTTAGTTAAATCCTTTAATGTGATACGGACTCACTGATACGGTGATACCCCAGTCTGTATTTCGTGGTAATTTCCACCGACATGTCGGTAGAATTTTTTCCCCTTTCAGAATAATATTCTGGCAAAGTCAGTGGATTTTTAGCTATTTATTCCTATGTTACCATCAATTTTCGGTGGAAAAATCATAAAAGGGTAAAATGTTGGTGGATCAGTCAAATTACTGGAAATTTATGGTGGATTTTTTCAGCTTTTTCAAAAAGTCAGTGGAATTTTGTGCACCAAATACAGACCGGCTGATACCTAGGTACTAAGGTAGGCTTTAGGTATCTCCGATTCCAAAATTATATTCTAATTCCAAATTTCCAATTAGTAGGTACCTATTGGTCAAATATCAATAATTTAGCCAAGTATAGTTAACAGACCACTGAGAGTCTGAGACCAGAAATGAAGCTAGTTAGTTAGGTATTTTTACTGGCTCCTTAATTCAATAGGTATCTCCTTCAAATATTCTCGAATTTTAAAATTTGGGCTTGGAGACTTCTGAATAAAAAGTTCTCAACTCAGAAGACTGCAGAGGAGAGGCCCGTAGGGGTCCGATTCTCAGTCTGGGCTCCTCCTCAGAGTCGTGCTGACTGAAAATGTGTCAGGCTAATAGGTATTCCTTGGAACGAATTATTACTTAAGTGATATAAACATGCTAAGTACCTAATGAAACTTATATAGTAAATACGACAATAATCAAATAAAGTTGCATATTAACCGAAACTACTGCACCCACGGACAATTACAAAATTTCGACCTCTTTTATTTTGTAATCCCAACACTATCCCAATAACCAGTGTTGCCACTTATTATAAATTTCCCTTTAGATATTACCTCGATACTTAGCGAGAAATTTAAACACTGCTGTTTCAGGTTAAAAATGAATTAACAGTTTATATGTTCAATGTATATATAAACTTGCTCAAAGTGTATTTTAAAATAAAGTGACATATTATGAATACACATTTATATTTTTGTCTATGATGATAAAATTTCAATTGACTTCAGTCATCTTTAAATATTTTCCAAATGTCCCAGGATTTGGGTTCTGTTATTTTTTTCAAGGGTACGCAGTATTGAACAAAATTATTGACCATCTAAAAATAAAACTTCAACTTTTATAGGAGGAAGTTTCCATTTATCAATCACCTAAGAGGTTTCCTTTAAAACTATTATTATTGTGTAGCTCTCCTTTCTACTAATGCATATACGACAGAACCAACTAAAAGATAAAATTCAAATCTTTTAAACCATATAAAGTACTATGTAATTCGTTTAGGTAGTATAAATTAATCTACATTGAATCAAATTATATAACTGAAAAACTCCAATTATCGACATGTTGAAACCAAATATCGTCACATGTTATTACCCATTTATCGTCATGTGTCGATACATGGATAATATCGTCCACAGAATAAAATTTTCATTGAACAGCTGGCAGGATGGGGGAAAATTCCCTATAAACAACGTATATCGATTCTATTTCTTTTCGATTGCTGAGATATCGAATCGATGGATTGTTCCATCGATTCGATAGACCGTTGTTTGTAGGGTTAGGTAGAATGGGGAAACTCAGGTAGAATGGGGGGGGGGGGACCAGGTAGAATGGGGGGAAACCAGGTAGAATGGGGGAAATTAGGTAGAATGGGAAAAATTAGCTAGAATGGGGGAAATAGGTAGAATGTTGGAAAATCAGGTAGAATGAGGGAAAATCAGATAGAATGGGGGAAATTAGGCAGAATGGGGATATATAATTGAGTGGAATGGAGGATAATTATAGGTAAAATTGGGAAAAATATGGTAGAATTTGGAAAAATATGGTAGAATGGGGGGAAATTAGGTAGAATGAGGGGATATTAGGTAGAATGAGGGAAAATCAGGTAGAATGGAGGAAATAAGGTAGAAAGGAGGAACTTAGGTAGTATGGGGAAATCAGGTAGAAGGGAGAAAACGGGTAGAATGAGGTAAATTAGGTAGAATGGGGGAAAATCAGGTTAGAATGGGGGAAAATCAGGTAGAATGGGGGAAAAGTTAGCTGAGTAGGGGAAATGATGACAGAATGGAGAAATTAATGATTGTAGTAGGTAGGGGTTTAACGTCTGCTTCGGAACCAAAGGCCATATCGCTGATATCAAAATGAAATTAAATACAAGGGACTCGAAGAAGCAGTCAGAAAGAAAAGTTGATTCATGAACAAAGTCACCTACCAGGCTACCACCGTCGGTGAAAATGCTCATGGATGTAGAAAAGCTACTCAGTGAAAGCAGTCCGGCCCTTACCAAGGAATGTAACGAAAATGGTCACAAGCAGCGTTTGCTGCACTCACGGATAGAAGAGGAAAATGAAGAGGTATAGTAAATGAAGCCTACGAGCCTACCTAACACAAAGATCTAACTACTTCCTCGTCACATTTTTGGTTAGTGACTGCATTAACGGAGTAGCTTTCCTGTATCCATGAGCTAGACACCGACAGGTGGTATTTGACTTTGTTCATGAATCTCATCTTAATAAAATTAAATTTTGAAGTCAGTGAATTGGCCTCTGATTCTGCAGCAGACGTAAAAACCCTACGTAAGTATTTAATCAAAGCGACAATATTTTTATTTTCCTTCTCATTAAATTATCTTGAGTATCACAATAATGTTCCGTACTATTGGGTCACACGTACAGAGTAATAAAAAAAAATGAAAAATATATAGTAAACTTTATTTTACGCGGTTTTTTTAACATAATCAAAGTTAATTTAATTATATATGTAGCCGTAGGTTTGTCCTGAATGTTCAGGTTTGTCCTGAATGTACCGTATCGTCATACATCTTAACAGTTAAACTGACACTCTAACTGTAATTTTAACTGAAATTACTTATATTTTTGTAACAACATTAAAAATATATGGAGACATCGAATTGTAAAAACGTATACCATGAAAATGTTTCTAAGTCTTGTTATAGACGAAAATAACTGAAACATGACGATAAATGGAGAGTGGCGATACAAGGAGCCCTTACCCTAGGTACCCGTAACCCTAATGAGCAGCATTGTCACAGGGGTGGAATATACGGCTAGAACCATATTTCTTACATGAACTGTATGGGGACTTGAGAAATATTGAGAAAGATATAGGTATCTATAGATAAAATGAAGAGTTTGGTTCCAAAACGCTATAAATCCATTTTGATCAATTTGAGTTAAAATGTGTTTTCTTTACCAAGAAAGTACAAAGATGAAAACCACTATTTTCTGTTTCAATCATTCACATAGCATATTGAGGTTATAATAACATAAACAATTCAAATCCACAATACCGACGAAATACAATATTGATTTAGGTGGAAACTCATTTTTTTCAAAAGTGGCGTTTATCGCGTTTTGGAACCAAACTCTTCAAATATAGTAACCATTGAATATAAAAGATATCTGAATGAATATAAGCTCTTTGTAATACTCTCTTAAAATATAGAAATCAATATCACACTCAGAAAAATTCTGATGCACTCAGATGTTACGAGTTTACTGAGTGTCTTCAAAGCGAGACACTTCAGTGCATGAAACTATATAGTTTTGATGCACTTTAGTGTTTTCAGGGCTCGAAAGTGTTTCAGTTCGATATGTCCTCTATTGTCTCAAATTATCCTTTGCTAGAATGATGAGAAAATTATTTTCACCATTTCAGCCAAGAATAATTTGTCACTTTTTTTTTGTCTCAAATCTGAAATATTGTGCCTAGAGTTTGCAAATTTTAACATAATTTGTTACTTTTTTGTTTTAAAATAGGCATTGCAATAATGAATCAATTGTTTGTACTGCCAACAAAGAGAACGGTTAACATTGTGTTACAGTTTAGTCTTTTTTCAGTGATTTTATACATGTTAGCATTTTCTTTTCTATAATATAGCAATGTTGGTTAACAGTTCGTTTTTATATACTGTCTAGTTGAGAATTTGAAACATTATCTTCTTGTTTATTTTATTCATATTTTTTTTTATTTGCGAAAATAACCAGCTCAGTAAAAATTATATTATACTAAAAAAACAATTTTACATTTACTAGTTTTATTTGTAATTTAAAAAATTATAATTATATTATAGATATCTCTTTTTTTCAATTGGCGACGAATGATTCAGGCTGTCTGGCGATGAATTGTCCTAGCACCGTACACACGCAGGGTTTTTGTATGCTTACCAGTGTATACGCTTACTCTATGATAAACACAATTGTTATTTATTAGTAAATTAAATTAATTATTATTTAATTTGCTTATTGCTTAATTTTCAAGGACGTTATACTTTTTTTTAATTTCAAATTATTTCGGGGCATAAATAGGGTTAGAAGTAATGTGAAAAAATAAATAGCTATGGAATAAATGATATATTTTTTAAATTAGAACTTGAGCATTTTCATCAGTTTTAATACCTAGTAAAAACTTAAAGCTTGCATTGATATAACAAATAAAATGGTAAGATGAACTTATATATAAATAATAGTTTAATTATATGGTGCTAGAAGGACTAAAGGTATCTACAGTCCATGCATGAAAAACAACATTTCGATAAAAAAAGAACCAGGAACATCAATAATGAATTATTTTTACAATTTTTTAAACACAATTGACAATTATAATTAATTATTTGTCTTTTTAGTAGACTTAACTTTTGTTAAATCAACAAACTTAAACTGTGCCTCTCAAAGAAGAGTAAATCGTATGAAAACCATATTTAGATACGTTTAAATATCAAGTGTGTGAGTTTATTTTAATAGTTAATACCAGGTAGGACCTTTTAGCGAATGGAGGTAAAAGAAGAGATAATAACATCAAATATTCTGATATTCAATAACTATTCTCTTGCGCATTATTCAGTGTGTCACTGTAACTCTCTGCGTCACTGTAACTCTCTGTGTCACTGTAACTCTCTGTGTCACTGTAACTCTATGTGTTACTGTAACTCTCTGTGTCACTGTAACTCTATGTGTCACTGTAACTCTCTGTGTCACTGTAACTCTCTGTGTTACTGTAACTCTCTGTGTCACTGTAACTCTATGTGTCACTGTAACTCTCTGTGTCACTGTAACTCTCTGTGTCACTGTAACTCACTATGTCACTGTAACTCTCTGTGTCACTGTAACTCTCTGTGTCACTGTAACTCTCTGTGTCACCGTAACTCTCTGTGTCACTGTAACTCTCTGTGTCACTGTAACTCACTGTGTCACTGTAACTCTATGTGTCACTGTAACTCTCTGTGTCACTGTAACTCACTGTGTCACTGTAACTCTATGTGTCACTGTAACTCTCTGTGTCACCGTAACTCTCTGTGTCACTGTAACTCTCTGTGTCACCGTAACTCTCTGTGTCACTGTAACTCTATGTGTCACTGTAACTCTATGTGTCACTGTAACTCTCTGTGTCACTGTAACTCTCTGTGTCACTGTAACTCTCTGTGTCACCGTAACTCTCTGTGTCACTGTAACTCTATGTGTCACTGTAACTCTCTGTGTCACTGTAACTCTCTGTGTCACTGTAACTCTCTGTGTCACTGTAACTCTCTGTGTCACTGTAACTCTCTGTGTCACTGTAACTCTCTGTGTCACTGTAACTCTCTGTGTCACTGTAACTCTCTGTGTCACTGTAACTCTCTGTGTCACTGTAACTGTAAAGATATGTCGTAACTAAAGATATGTCGTAACTAAAGATATGTCGTTACTAAATGACATGTCGAAACAAACTAGCGATATATTCGAACGTAGCCAACAACTACCACCAATCCTGGTATGTTAAAATCACGACTTGTCTGGTAGCAGACTCTAATTGTCATTATTTATATAAAGTGTTTATTATGTTTCAAATTCTCAATAATTATTATTTTGGCTAATTATTTAACTTAGTTACTAATATAAAATCTATACATTTTATAAAATTATTGTATGCTTGTATTTGTTTGATGGAGTTTGTCTGTTTAATTTAAAATAAAAGTTAGAGAGAATGCATGTTTATTTGTCCTCCCCGTTGAATGTCCCTTTCTGCTGAGTCCTTTGTAAACGTAGAGATAAAATTTCTACAATGGACTGAAGATGATATTTGATGGCTATGTTCTGCCACTAGAATATTACAGAGTGTCATTATTACTTACGTAAAACCTTTATAAGAGCAAATAATTTAACAAAATATCTAAATCTGATAGGTAGGTACTGGCTAGATATCAATCTCTAACACTAACCAATATAATAGCCAATAGGCTATGCTAAGTCGTAAGAACTATTTACCGAATGGAAACATCTAATGCAAAATGTATAGGTTAACATTTCTATATGTATCTATCTACACTGAACAATAGTGAAGAAATATAGTATACTGTATTTATTAGCTAAGGAATCTAATCTCATATAGGAGGACAATAAGTTTAAGTTTTGTTTACCTTTATGTCACTTATGACTGGAATGAGAGTGCGTGTGCATCGCAGCTCATTATATCGTTTATTCTGTTCATTTGTGCCATTTTGCTAACATCTCCTACTTATTAAAGGTAAATAATATTGTATAAGTTAATAAGGAAAGTGAAACAACATTATTTGTATTAAATATTATTTCATGTTCTTTTATAGCTGTGAGTAATAAACCACACACTCCTTAGCCATAACTTTCAGTTGAGAATATTATTCAACTAGGTATTTTTTAAATGAATTATTCATGTTAAAAATGGTATTATTTGTTATTATAAGTAGTCTCATTCTTTCGCAGAATGAAGTTATCATCATTTCAATAAAGTAAAGGAATTGGAAATGACGAGTTTTCTTCAAATAGAAAAAATACAGTTACTGAAAATCATTATATTTGATGTTATTATCCCTTTTCATACCTAAATAGTCCTAGGACTGTTTACCGAATGTCCTAAGACTATTTACCGAATGGCACCGAATGTCCTAGGACTGTTTACCGAATGTCCTAGGACTATTTACCGAATGTCCTAGGACTATTTACCGAACGTCACCGAATGGACGCTTATATTTTAACCGAATGGAGCGGGTAAGATTACTGCTTAAAGGGTAGGAGGTAAAATCAAACAATTGGTAAGATGTATTTTAACGGAACCAGTATATTTGATGTTGCAATGATACATACGTACTTTGTTCATCTAAATTCGAAAGTTCTAAACAATGCTTATTAAAGAATTATTTCATCTAATTTTGACAAAGTGCCATCAGGATAGGAATAGCTCATATTTTCAAATAATTAACGATATTTTCACTGTGTTCATCGGTATTCCTCATTCGGTTGAAATAAGCCTCCATTCGGTATGTCATTCGGTACCATTCGAAATTAGTCCTACCGGTGCAGGCGGGTCTTTAGGTTTAATAAAGACTCTTCCCAGCCCCATTACCCATATTGAAACTTGATGAGTAATATTTGTTACTTAGAAAAAAATCTTACTCATTTAGTTCATCTTTTGTAACGATTAAAAGAGTTATTTTGACGAAATAGTGACAGAAAAAGAAGATTACTGGTAAAACATTATAATCATGTTAATTTAAAGAGTGGCTGCAGAATATATATATTCAAATAATCGATTTTACAGTAAAGTATAGTAAAATCTAAAATGTATAGTAAAATCTAAAATGAATTTTAAAATGATAAATCTAACATGTATACTATAAAATCCTTTCTTACAAGAATCTGTAATTTCAGAAATGTATCGAGATGAAGTCAATTTCAAAAGAATTTCTTTAGTAAGAAATAATGAAAGCACAGGTGTTGAATTTCATCTAGTCTGACATCACACCTCCCAATAAATAGCTCTCCATTTGGTAAAATAGCAGAGATAATTAGCTCCAATCTGCAGCAC
This sequence comes from Caprella mutica, assembly GCA_947561585.1. Classification (NCBI taxonomy): domain Eukaryota; kingdom Metazoa; phylum Arthropoda; class Malacostraca; order Amphipoda; family Caprellidae; genus Caprella; species Caprella mutica. Next base: position 62,847 of record CANNZV010001496.1, read on the forward strand.
TGACAATATTGGCTTTTGAGGGGGTGCATAAAATTCCGCCATTTGTTGCTAATAGGTATTAGAAAAATGGAACACGCAGCCTACCTATATAAGCTAGGTACTGAAGAATTTCACCGCACATTCACGGACTGAACGCTGCGATCTTCACACTACACTTAGTTACTGAAGAATATGAAGTTTTTAATCTTATTCATTGGTAAGTGAAATCTAATGCAATTTATTAATATTCACCTATAAGGATGTGAAAATAAGCTATTTATATTTTGATATTTACTGTTTTTTTTAGGTGGAGGTAGAAATAGAGCGACTTGTTTATAACTAACACTGACAGTTGTCGTGAAGTTGGTGTTTGGTTCTAAAATAGTGTTATATTTTCTATAAAATATTTCTAACTTCACTATATGAATATGAAAACTTAGGACAGTAAGTTTAATGTATGTATATGAAAAGCATGAAATTCTTTGCTCCCATTAGATTTCTTCAGAAATGCTGCCATTCTTTCTAAAAATTCCAGTCCACATATTTATAGATAGTTTAACATTTAGAGTGTAAACTTTTCATCATGAAACAGTTTCAGATGAGTTTAGAAAATTTATTAAACTAGAACATTTTTCATTACTAACGGTCTGATTCAATTTACACATTTATTTAGCGAAAATAAGTTTTTCCCTGGAATGGACATTTTACCTAGAATAATTAATCCAATCACCTGGCACCAATTCCACTTCATTCTAAGATGTCTTCCTCTTCCCCAGCACTTTCAGTTCTAGTCATCAGCACCTCTGGAGACCAGTCCTGCAACTCATGCGGCGCAGAGTGCAGATCTGCATGCGGTACTAGGCACTTCAGGGCCTGCTGCTTCAACTTCCAGAGAAAGAGGAGAACCCTGCCTCTTGAATCGCGGTGAGATTTTTTTTAGGTTTACCGTCTGCTTCAGCCATTTCGTTGACTATATCGCTGTCGTCAAAAGGAAATTAAATACAAGGGACTGGAAGAGACAATCAGAAAGGAGAACTCGCATGAACAAATTTCTTCCTACCACCGTTAGTGACTTTGATGGCAGAAAAGCTACTCCGTGAATGCAGTCACTAACACTTGTGGTGAAAAAACTTATAGGAACAGAGAAAAAATTATATTGAAAATATTCTACACAGTTAATATAGTATTCACAGGATCAATATAATAATTGAAGTAATACATGCACAGAACATGTTTACCAATCTGAGGTTAGCTGAGTTCTATGTAATATATGTTCATTTTTAGACAGGATGTTCCAATAATAATTACATTTGCAATAAAAAAAGGACACAAGCACAGGGAAGAGGAAAATGAAGAGATAGTAATTAAAGCCAACCTAAACCTAACACACAAATATAAGATCTCATTGTTGTATCCTCTAAAATTGCAAATAGCATTAGACAAATGATATACATGGACCATGGTAAAAATAAATCAAATCTGTACATAATCTGAACTACAACAGTTGGGGCTCAAGGGAAAATATCCTCTATGAAAATTCTAGGATTTTTTTTATAGATTGCAATAGTATGTTATACTAAATTAGATTTTCCACATGATCATTTGCAAACCTAATTCTTTTCTCCAACAGAGAGTTTCCGATGTTCCAAACGCAACCTCCTTCTGATGACGATGTCAATAATTTTGATTTCAACCATCAACCAACGCAAGAGGAGCGCACCTCTTTAGCTGACCAGGAGGCTCCTCTAGACTCTAACTTGCTAGCTAGGTTGAGAAACTTGCACAAGCTTTTCCCGCCAAAATGGCTACGAATGCTGCAATACAACTACTGAAGGCCATTATTGACGAACACATGACCGTATCTTCCACCAAATCATTATGTCCAATCATTGCAAATTGTTTATATTACTGACAACAAATGATAATTTGAATAAGGGATTTTATAACATTTATGAGGCTGAACTTCCATTGCAGGACACTTTGCTATAATTTAAATATTTCAAGAATTTATTTACTTTAACCGATGCTATTCACTCATTTCCATTTCAAGAAGTATAGAAATGTCTATACGTTTTGTAGGAATGTTGCAATCCAATAAAGTATTGGTACACTTTAGAGATTTATTTATTTCGCCTCTCTTTTTCCACATCTTGGGTCGTTATCCTTTCATAAATTGTAAAAGTAGATCTCCAAAAAACTTGATTATTGTTGCAATAATTTTTTCAGCTTGGAAATGTTATATAAATTTAGAAAATAAATTACTCGCATGCATGATTGCATGTCGAAAGAATTGAAATTCAACTTCATAGAAAATCATTGGTAGACTGAATACAATAACTAGTTTTTGTAATATTCTTTTTGACAAACAAATTTTGCCATTATTGCATCAGTTAAAATACCCAAGATTAAAAATTGAATAATGGTAGAGCATGGAATTTTACTGAGCACATTGATATTACACAGTTTAATCTATAAAAATTTCTTGATGCAAATACACTAATCTGACTATGATATCTGAAAAAGCAGAGGAAATAATGAAGCAAGATTCATTTACTCACGATTCGAACTGAAAAAGTCATGGAATGACTTCGAACTGGCACAGGTAAATCCTCTGACCGCTCCTCTCCAACTAAGAGTATTGAGTCTCATTCAAAGCAAAGGTATTATCCATTGACCGCTCACCAACTAAAAGTAGGGAGTCATGAAAGGTATTATCCACTGACCGCTCATCAAATAAAAGTATTGAGTCATATTCAAAGACATAATAATTAAACAGAAAATGTACCTTCCCAGAACCTAAGGTGCTAACCTAGCCTACCGCAAACTGTAAATAAAGCTATAATTCGTAAAAGAAGCGTTTGTGTCAGTGAAATCTACGAGATATGTGAAAATTAATTATTAGTAAAAAATTAAAGTTCTCAAATTTAATAAATTCAAATATCCGCGTTTTATCAAATGTGACATTCTTATCAGAGAATACAATTTTGAAGTTAGAAAATCACCTTTGACTATTATATATTATGCAGTTGTACCACAGTATATAGAACTATAGTTCTATATACTGTGGTGTACCACAGTATATAGAACTATAGTTCTATATACTGTGGTTGTACTGCGTAATAAAACCCGGGTGTAGGTCATAAGCCCCCCCGGTCATGAGCTCCTCCGGTCAAGAGCCCCCCCGGTCATGAGCCCCCCTAGGTCATAAGCCCCCCCGGTCAAGAGCCCCCCCCGGTCACGAGCCCCCTGTTTTTAAATCCTTATTTACCTATATTATTTAATCCTTATTGACACTTTTGTAGTTCATTACTGATTAGACATAAAATATATGTATATCGGGGGGCGTGCCGCCCCCCGAACCCCCCTGCCAGGTCATTAAACAATCATGAAGTGTGCAGTACAACAAACTAGCGGATACAACAAACTACATTAGCAACTCTCAGTTATTTCTATTTAAGTAGTTCTTCATTTGTTTAACTAGGTAAATAAGGATTAAAAAAACAGGGAGGGGGGCTCGTGACCGGGGGGGCTTATGACCTAGGGGGGCTCATGACCGGGGGGGCTCGTGACCGGGGGGGCTCTTGACCGTACCCCATAAAACCCACACTAGGGACGGCCAGGCAAGTAAATTGCGGCACAACTAACTAACTGCGGCCTCTATTCTCTAACAACAGAAACATCATATAGCTTCAAAACACTCATCAATAACTTAAATTAATAAATTATAGCATGCACTTCGCTTCTTTTGATAGCTATGCAACATTTTAATGTAATTTCAGTTCAGAATGTCTTAGAGACTCTCTTAAGAGGGCTGCAATTTAAAATTAAAGGGCCGCAATTTACCTGCCCTACTTCAATGCAGCTAGTCCTACAAATTGGGCCTCGATCAATGCACCTTTTGTTTCCGAAACATTCCGCCTGTGTACTATGCCATTTGGCCTGTGTACTATGCCTGAGATCCGTGTTTACTTGATATATTTATTATATTAGCAGATGAGAGGCGGAGCGTTTATTATGGGCGTGGCGTTATTGCTGCAGTATCAATTGTGCCACAATATAGTGTATATAAACCTTGTTCGCATTTTCCTCCTACCATTTTTCTCTATCGTTTGTCGCGGTAACACGTTCTTCTCCGACCTGAAAGTACTCTGTATTCTAGACCCACGTGTTTTCTAATTTGACTAAATAGTGAACAAGACAAGATCCCAATGGATGAAAGTAATAAGGTAAATGAATTAACTTCATCACTTGGTATCTCATTTCAATTAAATAACAAATATGTATTTAATTTACACAACAAATACTACCGCATGTAAATCATATATGTTTATTCTTCATAATATAGCTAGGTATATAAAAAGGGGGGATTTCAAAAAAGTTCTACTATTTGAGACCGCAGACTTTGACAAACAATTATCACGACAAAGTATTTTTTTGTCAAAACGAATTTTTTCGAGAATAAATAAAAAATCGCAATATTGAAATGTCTTTTAGAATTTAAATTAATAAAAATAAATCGGCAGGTAAAAGACCGGCAGGGAATAGTCTGTTTCCAGTTTATAAAACATTTTGAATTTATTTTACAATTATAGTATTCAATAAGTACAGAATACTTAACCTCTTAATCATTGTCAGTTGAAAACAAAGTTGGCCGCTAACTCTTAATTCCACCACGAGATAGCGCCTTTTTATATCATTATATTTTATAAATCATTCATAAGACGAAAATATATATGTATTACAGTATTAGTATTATTTGTATGATTATGATGTATCCTACTTTCTTGAGAGAGTGTATCAATAAACTGTAATTATTATTAATTAGATAATTTAGCGAAAGTTTAATTTAGAATTCAGTGAAACCTTGATCAAATTTTCTCCTGTTTAAAAATTTAATAAGGAACATTTGTTATAGAAAAAATGATGTCTGTTGATTTTGTAAATTTATATTTAAATTATATTAAATTAATTAAAGATTTACCTGTTAAGTGGAATTAGACAGGTTGTTGTTTAGAAACTTTATTAGAAATCGATGATAATGCAAATCCAGACTAGAAGGGTGAAAACAATAATAATTACAATATAGGTATCTAGGTTTGGCAGAATTTTAATATCCCCAAATCCTCTCAACGGTATCCAACGGATTGGCCGAAAACGAGAATTTGCCAAAACCAAATTCTCCGTAAACTAATTCGCCGAACCGGATTCTCCGAATACGAATTTGGCGAAACCCAAATTGGTCGAAAAAGGATTCGCCGAAATGAAATATTCACCAAAAGACAAATTTACCGAAAGACTTATTTAAAACAGAATGTAAAATTACACAAAAGTTACAGAAAAGAAACTAAATCATAACCCTTAGTTACACTAAATGATCCTTTAATTATTCTATCTCTTCGTTAAACATTGTAACACTAAATAATTCTTTGTCTTTTCTTATTTTAAAGACGTTCAAACTTTATTCAGTCAGAATCAGTCATTCAGCTATATATGAGCATTGAGCATGTTACATTTCTTTTATTCGAGCGTTTGGCTTGTTTTTAGATTTTGTGTTACTACTTACTATAGCGTACGTGTTAAATTCATTTTTGTGAATATTCCATGTTTACTGCTTTGTTTTGAAATTAGCATAATGATACGGAATTAGCGAAATACAAATGAGCAATAGTACATAATGTCCAACTCATATAAGAAATGCATTTTTTTATGCATAAGATATAATGATGGGAACTGAAAAGTCGAACAGAATGTTTTTTTTAAATATAGTAAATTTGATTTTCGACAAATTAGTCTTTCGGAAAATTTGTCCTTCGGCAAATCCGTTTTAGACCAATTTGGGATTCGACAAAAACGTATTCGGAGAATCCGTTTCGGCGAATTAGTTTTCGGCAAATTTGGTTTCGGCCAATTCGGTTCGGAAAACTGACATAAGATTCAGTTTCAATTGAAAAATAAAACTGTTATTTATGTAAACAAAATAGAAAAAATATTTTAACTATAGCATTTTAATAATTTAATATTTTATTTATGGTATTTTCTTTATTTCAGAAGAATGATTGTACGCTCCATTAACTTATATATACAAACAATTTTATACATAGATAATAAAATTGAAAAACCGTGGCCTTTTAAGAATTAGGTACTGAAACATCCTTTCACTTTTTCAGAATAATTTGGGATCACTGCCGGATGAAGTTACTATGCAGATTCTGGAAAATCTGGATAGGATCTCAGATAGAGTCAATATGGCGCAAGTTTCCAGTAAATTAAATAGATTAATAAATGACAAATACTGGAGAAGAAGCATCTTCAGTACTGTGAGCTATTTCGTAATTTAGGTAATTGTGATAAAATCCTAAATAGTGAACCATTTTCAAAGTCATAAGAAATGAAATACCATGAATATTGAATTTTTTTAAATGAACCTATTTTATTTAGTCGTATAATAAACCAACCAGCAGTCAAATAAAGTTTATTAGTATATGGGGTAATAAAAATTAAAAAAAAAATTTATATTAAAATTTATAAAAATCAAGAATCTTCCAATAAGAATTCATAAGAAAGAAATGTTTGGAAAAGAAAAAGCTGTTAAATTGACAGCTAGGTATGTCTCGTAATACATCAGAGAAGATCCAACAGCCGTGAAAGTTCAAACGTTCATGAATTGATTTAAAAGATTGAGTAAACTATAATAGTTTTAATGCAGAGTAAGTACGTAACCTGAATGATATATTGTGTATGAAATCAGTTATTCAAATTTCCATTATGTCTAGCTAGTTTATGTTTTTCCCTATTAGTTTGAAGGTTTATTTTGGACCAGAGTTCACGCGTGAATGGGTGGGGAAGGAGTATGATATTCCCCATGCCTATAAACAAACCACCTATTCTTATATTTTATCATTTATTGGTTGTTTTGATTGTTCATTTATTTTTTGAACAGAGGATTTTTGCCCTTTCACCATTAGATTATTCTGTTCTTTACAGGAAGAAGAGTTCTTGCGGTTCTCCGTTAACGAACGTGCAAGAATGTCTTTCATAGACGTCATATTGGGAGAACTTAACCAATCAATCGGATTGCTTGGAGAATTTAACAATAGAGTTCTCAAAACTTGACACTGATCAATGCAGTAACAATTGCAGTCATATGCGTCTTATTACTTTGCTTCTAGCGAAAATGAGAGATTTAAGCGTTTACGAAGGGGTTTGCAGTATATATAATTCAAACCGTAACTTCCACCTTATGCTCATATGAGTCATATAATCATATTTACTCCAAAATATAAAGGAACCTACTATCGTCGCAGACTCCGCTTCTATCCCACTAACTCGACCTGCTTATATATTGTTGAAAAAAAGAAGAATATTGTGTTTGAGGAGATTGTGAACAACTGCAAAGAAACATTACAAGAATTTGCTTATAAAATGGAATTAAGAGAGAATATTTTAGCTAAAATATCTTTACCTTTGCTTAAACAGTTAAGCAAAGGTATGAAATTAAAAAATATTGTTTTTGTTGCTCATTTTGATCTATCAAATAATCCCAGTGAGACCGAATTACCAAACATTAGGAGCGAAGTGGTTCAATTGTATGCGAATCCCTTTACTGAAGAAACTACTGGAAATTCAAAAATAATAGCGGATACATTCTTTTCTGATGCCGTACATTCATTAACCATTTCATATCCCTTATTGAGAGGTGTGGAAGCGGAACTCTGCTCAAAATGTCCCAATTTAAAGAGTTTTAAGCATAATTATGAGGAGCGTCGCCACCATCTCCCATGAAATGTATAACAATTTTTGCAGCACTTTGCTCGTGTTGCTGAATGATCACTTACTCATAAATGAACTTCGAATGGTTTTCATGAATAGCAATTTGAAGACTATCCTTTTAGATTGCATGAGTAGAATTTTGACTGTAGAGTACACATACATAATTGATGGAAATAATGTCCAGTTGGTATTCAGGCGCAAGGAACGAGATTGGAGTTTACCTTCAATTCTTTTCAGGGTAAATTTAGTTGAATAATTGAGGCTAATTTCTGACACTGAAAACGAATGTTTGAAAAATATTGAGGACAAAAATTGTGCTGCCGTGCCTTCTTCTAAAGGTTGATAATGCACATTTTAAATTGAATCTAAAAATATCATAATGATTAAGCTATTTAACTGATAGATGTTTCTGTAACCTTAATAATACCTAAGAATGTATATTTGGGATCACAATAAACCTTTAGTCATGAGAGTAACAACGAAAAAACTTCATTGAACGATTCTATGTATTTTATTACACTATCCATTGACAAATCATCCACGAATTTCTAGATTTTGTATTTTAAAGTATACACCTATGGTATATATTTCATATTCTTTTCCTCTATTACATTAATAGCCAGGTGTAAATATATAATTTTATTATAGGGATTTAAGCAGAACCATTTCATATGAACACGTAAAAATGTTTATCGATTACAGTTAAAAAATTAGATATGCTTAACGGGTTGACTGAATCTTTAAGTTATTTACCTCCTTTAATATTTTGTAGTAATTATTGAGCTATGAGTATCTAAAATATGGAACAGAAATATCATGGTACTAACAATAATGAAAGTGTAGCTTATTTTTTTATTAAGTTTTTACGCTATAAAAGAAAATGATTAGCCTTAAAAGAGCAAGAGGTACTGCATCAGAATTGGAATGTCTACTCCGTTAACTGTAATAAATCTATTTGATTTAACGAAGTACGTTAACACGATCAGTACAATTTCATTTGAGTAACTTCTTTTGATTTGGATTATGAATTGTCTTTTTTTATTTTTACCATGTTTATCATTTTTTTAATGCTACTTGCAGTTTTAGAGGATAGCGCTAGGGTTATGCTCTTCAACTACGAGGTCTTAGATTTTGTGTTAGGTAGGCTCGTAGGCTTCATTTACTATCACCTCTTCATATTCCTCTTCCATCCGTGAGTGCAGCCACCGGTGCTTGTGTCCCTTTTTGTCACATTCCTTGGTAAGTGACTATATTCACGGAGTAGCTTTTCTGCATCCATGAGCATCGTCACCGACGGTGGTAAGTGACTTTGTTCATGGAGCCACTTTCCTCTCCGACTGCGTCTTCCAGCCCCTTGTACTTAATTTCCTTTCGACGTCTGCAATATGGCCTTTGGTTCCGAAGCAGACGTTAAACCCCTATACTAAATTAATTAACTTCTGGTGATTACTCTATAGACAATTGTTCATTGAACAATGCGATATTTTGACCCGCCCCATGATATTTGGAACTAGTGATCAAATTGATAACACTAGGTGAAATCAGATATATATACAGGCAAGCCTCGCTTTAAGTACAACTCACTTTAGTAAAAGTGGTCCTTATTTCGAGTCATGATTCAAAATAAGAACCGCTCGTAGACATGGAGAACAGAGACAATTTTCTGTGATTATTTCACGGTAACTAAAAAAACATCAAAATTATTATCCAGGTAAGGTTATTAGAAGGAATTGGTTCAGAAAGTTCCGTGTTATCGCACGGTTCCATATTTTCGAACACGTAAAAATCTTTATATAATAATCATTATTTATTTTTTATTTCAATTGGTATCCATGACACCAATTAGAATTTTTTCTTTCCTTTCTTTCTTTTTTCTTTCTTTTCTGACGTGTCCGAAATTGTAGAACAAATTAATAACTTGGAACTTAGTACCCCAGCAAACAGTGGTACATCTAGCCAATGTCTAAATGATGCAGGCATCCGACCTTAGCCAGTATCGGCCGACATTGGTTTACCATCGTGCATGCACTAAAAGACGTCGGCAAGACGCTGGGTTAACGTACCCGTGCAACCAGGCCAATGTCGGCAACGAGCGGCAAAGCGTCGGAGTGCAGTCATCATTTAGATGATGGCTAGTATCGGTACAACGATGTTTGCCAGGATCTTTTAGATGGCGGCTAGTAGTTGCATAAAGATTTCGAAAATAAAATTGCCTAAATTTGGAATATTACAAATTATAACTACCTATTGGATAATGTTCCATTATGTATCATAACTTCTGAAATTTATAAAGGAAAGACAAATGAAATAATACAGCAGATGTCTTAAATTTATTCCACACATTAATCACTTATGTTTCGTGTCAATGCCATTCTTTCAACGAAACAAATGCTTGGGCATCAGAGTGTAGACATGCCTGTTACTTTCAGTCACATGACCTTAGCTTGCTCTGCCATGAGGGCCTTCTCCACCAAAGCCTTCAACTTGGCCCTTCACTAAGAATGAACAATGCAAGCTTCGTAAGTATTTGGGTGCTAGGTAAGCAGATCTAACCCTTGAAACAGTCTGACGGCCCTGACCTGTATGCTGCTTCTTTGCATGGACCTCAAAGGTTCATTTTCGAATTTAGTCCTACGGGAAAGAATAAAATTATAAAATTGTATAGGATTAAAATTTGGTACCGAAGTCATTTTTGCAAATATGTAAAAATTTCTAAAGAACAATGACAATTTTCAATCGTCCGTTAAGCACATTCAATTTAAGGAAAGAATCGAAACAGCAATAGTAGCGCCATCTATCCCTCTTGTATTTACTTACCTCTCGTCAGTAGTGATTCTCTCGTGTCTCTTAGGTCTGCATTCCCTCTGAATAGGTCTCCTCATGCTCTTGTCAGTTATTGCATTCACACAGTTGGTGATCTTCAGAGTCAACTCCCTGAAGTCAGAGTCTGATATGATAAGGAAGAGAAATGAGATGGAGAATTTTAAACAAATTCATGAATAAGATACAAGCAAATCCCTTATAAATAATTAATTAATTGTATCTAAAAAAACATGGTTCTCTTATAAATAAGATCTGCCAATTGCATTACTGTAAAGACCAGAAGCTCAACTATCACTGTTCTCACCTGTTCTGTCTCGGACCATTTATGAATATCATAGAAGCAACATTGTTCTTGTCTTTTTCATCATAGATCAAGACTTTGAATTTTTCTTCAGCGTCTTCAGTGATATGAAATTCAGGAAAGTTTGCCTGATGGATGAAACAATAATGATGAATAAATTATTGCAGAAGTAGTGTAATATACCTCGCATAGCTATACAAAAAAATTAATAAAAGCTATTGATGTAACTAGCATATTATAGACTATAAGTATAATTTTATTCAAATATAGCGTTAGAGGTTACAAGTGATAAATAATTTATAAGAAATTGAAAATTGGTAGGGATTTAACGTCTGCTCCGACCATTTCTGGTCATATCACTGACGTCAAAAGGAAATAAGTACAAGGGACTGAAAAAAGCAGTCAGAAAGGACTGGCTACACGAGCAAAATCATGTACCACCGTCAATAACATGCTCATGGATGCAGAAAAGCTACTCTGTGAATACAGTCACTTACCAAGTAATATGACGCTCACAAGCACCAGAGACTGCACTCACGGATCCAAGAGGAAAATGAAGAGGTGATAGTAAATGAAGCCTATGTAACCCAAAATCTGAGACCTTCTAGTTAAAGAGCATAAACTTAGAGGCTAGAGCTATCATCTTTTCTTCCATTCACCACAACTAGCTTTAGGATAGATCTCCTAGGGGCATAAAGGTTATCGAAAGCACGTTAATGTAGGCAATGCACCACTTTATTTACCTGTTAAGAAACTCTCAATCTTCTTTCCTCAGAGCTTCTGATTGCAGGCAGAGTTCTAGAGTTGCATCTCTCCCTCCTTATTGAGTGGAGATTTCAAAGACTTTCTCTCAGTTGCACTCAATCTCTGCAATGTGAGCGTACATTTCAATCTGCTCTTCCTTCAGGTGATCCAGATTGATGACGTCACACATTTAGCATACGACGTACTTAAGCTGAAAAGACATAGAAATTATTGACCAAAAAAGTATCCATGGAAAAAAGGGTATCTTGTCAAATAACCAAAATTCATATTAGGAGTTGATAACATCATTCAAAATTTTAATTAATTATAGAAGATATTTTCAAGATCAACCTTACATATCAATCACAAGAACATGTGATACATTCAAAGTGAACCTTGCATGTAATACCTACAGTAAAATTCCTCTGTAGTGAATGTAGATTCCTGATTAAGAGATTCACCGTGAATAGTGAACAAATTTTCTTTAATCTACCATGAATGGCCAACAGTTTTAAAAAATAATGGCCCTTCATCGCAGACTACGATTTTAAATGTATGCACTACGCAAATTCTTGAGTTAATACATTTATTAAAGGTTCTTACATTAAAAATTATTGCTTTATATGCAAGTTATCCAATAAGTTATTTATTATCTAGAGTTAAGTGAATGATGAAGACACACCTGCATTGGGATATCCACAGAATAGAAGGCAGCATAGACAGGGTCTGCCTCTCCTCCTTTTCCTAGAAGACAGAGACTGAAGTACATCTTGCCAATCTTCACAGACACCATGCAGTCCATGGCTATTCCTTTGAGGGATTTGTGGCGGAAGAATGCCTGCATACCTCATCAGCTTGATGTAATCAGCAGCTAACTATAAAGGAAATAGTTGGTGTCATTATTATGGAACAGTCATCAAAACTTAACAACAATCATCTTATAGTTATTTGTCAAAAAGAAGATAATCACAACTTTGCAAGCTTGAGAAAGAAGTCATGCAGCTAGTTATATGAAATATATATTCACAATCGTTCTTAAATTTACATGAAAAATTAATTTCAAAACAATTTCTATAAATTATGAGTTTAAATATGTATAGAATTTTCCAAATAAAATAATCTCCATTTCACCCAATTAATTGCACACTTTCAATGCTGTCCATTGTTATTGGCATGTAAATGTATTATCAACTTCATTCAGTTTTCAAAATAGGTTCAATCCTTTTTAGTCATTTGGTGGATACTATATTTGTTTATCTATAGTTAGCAGGCTAGCTATATCTCCAAAACGAATGCAATAATTACATGTAAATATAGGAATTAATTACAAAATAGTTCAAGATCTTGCAAAGATATATTTCCCCTCAAAAAACGTTTCCATATATCTTTGGTGACATTGGCACACTTTGCAAGCTGGTATATTACTAAAATTAGCAGTACAATCTTTGCTAACAATAGCCTTAATTATTAGCAAAGATTTCAGTTGTGCTTAAAGAAATACTTACTATAGGCAAAAATAATGCATGCATTCCAATGCACCCAGTAGGCAGTACCTAGTCCTAACCATCAATCTTTTTGGACTATTTTGTTATAAATTGAAATATATATGGTGAAGAATTTAATCATACAGTCACATATACTAATTAGTAACCTTGGTGACTAACTAGTACAATCAGACATTGAAACTCTGGTTGATTGATAATAGGCTATATTAACTATTAATAATTAAGTTAAGCCTTAAATGTAGGCATTATTACTATTGTTGCTGTAAGCTGGTGTCCCAGTCTGTTTTGGTGCACAAAAAACCAATGACTTTACAAAAAGATAAAACAATCTACATATATAATTTCAATAATTATAATATGGCTGATTCACCAATATTCTCCCAAGTTAACCAGTAAAAATTAATTGTAACACAGAAATAAATAGCTGAATATCCACAGACTTTACTAGAATTATAGAATATTATTTTCAAAGGGGAAAAATTTCACTGATAAGCTGATGGAACTGTGAAATTTACACAGTTGTGGCTGTGGATGGTGTCCATGACATAATGACGCCCACTGTATTGGGTGCACTGAACTCCTTTGACTTTTGGCCATGTTTCAGGATAAGTTAGTTGAATCCAAATACTTGGCTTACATTTCCCAGTCAGTTTCCAGATATTTAATTTTTCAGACAATTTCTCTCCAAAAAATTTCAAATTTCTCTCCAAAGATTTTCAAATTTCTCGCCAAAATGACCCAAAATTGAGAAATACTCTCCAATGGACCAATAATTACATGTAAAAATAGAAATTAATTGGAAAATTGTCGCCGGATATTGCAGAAGGTCAATTCAAGGCCTCATTATTTTCCAGATAAATTTCACAACTTCACCAATCACCCATCTTATGCAGTCAGTCATTACTCATTTCATGATTTCAAAGGATCATAAACTCCGGTACTAAAGTCAAATTAGTTTCAAATTTAGAATTAATAATTCCTATGTTCCCATCAATGATCATATCCCATATAAATTTTCAGAAATCCTTTGAGATTTAGGTTAAGCATAAGCTCAAAATTGGCAATTGGCCTACAGTTTGGAACTTTGGCGTTTGCCAGCCTCTATTATTCTATAAGATAGGGGGATTAAATACAAAAATCAGCAAAAAAGCTACCAACATTTTCCCTTAATTTGGCTAATCTTGGCCCTAGTCTGCAGAACATGGGACATTTTTAACATATTCTGTGCGAACAATCCTTAATTTCCTCCTAAATTCACATGTATTTTACTGAGAACAGAAGCCAAAATAGAGGATTTCTTGGAGAACACGCTACCAGTTCCTACAGTCTGGTAATCTTCCAACACTTGAAACTTCCAACATTTTTTCTCCTAAAATAAGTAGTTAGTGAATTTAATGGTATTAATGTTAGAATTAGGTTAAATCAGTGGGTTAACAACGTTAAGACATAGAGTTTATTTAAAGAGTAAATATGTTATACAATTAGAAGTCTATGGAGAGATGAGTGGAACCCATCTCTCACTGAGTAATGTTCAAGACAGACTGACTTCAGAACCAACAAGACAGGGTATTTAACCCTCGACGGAAGTGTGATCGACTTTAGACCTTATGTCCGTTTCTCATTAAAAGTAATACATAGTTATTGAAACAATAGGTAATTTAATATAGCTGAGCTAGTCTAACAGGAAGTTAACATTAAATATATAACGAGTGTGTAATACATTTAACTAAAATTTCAACACTCCTCCTCACACGACATTTTATATTTTTCATACCTATTAATTTAACAAATTTGGTAAATCTATCAATAGGCAACGATTTAGAGAATATGTCAGACGATCCATTAAAAAAAAACAATGAACAACAATTTACATAGGAAATGAATTATTCTAAATTTAAAGACATAAATCTCATTTTAATCAATCCTAAAATTCAAAACATTAAAACTCAAATTGAAAAATTCTGAAATTCAAATTGAACAATCATAACTGCAAGAATTTTAAACATTTATTAATGGTTTAATTCTATTTCAAATAATTCCTTTCTTCCCCTCTTTTTATTTCTGAATGTCGATATAAAATAGAGTCTTCAGAAATCCAAAAAGAAAATATACTATGTATATAAAATATTACAAACTTACATGTAACATAAAAAATCAAACCTATAACTGCAAGAATTTTAAACATTTATTAATGGTTTAATTCTATTTCAAATAATTCCTTTCTTCCCCTCTTTTTATTTCTGAATTTCGATATAAATTAGAGTCTTCAGAAATCCAAAAAGAAAATATACTATGTATATAAAATATTTCAAACTTACATATAACATAAAAAATAGTATGAATACACATCAAAACTGAACTTAACATATTGTGACATTCTTGTTTATTTTATTTCAATTTAATTTGTAAAAATTAACATTGCTTAATAATCATGCAATTAAAATTAACATCCTTCCGTTAAAAAAATAGAATTTCTATTTTTTAATTATTTTATTGAATAAAATTTACTATTAAATTCTTTCTTCAGAAAAATTGAAAGATCGTTTAATATTTTACTGCAAATTAGTTATAAATATAACCATTTCATTTATGTATATTAATTTAAAAATATTTCATTCCTGCAAATTCCTAATTTATTTTGACTTTAAAATTTTCTAATCATCAAAATCTAATTAGTATTTCAAAATGAAAAAATATTTATTTCTAAATATTCACTTCTAAATATTCACAAATATTCACAGTATGAATATCAATTCATCTGTATTCAATTCATATGCTCACCTAATAGACCGCGTACTTCTATTAAGTAAACATGCTGAGTCATCAATTAAAATAATAATTAAATGCTGTGTCGGTAGTTTTTGTTACGATTCAAAGATTAATCTGCTGATCATTAAAAAGCAATAAAAATTCTATCTAACTACTATCCAAAAGCCTAATTTCAATTAATTTGAGAATTCACTTCACAAATGCTGAAGCAAGTTGTACACCGGTGCAAGAACCGTAGAGGCGAAAGTTAACTAAACCTACCACTAGACTAACATCAGGTTATTTATTTACTGTGAATAGAACTACAATATGGCGTAAGTTAAATGTCAGTTAAACTAAGTCATTATAGCAACTTAACACTACCACTTTCTTGTGTAGCTATTTACAAACAAACAAGTCTTTACTTATTTTACTTCTTGTAGTTGTAGTTCCCATAGCCACCACCAGTATGTGGAGTTGCTCCAGCTTTGCTGGGGCGTTTGTCCGGTTTGTTGTCCATAGCCACTCCAAGTACCGGCAGCTTGTCCAGTGGTTGCGGCACTCCAACCGCCCGGTGCCTGTTGTCCCCCGTTGCCGTAAGAGATTTGGGTTGGCGGTGTCTGGCATAGTAATTCTGCTGCTGTCCATAGTACCCCCCACTGTTTCAAGTGCCGTATCCTCCTCCTTGCTGGGTGTATCCAGATTGGGGTAGCTCTGGGATGAGTAGTTGTTAGTTTGAGAAGAATACTCAACTTTTCAGATTCACTCCGGAGTGTGTCAGCTACGGTAATCCAGTTAGGGATGTCTGTCTGAGCTTCAAGTGCAGTGACAAGCACTTCAAACGGCCCTGGCAGTGATGACAGAAGACAAATCACTTTATCCTCTTCACTGATCACTTGATTTAACAAGGCAAGCTCTTGAAAAACTTCAGTTAGTTCCTTCAAATGAAAGTCGAGTAGATCAGGAGACTTCAATTTTAGATTGTAGAGCTTTTTCTTCAAACGAAATTTGTTAGCCCACGTGTTTTTCTGAAATGTTTCTTGAAACAACCAAACCAGTTAAACTTGATTTACTGTTTAACTGAATTGATGTTTTAACATTATTCTAATTCATAAGAATAACTGAATATAATTATTAATATTCAATTGAAACAAAAAACAGAATTCTTAGTTCGCAAGAGCCTTTTGTTGAAAGTATTTACTATCATTCAATACTTTAACAAACATAAACAACCAAAGCAGTTAAATTGATTTACTGTTTAACTGAATTGATGTTTTAACATTATTCTAATTCATAAGAATAAGTGCACTGAATATAAGTATTTACTATCATTCAATACTTTAACAAACATAAACAACCAAAGCAGTTAACTTGATTTACTGTTTAACTGAATTGATGTTTTAACATTATTCTAATTCATAAGAATAAATGCACTGAATATAAGTATTTACTATCATTCAATACTTTAACAAACATAAACAACCAAAGCAGTTAAATTGATTTACTGTTTAACTGAATTGATGTTTTAACATTATTCTAATTCATAAGAATAAGTGCACTGAATATAAGTATTTACTATCATTCAATACTTTAACAAACATAAACAACCAAAGCAGTTAACTTGATTTACTGTTTAACTGAATTGATGTTTTAACATTATTCTAATTCATAAGAATAACTGCACTGAATATAAGTATTTACTATCATTCAATACTTTAACAAACATAAACAACCAAAGCAGTTAACTTGATTTACTGTTTAACTGAATTGATGTTTTAACATTATTCTAATTCATAAGAATAACTGCACTGAATATAAGTATTTACTATCATTCAATACTTTAACAAACATAAACAACCAAAGCAGTTAACTTGATTTACTGTTTAACTGAGTTGCTGTTTTAACATTATTCTAATTCATAAGAATAACTGCACTGAATATAATTATTAATATTTAATTGGAACAGTAACACAGCCTTAGTTCGCAAGAACCTTTTGTTGAAAGACTGTTTACCAAAGGATAAGGTCACAGATTTAAAGGTAATTTGTGACCTCTCTTGACACCTCTTCCGCAAAAATACTAAATCATTATATTATAACACAAGTGCATTTTTCGCTAGAGCAATCATTATAATTGACCTCATTAGCGCGTGAGCACGATTTGCTTACGCAAGCGTTTTAAGTGATATGTTTCATATAGGTTAACACTTTTTTCACAGCACTTCGTTTTTATTACTATTATAAACTTCTAATTTGTTTAAACATAATTTGATTTATAAACTCTTATCGTTCTCTGGGCGGCTGGGCCCATAACCTGTTAGAATTAGGTTAAATCAGTGGGTTAACAACGTTAAGACATAGAGTTTATTTAAAGAGTAAATATGTTATACAATTAGAAGTCTATGGAGAGATGAGTGGAACCCATCTCTCACTGAGCCAGAGTGGAATAATAACTCATTTCAGATTGACTAGTAACTCTGTTAGGAATTTAGAATGAACAAAAATTACTCATTTTACCCCTAAAAAATGCAGAAATCAGTAAATTATTTTATAAATTTCAACTCCGCAGTGAAAACTAATGTAAAATAAGTCATTTAAGCTTCACAATTGGGCTTGTTGTGATGATAAACATCACTGCTGGGAATGAATGAAGTTAGGAGTAACTCTGTTAGAATTTATGTTTTCCAGTCTGGTCACTGAGTAATGTTCAAGACAGACTGACTTCAGAACCAACAAGACAGGGTATTTAACCCTCGACGGAAGTGTGATCGACTTTAGACCTTATGTCCGTTTCTCATTAAAAGTAATACATAGTTATTGAAACAATAGGTAATTTAATATAGCTGAGCTAGTCTAACAGGAAGTTAACATTAAATATATAACGAGTGTGTAATACATTTAACTAAAATTTCAACAATTAATGGAATATACTATTATTAATTAGGTAGTAATTACTATATGGGAATATATAGTAAACTGTAAAAGGTACTCTTAGTCTTGGCACATAGGTATAGGTATTGCATAATTATTTGAATTTCTCCAAAATAAAGTTTCTTGTCATGTCAGAGGACTTTATGCTATATATAATCCTATATTACCAAAAATTTAAACATGGGAAATATTGGAGGACTAGTCATTAGCCAAAATTATGAAAAATTGATGGCATCTTTTCTCCAGATTCTTTAATCTTAGAAAGTCTTAGAATAGTAAAGAGTTCACAGTTCAGTGCACCAAATAGCCTAATACCTAGGTACCTACACCTAGCTTAGCTACTGAGTACAGACAAGACTAAGACTTCATCAACACTAGGTTTAGGTTACACTTTACAGCAACACTAATAATATCTAGTGTCTACCAGGAACCTACCTTAAGCTTAAGGTTCAAACTTCAACCTAGCCTCTAGATAATTAATAATTAGGCCCTAATATTTTATAAATTATATCATATTATCAATCAAGCAGAGTAAGTTTGGCTGACATGGTGACAGCCAAATTGACCATGACACTTCATAAAATGCTATTTCGCATAACGGATTGCATATCTAGTACATAGCAAGTCAGACCTAACGGTCATAGCCTACATGCTAGGTAGGTACATAGGTACTTATCTTAATGGGAGACTTTAAAATTGAAAAGCCTGGTACCAGGTAGGCTAGGTACTTTACCGTACTTACCTATTTGTGTTAGGTAGAAAATTCTCTTTGGCTCTACTACCTACCACTTTTTTATATTGCGATAACATGGGTACCTACCTAATTATAACTCATACGAAGTAGAATTAGTCTGGTTAACAAATTTATGGTACCTATTTAATATTTAACTGGCGGTATATAACAGATTTAGAGTTTCGTTGGACTGACGCAGTGACGCTACATTGCTCTGCTCGCATTGTTCCAATAATGTCGACGCTCGTATAGTTTACGATAACTAATTCTAGGTACCTATAATAGCATTATAATTTTCATCCAGTTACCAAAGTATTTCTCAAAATTTGTACTGGATAATTTTAATCAATGAATAAAATCTGAGGTCGAGTTTCCCAAGAATATTTAAATTATCGGTATCAAGGTCTTTTTAAAAGAACGTTCTGGATAATATATAATCCACTGTGAGGCAAATGGTTTATGATAAGCGCAAATTAATTTGCAAAATTAATGTATGTTTTATGAAGAAGTTCGTAATATGAACGAAAAGAACTTATATGTCACAGAATATTTATGTAAGGAGTAACTAAAATGTATATAGGGTAAGGGCTCCTTGTATCGTCCCTCTCCATTTATCGTCACGTTTCAGTTATTTTCGTCCATAACAAGACTTAGAAACATTTCTATGGTTTAGGTATTTTACAAATCGATGTCTCCATATATTTTTGTTATTGTTACAAAAATGTAAGTAATTTCATTTAAAATTACAATCAGAGTGTAAGTTTAACTGATGAGATGTATGAAAATACGGTACATTCAGGACAAACCTACCGAAATTGATTAGGTATAGAGAATTTGTTATGCGCGATTTTACGCTTCAAATAATTTTTTTTCAAAATAACGTTCATACAGTTTTACTTACGTTTAATTGCATTTCTTAAATATAAAATCAGAAATTAATTTAGTCATCAATATTTAAAATAAATCGATGTGTCGATATTTGGGTATCAATAAAGAGGATTTTCCATTTATCGTCATGGGGTGACGATAAATGGTATTTTGATCAATTTCGCAATAGTTGTTTTAAAACAGTTTCATGGTTAGTAAATATATTAATTCTCAATATTTATACAATTTTCTATGTTTAAATAGCTTTTACCCATTTATCGACCTACTAGAACTTAATTAGGGTGGTAAGCAGGGGGGGGGGGTAATTAGAGGGGGAACCTATACATATATAATAGAATCAGAATAGTTGATTATACTATTCAATATACCTTGTTCATCTAAATAATGGTTAGTAAAAAATATAATTTGATTTAATTGGAAAAAGTGTCATCTAATTTGATAAAACGTACAAAATTTCACAAGTTTTAGACGTCATATCATGTTGTTGTATTGCCATACATAATACACGTTATCCAAAGAATGTTTGCACATCTGCGTGTGATTTTAATAATTAATATAAAGCTGATATTTATCTTAAAATCATTTAGTAGATAGTTTAGTGTTTACATTTCTCTGAGATTCGGTTAATTTTTATTCACACAGTTTATGATGATATATATTTTGTGAACTTCATCTATTTGGAAAAACAAACAACGTGATCTATCAAAATTTCGATACGATTGTGGTTTTCTAAATCTTTTTCCTCTCAAAATAAATTGATTTCAGCTGAAATTATTCATATCATAAATTAATTATTGTTAATCCATCATATTATCTTAAATGCCATTTCCAGTGTCCGGGAAAACTTTGAATATGTTAAATAAACCGCTTAAAATAAAGTTTACTACATATTTTTCATTCTTTTTGAAGTTTTTAATACTCTGTGTGACCCAATAGTACGAAACACTATTGTTGTACTCAAGATAATTTAATGAGAAGAAAATTAAAAATATAGTCGCTTTGATTAATTACTTATGTAGGGGTTTTAACGTCTGCTGCAGAATCGGATGCCAATTCACTGACTTCAAAATATAAATTTATTAAGATGAGATTCATGAGCAAAGTCAAATACCACCTGTCGGTGTCTTGCTCATAGATGCAGTAAAGCTACTCCGTGAATGTAGTCACGTAACAAAACCCAGCGCTTATACCCTCTAAAACTGTTAGTAGCGTTACAAAAGATTTACTTGGATAAAATGGGGAAAATATTTCATGATCCAAATTACAACAGTTCAGGGCCCAGAGTGACCATTTTCGTCACATTCCTTGGTAAGGGACTGCATTCACTGAGTAGCTTTCCTACATCCATGAGCTTTGTCACTGACGGTGGTAGGTGACTTTGTTCATGAAGCCACTTTCTTTCTGACTGTTTCTTCGAGTCCCTTGCATTCAATTTTATTTGACATCAGCGATATATGGCCTTTGGTTCCGAAGCAGACGTTAAACCCCCTACTATAGCTGCAATCAATAATTTCTCCATTCTGGCATCATTTCCCCTACTAAGACAATTTTTCCCTCATTCTACCTGATTTTTCCCCATTCCAACCTGATTTTCCTCCATTCTACCTAATTTCCCCCACTCTACCTAATTTTCTCAATCCCACCTGATTTTCCCCAATTCAATCTAATTATCCCCCATTCTACCTGATTTTCCCTCATTCTACCTAATTTTCTCAATTCTACCTTATTTTTCCCCATTCTACCTGATTTTGCCCTCATTCTACTTAATTTTCCCAATTCTACCAAATTTTCCCACATTTTACCTAATTTCCCTCCATTCTACCTGATTTTCCTCCATTCTACCTGATTTTCCCCATTCTACTGGATTTTCCCCATTCTATCTGATTTTCCCCCCATCCTGCAAGCTGTTCAATGAAAATTTTATTCTGTGGACGATATCACCCATGTATCGACGCATGACGATAAATGGGTAATAACATGTGACGATATTTGGTTTCAACATGTCGATATTTGGAGTTTTTCAGATATAATATTTGATTCAATGTAGATTAATTTATACTAAAGTAATTGCATAGTACTTTATATGGTTTAAAAGATTTGAATTTCATCTTTTATTTGGTTCTGTCGTATATGCATTAGTAGAGAGGAGAGTTAAACAATAATAATAGTTTTGAAGGAAACCTCTTAAGTGGCCGATAAATGGGGACTTTCCCCTACCTACATTTTGTGGTTTTATTGATTCAATGATTTTTATTTTTAATATTACTAGGATAATTTAAAACTCTTTATATGATTTATAAATGATAGTAATAAACAATGGAACGCAACATGTAACTCTATTTTATATTTTTTTACATAGGCCTAGGTACATTTTTGTAGGTACATAGTTTTTTTTATATAATTTTTTACATACATTTTTGATATAGGCCTACATTTTTTACATAATTTTTTTACCATAACTTTTTCAAATTAATATTTCTTTAGCTACCAAAAAAAATTTTACATAAATTTTTTTACATAATTTTTTACAAAAAAAATTACATCAATTTTTTTACATTCATTTTTTACATAGTAAGTGGCTGTTATTTGTTTTGTCAACATCGCAGCGACAAATACTTAATATTAATTTGCATGTTTAATTATAGTTGTTTTGCCAACATCGTGCCAACACTTGATATCCATCAAGCGGCCGATTGTTGGGTATTGACATCGTGCCGACAAATAATATTAGTCTGTCGGCCGACTGTTGTAAGAACGACGTCCTGCCGACAAATAATATCCATCTGACGGCCGTATGTTGTGTAGCCGACGTTGTGCCGATGTCGAAATGAATCAATTTGCCGATGCACGACGTTGCCATAAGGTTGCCGATGCACGCCAGCATACGGCCGACGTTGCAATGTTTGCTGGGACCCTACTACCAAAAATATTTTATAGAGCATAAAATTACTGTTTGTTAAATGCAGCACAATAATGATAGAAATCTAAGTATCTATTAATTACTCACCTATACTGAGTGAGAGTTAAGCTATGGATGGATTTTAAAACATTTAATAAACGCACGACTTTAAACTTTTTCATCACAATCACAAACAATGAAAGACTGCATATTATCATTAATATGCTTATATACATTTTACTCTAATAATAAATTTTCTTTCTATAACTCATAGAAAATGAGGTCTAAATCAAGGAGTGATAATTATAAATTTCTTGTTATTTTTATTCGCTTTAGTTACCGTTTGGTAACTAAACTGAGTCGTGATTTGGTAACTAAAGCGGGGGAAGCCTGTATAACCCCCCCTGCCAGGTCAATAAACAATCATGAAGTGTGCAGTACAACAAACTAGCGGATATAACCAAATGCATTACGGTTTCAACCTTTAAGAAACCTTCGTCAAAATATTTCGAAACAATATATGTATCACCATAAATGGAGAGGAGTTAACCAGATTGCGATGAATCAGATTTTATCGTTGGGAAACAAATTGTTGGTTTATGATATTTAAGTACATAATATATTAAGTTGTACGGAGCAAGTAAAGATACCGGACCAGAAACGGACCAAGTAAAGTTAACGGACCAGAAATGAAGTTTTTTAATAAATGTTTGCTTTAGTGTTTTATAAATATACAACATTATAAATGATAATATTAATGATTATACATGCATTAATTTTGCATATTTTATTAATTGAAAGAATTAATAAAAACGTAATCCATTTTGAAGTTGTTAAGAAAGAGTATTAAAAAAATGGAAAAAACTTCTGCTTAAATCCTTTACTGTGGTATCTACCATTCCAAAATTATTTTCTTATACCAATTATTGGTCAAATATTTAATAATTTAACCAAGTAAAAATAACGGACAAGAATTAAAGCTAGTAAAGATAACAGACTGTGGTCCGTTATCTTTACTAGCTCCAATTGTTCTATAGTTTAGAGGGGGTAGTTCATATAAAAAAAACTCCAAATAGTATAATATTTGGAGTTTTGGGCCCGGGGTCACAAGTCGTACGCTGGAAACAAGAGAATTAAACGTAGCTGTAACTTTTGTTTCGATATGATATAATCGGGTCCAAAATCTTCAAAATTATTATTAAATATAGTACATACTATTTTAGAAAAAATTCTTTGGTATGTTATTCTTCACTATGTAGTTGAGAAAATTAACTAACACCTGTGTAAGCTACCAAAATACTGTGTGAAGACTACTGAAAATGCAGTATCTAGAATAGATCAATATCGTTTTACTCTTTAAAACTAGGTAATATTATTTTCAGATCAGCTTAATACAGTTTCATTTAAAATGAAATGATGAATCATTGTAAAAATATATCGTAAAAAAAATGCATTAAGAGTGAAGCTCTAGCTTCTAGATGGCGCTGAATGCTCATAAAGTGCACCAAAACATCAGTTTACATCTCTACAGCATTGTTACACATAAAGGAATGAATCCCAGCCCCTGATTGGCTAAAAAATACCTAAACATTTGATATCAGACACACGATTGGCCAATCAGTTGCACCTGTGAACGCAATCTGAGTTGTGGAAAGTATAAAGGTAATTTTCATTTATAAATCTTTACTACATGTTTTCGGTATTGAATGGATGATTATATTTCGACAGCTGCACTCTAGTATTCCAAAATTGCCTTTATTAGAGTTATTATTGAATGTCGTCCATTGGTTTCTAGTTACGACGTAGTTTTCTATAGGTTGCACTTATTGTTGTCCAGCTGATGAATCGAATGGCAGTCTGATACTATTTTCTTGTTTATCTAACTAGTAGGTAACTAGCTATAGACTTATAGCAAATAACTTAACCGATTAGGTAGGGTAATGCAAGTAAATTGCAGCACACTAAAATTATATTCGACCTCAAACCATAAAAATAATAAATACCTAATCACCGCTACAAATAATTAAAATTAAAAATTGCAACATGCTTGCTCTTGTTAGTTGTTATATGCAACATTTTAACATTAATTTATAGTTTGGCTGGATTTAAACTCCTATAGAAAACAAATTTAAAGTGCCAGAATAATGCAGAATTATAATTCTGAATTAATTTACTACCTACGTAACCTACCTTACCTAGGGCTAGGTAGGTAGTACCTATTTTTCAATCAGTGGCCCATACTGCTGACTGGCACTGCAGAAACAGGTAAAATGGTTCTCAAAGAAGTTCTTCCTTTTTGCTCTTGGAAATTGTGTATAAATATTAGGTACCTAGTTACTTACCTACCTACCTAATTCTGCTTTTCTTTTCTAAAAGTATGATGAAATTAAGTATTTCTTGTGAAGAATACCAGTTTGTATTTGGTGCACTGAACTCCTGATTTTTTCAAAAATCTGAGAAATAGGTAGCTGCCAACATTTTTTATCAATTTGTCTATAGTCCTCCAACATTTTTCCAGTTTCTCCTCCAAAAATTAATGGTGATATAGGAATTAATAGCAAAATATCCTCCGACATTGCAGGAATTTTTTATTAGAGAAATTGAATATCTCCCGAGATATCATTGGAATTTACCACCAAATACAATCTGGGAAGAATATGCAACAGTAGGTATCTAACCAAGTAAAATAGTAGGTCTCATAAACTTGCTATTTGTCTCTCCAGCTCTCTCCAAAATTCAACAAATTCTCTCCAAAATGATCAAATTTTCATAAATTCTCTCCAAAATAACATTGTAGCATAGGAGAAAAATAGATATACCTAACTCTCCATTTGCAATTGAAGGGCTCAAAATAACTGTCACAAACTCGCCATTAAAATGGTGAGTTTGGACATGCTTTATTACTTGGATATCTAACTAAAAGCTGAGCGGCGCACCACTGTACTTTCTATCAATGGTCTCTACGTAAATGGCTGTTATGCCAGTCTGCCAGACTGCAGGAACTGGTAAACTGTTCTCCAAATAATCCTCAATTTTGGCCTCTGTTCTCAGTAAAATACATGTAAATATAGGAAGAAATTAAGGATTGTTCGCACAGAAAATGTTAAAAAAGTCCCATATTCCCAGTGTATTTTGTGGTGAATTCCACCGACATGTCGGTGGAATTTTTCCCCCACTGATGATAATATTACACACCGACTTATATTAATAATAAGTTGGTGGATTTTTAGCTATTTATTCCTATATTACCATTAATTTGCGGTGTGGAACAATGGGTGAAATGCCAGTCTGAAAAGAAGGCCTCCTCAGACGGAGTCAGACCCAGGATTTTTTTGCAGAAATTGGAATTTGGGTGCAGCAAATAACATGGGAACATAGGAATTAAATAGGACTTGGGTGCAGGATTAATCCAGAAATCCTGCTGTACTTTTCAGTCTGGGTAAAATGTTGGTGGATTAGCCAACATTATTTTGCGGGATATTTTTAATTAATTCCTATGTTGCCATTAATTTAGCTGCGGGAGATTCTGAATCTGCTACTGAGAGTCGGAGAGTAGGTAACTGTCTCTCAAATTAAAATCTCTGCTGGAGAAGAGACACATTCTGCAGACTGACTGTTAATTGTTATGTAGTTTGTTGTACTGCACACCGGGCCACAGTGTGCACACTTCATCCAGTCTGTATTTCGTAATTTTTTCCCTTTGAAAATAATATTCTGCCAAAGTCGGTGGATTTTCAGCTATTTATTCCTATGTTACCATTAATTTTCAGTGGGAAAATGGAGAAAATGTTAGTGGATCAGCTAAATTACTGGAAATTTATGGTGTTTTTTTTCTGATTTTTCCAAAAGTCAGTGGGTTTTTGTGTACAATTACAGACTGGCACTTCATGATTGTTTAATGACCTGGCAGGGGGGTAACGGGGGTTTGGGAGGATGGCAGATGGCCAGTCTGGGAAAATAAGTTCTCTCTGAGACTGATGAACTAATTAGTAATTTCTCTGCTGGAGTTTTACAGACTTCAAAAATTAATGGTAAATTGCTAAAAATTGTATAATCCGCAGCTTTCAGCATATAGAGTTCATCTGTTAGCCTAAGCAGTTTTCCAGTTCAGGCAGACGGCAGTCAAAAATTTGATACAACAATTATCTAATTCACTCCATATATCATTAACCTTGATTCAAATTACTTACTAAAGTTATCTAATAGATAGTAAAATGTACAGTGGTGCGCCTTAATCTGGTTGTAGGTAGTCCGTAGTTGTACACCGGTCTGCAGAATACGAGATATTTGGGATTTCCTCTGCTACCTATCTAACAATTTCAAATTAATCCCCATATTTATGTTTCTGTTTACAGAGTGAAAGATCTTTACAACCAGGCTGAAAAATATGGGAGATATTTGGAATATTCTCTCTGAACAATTTTGATTCAATTCTTATATTTACATTAATTTTGCTACGAACACTTTTTAATTAATTCCTATATTTATATTAATTTTTCTACAAATAGAATAAGACATAAGAGATTTCTACAAACAATTTACCAGTTTCTGCAGTTTGGGTTGTACCCAGTGTCCAATGACAGTGCAACCATCATGTGAATCATGTTTCAGAGGCTGAAAAATTGTAAGCCAAAATTTCACAAATTTAGACAAGCCATGTTAGCTCATTTTTTGAAGATTTCAAGCCAAAATTAACATGGCAACATAGGATTTTTTGTTTTAGCCAATCAACATACCTGAGTTCTGACTCTTTGAGATTTATTAGATTTATTTATTAGACATTTAGAGAATTCTGATCATTTTGGAGACTGATCTGAAAATCTTTGGTGATAAATTGTTCTCAACATAAAATCTTCAGACAGATTTGACACCAGTCTCAGAGTCTGCAGAATATAGGACATTTTCAACATTTCCTGTGCAACAATTCTTAATTTCCTCTTATATTTACATGTATTTTACTGAGAACAGAAACCAAAATAGAGGATTTTTTGGAGAACATTTTACCAGTTCCTGCAGTCTGGATTTGACCCATGTTTGAAAGAGTGGCAGAAAGTTGCCAGTTTGGTGAGAAAATGGTAAAGTGTTCGTAGAGATCTCTTATTCTGTTTGTAGAAAAATTAATGTAAATATAGAGATTAATTCAGAAGTGCTCGTAGTAAAATTAATGTAAATATAGGGATTAATTCTGAAGTGTTCGTCGTAAAATTAATGTGAATATAGGAATTAATTCAAAATTGTTCGGAGAGAATATCCCAAATATCTCCCATATTCTGAAGATCGGAAGGTCGCCACATTTAAGATACTTTGAAGAAATAGGACTTCCTAGACCTAGTGAAGATTTTACACTTGAAAACATCCTTATGCATCATGTCTGATGCATGTGTATCACTTGACTCTTGAGACTATCTATGAGGGATTTAATTGTTATTTACAGGTTTCTAAACTTATTTCACCCCTTTAAAGTCGCCAGAATACTGGTGACTTTGTCCATACTTAGAAATATGGGATTTGACACACTTTGCAGACTGGGATTGTACCCAGTAATAAAGCATGTCCAAACTCGTCATTTTGATGGCGAGTTTGTGACGGTTATTTTGATCCCTTCAAATACAAATGGAGAGAAATGTCCAATTTTCCCCTATGCTAACTACAATGTCGAAGAGAATTTAGGATAATTTTACCATTTTGGAGAGAAATTTGGTTATTTTCAGAGAGCTGGAGAGACAAATTGGAAGTTTATGTGCCATACTATTTTAGTTGGGAGTTGTACCTAACTATTTTAATCCTGTTGGCTGTAATGCTGTGCCAGACTGTATTCCACTCTGGAAAATACCTTATGGTGCACGCCTCCCTGGCTTAGGCTAATGATGAATTTTATAGGCGAAATTCTTTGGATTAGCTATACAGTTCCCATCAATTTATTACTATAGTCTGTATTAAGGTTTTCTAAATTCCAACAGAGTAATTAATTCATCAGAAAAAACACTTTTTATCAGAGTGGACTGTATTTCATTGTAAATTCCAGACTTTTTGGGGGAATTTTTCCCTTTGAAAATGATGTTCTGGCAAAGTTGGAATATTTTTAGCTATTTATTCCTATGTTACCAACTTACCATCAATTTTTGATAAATGAATTGGGCAAATGTTAGTGGATCAGCCAAATTATTGGAATTGTTATTTTTTTTTCAGATTTTTGTCTTCAAGCAACTCATAACTTTTACTTCAAAAGATGAAAATGTGGATGACTGGCACTTTTGTGAGGACAAAATATGTTACTAATTTTGTTTAACTCAATACTTGCCGAGTAAAATAGTATGGCTCATAGACTCTACATTTGTCTCTCCTGCTCTCCAAAAATAACCAAATATCTCTCCATTTGCAATTGAAGGGCTCAAAATTACTGTCATAAACTCTCCACTAAAATGGTGAGTTTGGACAGGCTTCATTACCTGGACAAAAAGTAATTTTCAGGAATACACGTCAGATATGAAGCTCTCTTGATGTTTATAAGGGTATAAGTGGATCAGCATTAATATCAATTTGTTTGGAGATTCGCTCGCAGTGTGAACAGCCAAGCGTCTCTGCATACGATTACCAAACAACATTAATGACACTCCACTCTGCTTGTAGTGTGTTTGAGCCCTAAGAAGAAAACTTCACCTTTAGGCTAGCCAATATTTTATTTCTGAATTTCATAAATGTCTCCAGTAGAACAGCAGTCCCAGTTTGAAGAATATGGAACATTTTCCAAGACTCTGAGACAAATCTGAGGACAATTTCAGAAATTGTAGATCTCTGTGGAAGATCTTTAATTAATCTTTATTTTACTATTAATTTAGCTGCAGGAGATTTTGAATAAATTCCAATGTTACCAATTTGCCATCAATTTAGCTGCGGGAGATTCTGAATCTGCTGCCGAGAGTAATAGAGTAACTCTAATTATAATCTGAGTTAGGAGATGCATTTATGCAGAGTGGCAGAAGTTCAAAATCAGAAAGATGTAGAAACAAATTGATTTGTTGTCTACATTGGTCTACTTTTCTGATGTATTCTGAACTGTGACCTACTGGACATGGTTTGTGTTCGAAAAATGCTTCAAGCTAAGATCAATATCATCATAACTGTACTGTCATTTTCTGTGCTCCAATTTTTGTAGTAGAGTAATGGGTGTAGGACAGACTGAAACACACGAGCACTTATGTCAATTATGTTGTCTTTGTAAGAATTAGGTTAAATAACAGTGGGTTAACAACGTTAAGACATAGAGTTTATTTAAAGAGTAAATATGTTATACAATTAGAAGTCTATTGAGAGATGAGTGGAACACATCCCTCACAGAGTAATGTAAAGAACCAACTACCTTCAGAAACTACAAGCAGGGGTATTTAACCCTCGACGGAAGTGTGATCGACTTTAGACCTTACGTCCGTTTCTCATTAAAAGTAATACATGGTTATTGAAACAATAGGTAATTTAATATAGCTGAGCTAGTCTAACAGGAAATTAATATTAAACATATAACGAGTGTGTAATACATTTAACTAAAATTTCAACAGTCTTCTCATCAGTTAGCTCTACTGTTTTGATGAATAATTCTTAGGTAGTAACTTCAGTCTACAAGTTATCTCCAATCAAATCTGAATTAAATCCTTGATTTGCATTGACTTAATGGTGAACAGAAGGTGTGCTGCAGTTACAGTGCTACATCACAATCATTCCCCAAAATACCAATTTTGGTCTATCATGGGCTTGATTTTTTTTAAGAAAAATATTTGTAGATTATTCCATGCACTACTCCTTGTGTAATTTTCTTTTTTGATCTCAATAAAGTCATTTTCATAAGCAGATTTGGCCATTAATTGATTAATTAATGATTAATGGCCATTAATCTGAAACCAGATTCATTATTAGGCATCACAGACTTCTGGATTTTAATGTGATGTTCCAGTGTTTGTCACAGTCCTACAACAGCCTTTCATTTATAGTATGAAAAAGGGGTGTTAAATTGACTGAAATTTCTAGTTGTTCCCTAGCCCTAGATTTAGTTTGCCTCAATCATTCAAATTGGCATGAACCTATTTTTTCTAGACAAAAGCCTTAATGTTATGAAGCCATTGCTACTTTAAAAGAACTAGCAAGTTCAAATGTCTCATTTAATTTCTTTTAAATAGAAGAATAACTTGAAACCTCTTGTTGCCAATGTAAAGTTAGTCCTTTTCTTGGTCAAATTGAGAATTTTTTATTGTGCCATGTAATAAAGTATGTTCAAAGTCACCATTTTAGTAGCGAATTGTGAGTTATATTGAGCCCTTCAATTGCAAATGGAGAGAAATGTCTATTCTCCTACGCTACAATGTTATGTTGGAGAGGAGTTTGCATTAGAAGTAGCTTTCAGCTGTGTATGGTAATTAGCTAACCAATTACTAAATTTAAGAACTGACCTTGCTATCATACTATTGATTGATTATTTTCTTTTTCAGTGTAAGTGCTTTGCTTTAGTCTTCTGTCCCCATGAGGGTCCATACTTGCTTCAATTTAACTAAATCAGAAATATCACTGAAAGAATCCTTTAGTTCTCGCACCCCTTCACAGCACTCTGACAGAGGTAACTTTAGTACAACCCCTGCGTCACTGTATGATGCATCCACCACACTCAAATTCTTTGCAAAGAGATCAGCTTCCACAAAACGACACAACTCCAGCAGCCGATTCCGAAATACCAGAAGAGATGAGGGACGAAGTTGCTGCTGCAGTCAGCTTCGTCACGAAGCTGGTGGAAACCCCCGATGTCACTGCCATACTGCCGAGATTCACACAAACCCTCACAAGGCACTTGGTGGAACTCTACCAGGGGCACTGGTATTTGGACGATCCATCCAGAGGACAAGCCTACAGATGCATAGAGTGAGTACCTAATTGGTCCATTTTGTCATTTTCTTGGGGAAGTTTATTAATTAGCAGACAGCTTCACATTTTCAGTCATAGAACAGAAAAAAATCAGTTAATACTTTGATTTATATATTTCTTCAAAAATTTGGAATTGTCCAGTAATACGTAACTTACCCTTTACAGCTATTAATTTGCAATTGTTCATTTTCAAATGCTGTTTGGTTTTGTAGTTTGCATTGAAATCTATGGCTTAGGAACAACATGCTTGCAAATGATGATGATATATTTCATAAGTTTTGAATTTTATTTACAGCTATCAGATTATAATTTGTCTTAATATGCCTGTTTATACAGACCTTTAATTTTGTGATTAACATTATCTTTTTTTCTCAGTATTGGTGACCAGAGGATTAACAGGACTCTCTTAAATACTGCCAGGGAATGTGGTCTGTCCTATTCTCAGCTGAGGTTGCCCCCCGAACTCGTGGTTTGGATCGACCCCCTTGAAGTGGCGTGTAGGTTCGGGGAAGAGCTCGGCTCCTTCATCCCCATCTTCATGAACACCAACGGCAAGAAGGACTACTACATAGATCACTTTGATTTCTCCAAACTGTGTCAACCGAGGGTGTTACACCCCATTCCCTCTGGTCCACGTCCTAGCCACGAACAGCCGGCTAACAATCGGGTAAGTGAGTCGAGGCGCAGGAGTGCACGCACTCTGTCCTCTTCCATGGAGTTGTGTCTTGATAAGGGAGTCACTAACGGCTCTGAGCCAACTAGCAATGGACTGAAGAGTCATTCCAATAGCTGTAGATAATCATGGTGATCCATGGTGAGTTGGTAATCTTTATCAAATCACTTTGGCAATCCCCTATCAATGTAAGTACCATCTATATCACAGTATAAAGAATGAGGAAGTACAATAACTAATCTATCTTGCTTACTCATTATGGAGTAATCTTCAGTATATTAATTGAAACCTGGGCCGCTGGTAGTGACGCATTCACATGAGATTTGAGTCATTTCAATATCATTTCCTTTCTACAACATTAAATGTAGCTAGCTACATCCATTTTCAAATTTCATGAAATGGGTTTTAATTTTTTATGTACACATGTTTCCTATTCTTGAACATTTCATTAGTTTTCCTTAAAGTTGCAATATAATGTTCACTACCAGCTCCTTTGAAAATACTGCCTCTCTATGGCCAAATCATCAGTAGGGCAAGTTATGAATTATTGAACAGTTTCACATCTTCGGTCATATAAAACAATATATAATAATTTTGTTGGTTAATTTAATTTGATATTAATATAACTAGTTAACCTGTTAATTTTTTCTTATGACCGATAATGTGCAACAGACCGATAAATCGTAACTTACCCCAATGGCCCAATCTATTCTAGCTATTTCTAACTGCCATTTGTAGTCATTTTACTTGCTCATCTTTATACAGTGCTCTAAATACTCAGCAAAGCTACCTGACTGTCATAACTAAACATCAGATAAACACATTCCTTCTATTTTCAACATTATTTCTACGGAAGATGAAAGCTATTGTCAGAGTCACCTTCCCACTTCATTAGGCTTCAAATCGCTAGTTTTCAAGAGTTGAAAGCAGTTATTTTGTAATTGGGTTTAATCAAATTTAGTCACAGTTTCAAATTGCCTTGTTGTTAGCAGTACTATAGATATTAACAATTAATGGTACAATTGTCTTTGCCGTCACTGGTGTGTAATGCTTCGTACACACTGTCAAACACTAATGTCGACAGTTAGAAGAGAGCAAACATGTTGAAAACGGTTTGTCAAACAGTAGAATATAAATAAACTGAATACATAGTCCTTTATTGAGTGATTTAATATAATTCCTATACTCAATTTGTAACCCCTAGCTATGTTTGACAAACAGTTAATCCAACATCATGAGCTTGTGGACACAAACACTGAAAATCTGCGTGACAAACTGTTTGACGGTGTGTAGGGGGTACAAGCCTATCTAACTGTAACTAGTCATATTGCTAATTTGCTTCTTATTTTCTAACCCTGGTGGTCTACTAAATAGAATTATTTTATACTACAATATTTTCAGCAGAAAGTTTGTGATTGTTTCTTGTCACAAGGTAAAGTTTCAATTAGCAGATAAATTATACAGGTTCCAATAATCTTCTTTGGTAGCTATTTCAAATTCAGTTGGTTCATTTGGTTATTGAAACTTCACCTTGTTTACCTATGTTCTCCATTACATTGTTTTTCACTTCATATCCATAGTAAGTAGAGACGGTAATCTTGTTCATAGAATAGTTTGAAGATGTTCTACCACATCATCTCCTAATACAAACCATAAACTTGCAAAATAAAAAAGGCTAAGTTCCGAGTTAATGGACGGTTCCACATTTTCAGACATTTATAATAGTCCTTATTTAACTTTTTTAATTCCCTGTCGTAAAGGTGATTTGTATCCTTAATACCTGCAGGTATCAAGGATACAAATTGAATAATTATATATTGTTTTCTCATGTGTCCGAAAATGTTGAACCGTCCGCTAACCAGGACCGTCCCTTACAATCGTAATAACTCGTGTGGTGACTTTTTTTTGTTCTCCAGATCATCAGGGTTATTAACCATAAGTTTGTCTACCACTAACCCATTCTTTCATGGAGACTATAGTTTAATTAGCTGTAAGTTTTTGTGCTGATTCACTGCAGTGTCAAAACTAGGCAATAATTTGTTGAATTACTCTTTAACAACCGTCCATTGCGACAAACTTCCCCTCTCACTAAAGTCCCGTAAGATGCATTTGCAATATATTTGTGATTTTATCCAATTAAGGCATGCCATCTCCGTGCACATTGTGATAACCACATTATCAGTAGTTAACGTCAAATCATAGGCTTTACTTTACTTTGCAGGCTGTAGTTTTTCTCAGAGCAGCACTTTATTTCTAGTGAACACACGGCACCTTTTTAGCGTGTTTCCTTTCCTTTCAATTACAGAGGTAGCTAAATAGTGTAGACTGATGTATCTCGGGCCTTCTTTGAACATTATTAACAAATTAACTACAGAATTAAAGTAATGCAAGTAAATTGAAACCTAATTACTAACACGTTGCTGAAGGCTGATTGATATTTTTTTACTTTTTACTATTCAACTGAAACTGTTAATTTGACGCTTACTTTTTATGACCGTTTGTACTGTCCCAATGTTTTTAAGTTTTAGGTTGACTTTGTGTTGCTGATAGCATTGAATCAATGCTATTATTGTGTGTACTGTTATTCAATTGTTCTGTTTTTATTATCTACTTTATAACTTAACCAAACTGTCCTGTTAAAGAATAAACAGACTGAATAGGTAGCAGTAACTTGCATCCTCACTGACGGTGCAGATTGGTTGAGTTATATGCTATTGGTTACTGATTATGTGATTAGGTAGACACCAGTATTTGGGTTAACAGTTACCATAACCATGTCTAAAGTTAACTAGCTAAAATTGTAACACTATTCTTCTAATTACCATTTCAATCTATAGTTTACTATTTAACTATTCACGGTTCACATCTTCTAGCTATGTACTTTACACATCGTTATAGGTAGTTTGCTTTCACTTGCCACTAGTTCAAAATTCTACTTCCAACCTCAAAAATTAAACTCAATAGTTGGTACTTAAGATTCCAAATCTAATTTTCCAGTTGATAAGCCACTCATTTATGTTTTTAGTTCTAAAAACGTCAGGGTATGTGTAGCCTTCAATAAGTAAGAATTTAGTCCACCTATTTTTTATTTTGTAATATGTTGAAGCTATAGTTTGTACCCAATATACTAGGTACCGTTATTCTGAACTACATTTAAGCATCACATTGTTTTATAACCTAGCCTCCTTTATTTATGATCTCGTCATGTGTGTTTTATCATTTTATTTTACAAAGTTTTAAAATCAAAGTACGTTGCATTATTAAAAGTAATTTTTAAAATATTTTTTCCATACTGTTCTAGCTCTATATTTTTTCTCATTAATTTGCCAATTTAAATGGTTAACTTCCCCTAAATCCTAATTTAGTACATTTTGTACTAGACCCAGAAAAGTTCTTCTAATAATGCTATGTACTTTGATATAAATAGAAATATATACTAATCATTTTCTTTAGTTTTCAAGTGCAATTTTAAATTATTTACTTTCCCGCAGTTTAAATATTAAGCACATCAAATGTTACTCTACTTTTGACTGCTTCTAATTTACAAACATTTTTATTCTTTCATTAGTGTAGCGACTCGTTTACCGACTCTTGACTCTCACAGGCTTTACTGACTCATGACTCGCTAGTTCTTCTGAGCCTCACTCTAGCCTGACAACTACAAGACTGCTTTTCATTCATGTGATAATTGTTTGAGTGTGTGATATTCGTACGGTAGGCATAAGGCTAAATCCCTTGACACTGGAACTATAGCCAGTCAATTCGACTGCCTTGCACTTCTCAAACAGGTGCATCTCCTTAGTTGTTACTGGTAGATGGTTGAATTATTTAATAGACACTGCTGGTTATTATAATTGGTATCCATGATACCTCCAGGTATCATGGATACCAATGTGATACCTGGAGGTATCACGGATACCAATATGATACCTGGAGGTATCATAGATACCCATTAAAATAACGTGTAGTGTCTTCTTGTATCAAAATGAATTAGAGTATCTAGTCTACAAATAGTGAGATAGAAAAGTACAAGTCAGTCCTAATGACTGGTAGTTCCAGTGTTGACTTCATTCCACAGTACAAATAATACTGCTGACTATATCTAGAACACTGCTGCTCCTTTATTTAATCTTCTAAGTTCTGATGCAATTAGTTCAAATATTACAGTACAGCTAAGTCTAAGAACTCATCCATTGTAGCCAACTCTTTGAATGTCATCACTTCACTTCATCTTCTTTATTTTGTTTCTATTGGCCATTATTTTTAGCAGTCTTATTAACCCTGAGCTGCCTGGTACCGTTAATTAGCTGCGTAAAGGCTTGCAGTGCAGGCAGTAAGGGATTGCATGACCAAAGTCTCTTTGTTTTTATTATATAATTTACTCTTAATTATTAACTATAGATTTACTTTTAATATAATAAAAATAAAGGACTTTAAAGTGTTCATGCGGTGTCTTTATTCTCACCATTACTAGTTTATTCAAATGAATTGAATAATGGTTAACGGTTACTCATGTCATCCATTCATACCTATCTACTTTAAAAACGGGGGAAATTAAACAATAGAAGTTTTTGTGGTGAAACTTGTTATTAAATCTTGCAAATAAATCATTTATAGAAAGATTATTTTCAAACTGTTTTAAAAGTGCCACATTTAAATTTTCTAACATTTTCATATAGCTGTAGTACGGCGCTATTTAGAGTGTTATGCTCTTCATTTTCCTCTTGAATTCCCTGGTAGCTACTTGTATTCATTCACTCGATGTTAAATGTGTATCTTTTTATTTGCCAAACTGAGGTTCAATTGAATGAATTCACTCTCACAGTTTCAATATTGAATGGTTATTGTTGAGGAAAGTGTAAATCCTATTGATGAATGTCAGGTCTTATTTTTCTACCACTGACAGTTGATGTGAAAGGCCTGAATTAATATTCATTGATTTTAATGAAAGTTTAGTGTTCTTTATGAAATAACTGGTGCTAGTTTTGTATGCGATAGGAGAGTCATTCACTGGTTTGGCATGCAATCTGGTTAGAATTTACTATCAAACAGGTATACGAGATATATAATATAATAACGATTAATTTAAAGAGTAAATTTATTTAATTTTCCATGTAGATCAGTGAAATGGAAAAACGTGTTTCCAGGGAATTGAACGATCAGTTAAGGGCCGTACACACGTAGGGTTTTTTAAGTCTTCCCACCAGACTTTTGCTAAGCTCCTACTTTTTCCACGAGAATATAAGAAAAAACGATATAATGATTATTTATTTTAGTTGGTATCCATGATACCTGCAGGTGTGAAGATACCTGCAGGTATCATGGATACCAACTAAAATAAATAATAATTATATAGTTTTTTCTTATATTCTCGAAAAGTAGGAGGAGCTTAGCAAAAGTCTGGTGGGAAGACTTAAAAAACCCTACGTGTTTACGGCCCTTAACATCTTTGTTTTGTATCACATACTTAAACAGAAAAATGATCATATTTAAAAAGATGATAAAAATAGTAATGCTTCACCAGATCACTCAAAACTACCAGATCACTCAAAACTACCAGATCGCATACCAAACTAGCACCAAAAAATGCAATTTGTTACACAAAGTAGTCCATAGATGCAGTGTCGCTGGGTGAATACAGGAGTATTTACGGGAATTCTTATTAACTCAATGGTTTTACAATTAATAGACTGTTATCACCATCTGAAATTTGCCAATTGAGGATTTTTGAAAAAGCCTTTATTCTAATCTCTAATTTTCTAACTTATTCTGAAATACTTTGAATAGTTATTTAAATTTTGAGATTTTACTCGGCGAACATCATTAACATTTCTCTGCGTGCAGTCGGTCAGTTCAATAGATCCTATGGTTTAACGGTTTGGATGAAGTAGATGAATTTCTCCTTATATCTGTTATACAGTTTATTACTACTGTTTATTATCTCGTTACTAATCATCTGCATCCTCACGAATAAGGTGGGTGTGCTGAAGGTGTAGTACAGACACTTTCTAAACTTAATCGGTGTTAACGATATGAACCGCTATCTGATTCTGAATTTTATCGTTCCTAACATCGAAAAAAAGACTAGAAATCTTTGATAGAGTCTTAGTTTTAATTTTTTTTCGGGTTTATTGTTATTTAACTCGTTCACTACCTATTGACTGCAAATTCAAATTCTTTGGTAATCATAAAAGTTGGGTCTATAGTTTCATCTTGTACACATACATCATTAAAGTCGTCCACCCAGAGCTCTTCTAATAATTCGCCATGAGCTCGTCATCCTTTACTCCTCCTGTTGGGTGCATGTGTACTGCATTTGCTGGGGTGAAAATGATATCTGGATAAACTAGCAACAGATAGACAAACAGGGTAATTCACTTCCTTCCACACAGCTTCTTCATGTCCCTGGATAGCAATAAAAACTAAATAACATTTCTTATGACCGAAAATGTGATCTGACCGATAGTTTGTAACTTACCCTATATGGTAAATTATGAATTATCGGTCAGTTTCACATCTTCGGTCATATAAGAAAAAACGGTATTACAATTATTTAATTTTTATTTTAGTTGGTATCCATGATACCTGAAGGTATCATGGATACCAATTAAAATAAAAAAAAATAACAATTGTAATACCATTTTTTCTTGATGACCGAAGATGTGAAACTGACCGATAATTCGTAACTTACCCTGCACATGCCTCTCTTTTTCCCTGTGTGATTTAATTTCTCGCTATACACTTAGCCACTCACCATACCATATGTTCACTTTCAACTAAAGATTATTTACCAAGAATCTGAAGTAAAGAAAAATAATCAAAAAATAAATCACTAAAAGCTCTTCATTCGGGTCTGAACACAGCATCACTATCTCTTATCACTAAGCTGTGCTCTCCTCTTTCTTTAGAGAATATAATTTTTTTTCTGATGGGTGTCGTCTTGAATTAAGTTAGTTAATGTCAAGAGGGAATATGGTTCTTATAGATCACCTCGACTTTTCTTCTTTCGTTGCTATTCCACTTAAATGTGAAATGTTTTAACGACCCAAGATCTTTTGAGGAAAGCCTTGCGCCCCCCCCCCTCGAACTGTTGTAATTTGGATCGTAAATTATCTTTTACTTTTACCAGGTTTATCATTTTTTAACGCTACTTGCAGTTTTAGAGGATAGCGCTAGGGTTATGCTCTTCAACTACGAGGTCTTAAATTTTGTGTTAGGTAGACTCATGACATAAGTTTCATTTTCCTCTTCCATCCGTGAGTCTTCCTTTTCGTCTCCGTCCTTGGTTGTTGACTGCATTCACGGAGTAGCTTTTCTGCATTCATGAGTACTATTACTGACCATATGTTACTTTTATTTCTGACTGTTACCTTGTATTTAATGATTCCCTTGTATTTAATTTCCTTCATACGTCAGTGATATGGTCTTTGTTTCCGAATTGATCTTATTAAATGAAATTAATAGTATGGCTCTAGATAAAATATGGTTAAATGTAGGTATACCTTTTAATTATATAGGTATTTTGTGCGTCTCCTACTTTATTGTATTTTAGATCTGCATTATATTTGATTATGTCTATCTAGCTTGCATTCCAAACAAACGGCGTACATTCTTTTTCTTTGGCTTTAAAAACAGCCTATCTGAAGTATCATGGCTATTGTAGTAAATTTATCATAATTTAAAAAAAAGCATTTTAGTAAGAAATGTATGATAACAAAATGATGGATATCAATCGTATTGATAAAAGAAATTGCTTGTGAGAACCTTCGGCCTGAGTAACTCCTTTTTATAACATTATTTCCTTAACCTATTAAAACATGTTTAAAGTAGCTCCAATAATAATTATACGTATTGATAGTAATTTAAATGACTAATAATAGCATAGATATTATACTTCAATAAGATGCACAACTCTCGTAAACTTCGGTTTCGAAATTGCATTGTGCTGCCACCTGGGTTTCAAAGTTGTTACTAGCCGTTAAACAGTTTATTTTCAATATTTAATTAAAGGAACAGACTCAATTTGCTGGAAGAATATTGCAAATAACTGAAAAGTTCAAAGGTCTCCCAAGATGTTTTAATTAACTCGTAAATGTTGTGGTTACACGGCTAATACACATTTCGAAACACAGGTGGTAGCACGATTCAATTTTGACACAGAAATAGGGTGTACTTTACTGGTAATAAATTCTGCGCATTAATGTTTTTGATAAATAAATTCTCTTTTTGCAGGTGATCTATAATTCCAATGATCTGATGGAAGTGGAAGTAGAACGAGCTCTGCCCCAATCTGCAAGCCTCCTCACCCCACCCACAACTCCTCCACCTCAATCCCCCTCAGTCACCTCCCCTTCTGTTAGTTCCTCTCAAACCACCACCGGGAACACCTCCACCAGCACCAATCCATCCACAGTCTCCTCCAGCTCCCCTCCTTCCTCCACTTCAGTGTACATGAATAAGCACCAACACTTTTTCCGCAACAATAACGGCAAGGTGCATCCTCCATCCTACCTCAACCTTAACGCCAATGTCGTCTCTACGTCAGCTAACAACAATCACTACAACTACATCGGTAGTACAAGGTCCTCCCCTGCTTCCCCCTCCCTCCTCATGTTCCCGTCCTCCCCAAACAGCAACAGGAACTCCTTCAACAACTACAACATCTATGGTGGGGGCAGCTCCAACTCTCCCAATATGTTCGGGGGGCAGGGTGCTTACGGAAGGTCTCCCCCGAGGGCGGGGAGTCTCCTCAACGGAAACACCAACATGATGAACGGGGGAAGTGCTGGTGGTAAACTCTCCTCCAAGTGGGGGCCGTACAATTTCCCCAGTAGCAATCCAGGGGGCTACCCTCCCTATCATTCCAACTTCTACAACGCACCGTTGCAAAGGTACAACAACTCTAATAACAACGCTGTCACTAACAATAACGGCAACGTTAACAACGATAGAAACCTGTATATCAATCAGCGTGGTTTGCGCGCGTAGCCAACTTTGTGGTTCTTTCCGGGGGAGGTTTAGCGCATGTTGAGCGCGGGCGTGTATTTGCCTTAGTTCGCCAGCTAGCGCGTTGAAGGTGTTCCACCACATTAGCACTGCCTGATTTCACTCGTGTTCGTCTGTACTAAAGTTCGTTGGGGCAATTGTTGCTGCCTGACATCTTTCAAATGCCCAGTTGATAAGTGTCTAGTGTAGCTTCATTCTCAGATATTTTACTGTTCAATATAATAGTGATGCTCTATATAATTCATGGCAGATATTTTGTGAGTTGTAATGAAAATACAATTTTTCCGTCCTGGAAAAAGTAGAAAGTTTAAAATATTTTTGTATATCATTTCTAATTTGAGTCACTCTGAAGTACTGTGTCACTCTTGCATCACGCTAGCGTGTCTAGCGTGAGCTTCTATTCATGCCGAGTGTGAAGGTAGCGTAAGCTTCTATTCATGCCGAGTGTGAAGGTAGCGTGAGCTTCTATTCATGCCGAGTGTGAAGGTAGCGTGAGCTTCTATTCATGCCGAGTGTGAAGGTAGCGTGAGCTTCTATTCATGCCGAGTGTTGTAAGAGTGATCATTCTCTCTCTATACTTTTAGTACTATTTTTGAAGTTTTATTAATATAGTAGTGTTTTGACTAATCTTAGCATCGATTCTATGACTTCTTTCTATAACTATTTCACGAATTTAATTTATAGAAAATAAAATAAATTACTCCATACTCTAAAAAATATACATTAGATTGATTATTAAAATATAAATAAATTTCTCGTATTCTAGTACGAGTCTAAGTTATTTTTTAACTCTGTCTTTTTCTTTTACTTGCTAAGTCTTCAACTATTCTAACATATTTTAAATATTCGCACAATATCGTCTAGAGTCTCAAAAGTGTACAATAAGGATAGGGGAAATTACGAATTATCGGTCAGTTTCACATCTTCGGTCATACAAGAAAAAACTATATTAGAATTGTTACTTCAATTAGATTTGAATACTAATTATAATATAGTTTTTATATAACTGAAGATGTGAAACTGACCGATAATTGGTAATTTCCCCCTATCAGTGATTATTATTTAACCTAAGTTTCTTCTGTTTATATAACCTGTTACTAGGCAGGCTCTAAATTTTCTAAAGCATGTAATTCTAGCGTGAATTGTTATTGTTTTTATGAAATAAATAAAGCGTGAGACATGCTGGTACTATAGTTTGTATTTAGCCTATAGGAAAGGTGCTGCTAGGGCAAGTTACCAATTATCGGACACTTCCACATCTTCGGTCATATAGAAAAGAGGTTATTCAACATTTTAAATCTTTATTTTAATTGGTATCCATGATACCATGAATTGTTCTATTTTAATTGGTATACAAGGTACAATCAGGTATCATGGATACCAATTAAAATAACCATTTAAGATGTTGAAATTATATCCTTCTCCTGACCGAAGATGTGGCAGTGTCCGTTAATTCGTAACTTGGCCTATATTCAGCACTTCACTGTACATTAATGGTTAAAATTAGCGATAAGGCTGGCGTAATGTTAATTGATTATCTCATATGTTACCTGCTATCTTCGTTTATTTAATTTTATGCTTTTTTGTGATAAATCCCTTGGCTTTTATTTCTGTAATGGAGTGTATATTCCACATGGTGTTTATTCCTATCTATCATTTATTATTATCTTACCCACCTACCGTGATTCATTTGTTTGTTTTATAAGTCATCGAAAGAATTTGATCTTGTGAAATTTGTTTTAATTAATACTTTAAGGCGTTCAATAATTGGCTTCTAGGGTAAGTTACGAATTACCGGTCAGTACTACATCTTCGGTCATATAAGAAAAAATAATATAAAATTATTACAGTGCTATCTAATACTTCTTCTGCAGAATTATCAGCACACAGTAATAATAACAACTATTATATCCTTTTTCTTATGTCCGAAGATGTAGTACTGACCAATAATTAGGAACTTACACTACCTATCAAATTACTGTGATAAAATTTAGACAGGGCCCAACGATTCTAATCTCTAAGTACCGTGTAATAATTAATTGTAGTAAAGTCTAATTTGCAGCCTTTGCAATCACTTAATTTGAATTAAAAATAGTTTCGAATAAGATAGACTTGATAAGTAACTTCTTTTTCTTTCCTACTTAATAGTTTATATCTACAAATTCTCTTAAACATTAATTCGAATATTGTACCTGATTGACATGTAGATGAGTAAGAAAGGGAATACTTTGTTGTGAAGGGG
The DNA here is from genome assembly GCA_947561585.1 of Caprella mutica. Lineage (NCBI taxonomy): Eukaryota > Metazoa > Arthropoda > Malacostraca > Amphipoda > Caprellidae > Caprella > Caprella mutica. The sequence continues at coordinate 106,995 of CANNZV010001496.1, forward strand.
AGTGCTTTGTTGTGAAGGGGAGTGCTTTGTTGTGAAGGGGAGTGCTTTGTTGTGAAGGGGAGTGCTTTGTTGTGAAGGGGAGTGCTTTGTTGTGAAGGGGAGTGCTTTGTTGTGAAGGGGAGTGCTTTGTTGTGAAGGGGAGTGCTTTGTTGTGAAGGGGAGTGCTTTGTTGTGAAGGGGAGTGCTTTGTTGTGAAGGGGAGTGCTTTGTTGTGAAGGGGAGTGCTTTGTTGTGAAGGGGAGTGCTTTGTTGTGAAGGGGTATAGTTTAATATGAAGGGGAATCCTTTCTCTTGAAGGTTTAGGGACTGTAAGACATTACTTCAGTCTCTTTACTTCACAAAGACTGAAGGTATAACACCAGTAAACTCCTGTGAGTCGAGACTATCGACTGTTATCAAGTGAAGTTTGTGGGACAGACGTACTGGGTTGCGTCGTTGTGATGGAGTGGGTTGCGTCGTTGTGATGGAGTGGGTTGCGTCGTTGTGATGGAGTGGGTTGCGTCGTTGTGATGGAGTGGGTTGCGTCGTTGTGATGGAGTGGGTTGCGTCGTTGTGATGGAGTGGGTTGCGTCGTTGTGATGGAGTGGGTTGCGTCGTTGTGATGGAGTGGGTTGCGTCGTTGTGATGGAGTGGGTTGCGTCGTTGTGATGGAGTGGGTTGCGTCGTTGTGATGGAGTGGGTTGCGTCGTTGTGATGGAGTGGGTTGCGTCGTTGTGATGGAGTGGGTTGCGTCGTTGTGATGGAGTGGGTTGCTTCGTTGTGATGGAGTGGGTTGCGTCGTTGTGATGGAGTGGGTTGCGTCGTTGTGATGGAGTGGGTTGCGTCGTTGTGTCGAAATGAAAGGAGTTTTTGCAATGGATTGGGGTCGTTATACTGAATGGGTTCAGTTGTTGTTCAGATTAATGCTCGTGTTATAAACTGTGCACATGAGGCTATAGTAATAAGTTTCGAAATTTATCTTACAAAGGACTTTAGTTTCCAATTTCGTTGTTCTATTATTTCGTAAGAGATTATTTAGGAGCATAAAAATAGCGAGAAGATAATTGTGTACTTACAAAAGTTTAAAAGAAATAGAGTTCCACGTTAACATAACTCGAGTGGTTAACTGCCATGGTTTACCTAACTGGTAACCAGAATTGATTTCCTTTATTGTTAACTAATGGTTTAACTTTAGCGTGTTAAACTGGGTACAATATAATCAGTTAATCTTAAGACACTATCTTTATGAAGAAATATTCTTGACTTAGTACAATTTTATTATTTAATGTGTACTTTGAAACATGATGTACCTTATTTAGAGAGGCTGTATGAACTTTCTTATTTACCATGTCTATTTCAAATCATGTAGCGCTATCTCTTTTTTTTCACTATGTACGCACATTGACCTTCTGATTATAAATTCACAGGTGTAGTTGGTAATGAATTAGAGGTTTATATATTTTTTCTCTTTACTTTGTTTTCTTATGTTATCAAGATTGAATATTTTATCAATACCCAATGTACATTATTTTAATGTAAACAGTCTATTATTATCCTAAAAAGAATATTACTAGGGTCTAGGGTAAAATACCAAATATCGGACACTTTCAAATGTTCGGTCGCAAAATAATCAGCTAAAACTGTAAATTGTAATAATTCGTAACTTACCCTCTAAAATATAAATAAATAGCAATAAAAATTAGGAAAGTTTACATAAGACATTCTAAAACTTACATATCTACTCAACATTTAACATTTATTTACTGATATATATATAATGGGTATCAAAGTTAAAAACAGGCTAAAACTCTAAAATGCACTAAAATTTAAAATGTAGCTAGGTAGGCTACTCTCAGATTCTATGTTGATTCGGGTAAAGACAGCGTCAGTAACATGGCTGAAAAAGAACGGAAATGTTTAGGAGGAATTTAAATGATTAAAATATAAATAATTAACCCGTACACGTTTGCTCAACTTCAACTTTGCTGATGTGCCACATCTACAGATTGCTGTCCCAAAATAAGGCCACCCTCCATGTACGGGTTAATAAAAAATGAAATGGCTAATAGGGTACCTACCCTAGGAGAAATATCCGTAATTTATAAAAAGACTATTTTATATCAAGAAAACTAATTCCTCTGTTCTTATTTACCTCTCTTTTCTTTATCAAATTATAAACAGCTACAAGATAGTCTGTACAAAATTATGCTAAGGATTTTACTAGAATGTTAAATTGTATAGCATAACTCTTCTTAACTCATGAAAATAACTTACAAAAGGCACAGTTAATGATTTTAATCGCATAGAAAGCTCCACCCCACTGGTTAGACATAATAAAGTAACGTCCCTTGACGAACAAAAGGTTTTGCCTGAGTTTTAGCGTTGCAAAGGGCCGTACACACGTAGGGTTTTTTTAAGTCTTGCCACCAGACTTTTTGTTTAGCTCCTCCTACATTTTCCACGAGAATACAAGAAAAAAAAGATAGGTATAATTATTATTTATTTTAGTTGCTATCCATGAGACCTGCAGGTATCAGGGATACCAACTGAAATAAATTATTATATCGTGTTTCTCATATGATTCAAACATCTGATGGAAGAAGTAGGAGGAGCTTAGCAAAAAGTCTGGTTGAAAGACTGAAAAAACCCTACGTGTGTACGGCCTCTGGTAAACCGAATTAGATTCCATTCTCAAAATTTGTGAGTTATGAAACACTCTAAAAATAAAGTATTTTTTTATGTTTAAATTATAGACATCAAGAATTTCATTATAGTTTCGTTTTATTTCTATGATGTTAGATAGTCATTGAAAATTATCTAGTGCACCAGTGATATGAAGTGGCTGTGGGTTATGAAATGAGTTGAGGTAGAATGCACGTTCAAACTGTTACCGAGAGAGCGTTTATAGTGACGTCACAGATCAGTGGACGTGATTTGTTGAATTTTACGACTGAGTACGTTTGATCTGAACTTCTTATTCAATGGTCTGAACGGGGCTTAACAAACCTAGTCAAGTATAGCTACCTGTTCGCATGTCTAGATTACATATTCTGTTACTTCATTCAACTCACCAATGAAAGTAAGAGCGGATGCTATAACGAAAAGACCTGAGAAACCAATGGAGTCCAGTAGACTCTGCACACCCACTGCAACGAAAAGGGCACTCACTCCCTGGTAAAAAGAAGAAACTAATTCAAACTATGAATGGATGATGGAATTGGAATAAAGAGATAATAAATTAGGCCTTCATATCTATATATCAGATTAAATAACAAATCTATAAGATAAAGATGACCTAACAAACTATCCTCCTCTTTTACAATCGACAGTTTCAGTTCCGATGATAGAATATTGGCAAACTTAATTTCTTATTAGGATTAGAATTACAGTCAGCCATCTAAATGTTATGAATAGAGTGCATTATAAAGAAAATCTACCTACCATGAACGGAGATCCTACAGGAATTATTTTCTCTACAGCATTACAAATTATCGGCCACACATTTTTTACCTGAGCAGTGAGCAAGAGTCCCACGTTGGTGGTGACATGCTTCGTGCCGAATGTCCTCTTGACCACGGTGGGGATGACTGTGAGGTTGCCGGAGGAGGCGAAGAAGAGCACAGTGCCCCAAACTGTGTAGACAACCTTCCCCAGTAGTTTGACCAGGGGTAAGGTGCAGGTGAAGATAGTAAGTAGGCAGGTAGTTACCAGCATGCAAGACTGGGGAAACAAGAACATAATTAGGGATGTGTCAATGGAGTGGCAAAATACGAGCATTTGATTATCCCACTTCCAAATTATTTTTCGTAAAAAATTGTATTGTCTTACTGTTTAAACTGTTTGATGAAGTTGTAACGCATTAATATGTATATTTTAAAATGGATACTTTTCATCATATGCTAGCCAATGAGTAATACTAAGCCTCACCTTATAAGAATGTTTATCGATGGCAAATCCCCACATCACGCCCCCAATGGCGAAAGTGACTGCTTGTGTAGATGCAACTAACGACAGGAACTCATCGTCTTTGATGTAAGACTCTCCGAAGCTTTTGAAAATGGTGATAAGAGCCACTCCCACGACACAGTTGAGGAAGTTGGTTAGCCACAACTTGCGGAACAGAGTGTTATGTACAAGTTCTGAAGTCCTGACGTCCACTAGCAAAGAAAGTGATGCGAGATGAAGAATACTATTTGAAGATATTTTGGTGGAAAGATATTCATAACGCTTCATCAAAAAAACTCAAATTTAAAATAAACCAGAAAAAGTTACAGCGATTGTAGAACATTCTCAACTACATGGGGAAATTGACTGTGAAATCAATTCTAAGTACCTACTAGAAAACAGGACTGGACACTCTTACAGCGCATACTTTTTATTTCACATTTTTGCGGACTCAACTTCGGCCCGATCGCTCCCATAATCTCATCAAATGGTTCCAGGATAATAAAGACTAATCGTCCTACCAAATTTCAAGCAATTTGGTTGAATACCATCCGAGTTACGTGAATATCAAGATTACAAATAAATTCAGATAAAAACATAACTTACCGCAATTTTGCGACGGTAATTAACAGAAAACAGTGACTAGTACACCAACCTTCATCAAAAACTGAACTAGGCGCATATGCCGTCAGAAGATGTGTGCTCTCACTGCAATCCTGACAAATAAACAAAGAGTTAGGTTGTGATGTTAGAATATCAAATATATTAGAAATTGGCCTTCAATCAGATTGCCTTATACGCATTTTAAATATAGGTGACACTAGAGATCCCATTGTAAATAAATAGAAAAGTATACTAAGTTTCAAATTCATTGACTGTGAACTTGATAAGTGACAATGGATATCCTAACTACTTCATTATCTGATCCAAAGTTAATGGCGAACTGTTAGTCTGAGTGTGTTGAATTAGGTGACGAATAAAATCTAGTTGTTTGGACAGATCTTTCGAACTAGAGGAACTACTTTATTTCATTTAATATAAGTAAGATATCACAAAATAGTTTAGTTCACCGAAAATAAGAATGACTATTAATATCGCACTTAATTAGAAAGAACACAATAATTAAATTAAGTAATTATTAGAGTTTAACGTGAGTTTCTGCACCAAAGGCCATATCGATGACGTCAAAAGGAAAGTACAAGAGAGACTCGAAGAGGCAGTCAGAAAGGAAAGTGGCCCCATGAACCAAGTCACCTACAACCATTCAGTGACAATGCTCATGAATGCAGACAAGCTACTCAGTGAATGCAGTCACTTGCCAAGGAATGTGACAAAAAGGGACACAAGCACCGGTGGCTGCACTCACGAATGGAAGAGGAAAATGAAGAGGTGATAGTAAATGAAGATTACGGGCCTACCTAGCACTAAAACCTAAGACCTCGTAGTTGAGGAGCATAATCTCAGCACTATTCTCTAAAACTGCCAGTAGCGTTATAGAAATGATAAACATGGTAAAAATAGGACAGCTCACTGTTGAGGATTAAGTACGTACATCATAAGTAATGCCAATACGCTCACAAATGGAGTCATGACCAACTGGGGCCTGGCGACGTGGAATCAGCATCACTCCTGCTACTTGTAGTGTGAAAGAGAAGCCAGCCATCCATAGGAACAGGGATGGTACCTGCCACCAGAAAATGCTATATTGTAGTTATTACTATGAAAAGAACCGTAAAAACATGGTATGGATAGAGTCATTATTATTTCAACCATGGTAGGTAACTGAGTTAGATGGAGATGTTACCAGAATTTGTGGGGGTGAAATTTCAGATATATTCATTTCTTAGTGAATTAAAAAATACATCGTCACAGTTGTTAATCTAGTTGTATACTTCAACGGTTCAACTCTTTCGCTACAGTTAGGTTTTTTTGTCACATATAAACTTGGAAACGAAATTCCAGTAGCTAAGCTTGCCACATAAATAATGTAACCAGTCATCCACGGGTGTAGGTCATATGGGGGGGGGGGCTCATGACCGGGGGGGGGGGGGTTGTCTCATGACCCGGGGAGGGGATGGGGAGCTCTTGACCGTACCCCGTCAACTACGCCTTTCAACGGATTGTCAACAGAAGAACGTTGAAGATTTCTGATTGGGTCAATTGCGAAAAAAAATCGTGGAAAACTACCCGGATTTTTTTAAATGGAAGTAGATACTACGGCTTATAAATAGAGATAAACAAAGAGCAATAAATAGGCGAGTTAGGTTTTCGACATTTTGATTCTTAGAAAAATGATAGTTTGATACATCTTACCTATTTCAAAATAACAACATTTGTAAGCGAAAGATTTAACGATTGAAGAATTATTTAACTTAGTTTCTGAAATTTTAGTAACACAAGACACTTTTTAACAATTTATTATAATTAATGATTATCACGACTGTATACCTATTAACAGTACATTGCAGCTGTTTGAAGAAACTGAGATATTTTATAAAAAGACTGGAAAATTGACTCGAAACTAAGGAATGGCTCTACTGACCCTCATAAGAAGAGCCTCGTCTTGGAAGTAGCCCTCTATATCCGTGGAGACACTTAGAGGGTTGAGGTAGAAAGTCTGCAGTAGGGTTGAGAGCATGTAGCCTAAGTAGTAAGCTGCCATCACGACACCAGTGAGCAACCCTTCGTGACCTGGGAACCACTGCAATAGAAACCTATTAAACTTTCTAGAATGGAGTAGAACTCTCAATGATCTTAGAATTTTGTGAATGGAAACTGGAGTAGCAGGTGATGCACATTTACTACGTTCATAACTACCGTAGATGTTTCAAGTCTTTTTGTTTTGGATGCGTTATGCTTCCTGTTGAGTATATTAGATATTTTATGGGATATTCTAACACCATGAACAAAGTCACCTACGTCCAGTCGTCAAAAATATTCATGGATGCTGAAAAGCTACTCCGTGAATTCAGTTACTTGCCAAGGAACTTGACTAAAAGTGATACAAGCACCGGTGGCTGCACTCCCGGATTAAAGAGGAAAATGAAGAGGTGATAGTAAATGAAGTCTACCAAACAGAAAAATCTATGACCTCGTAGTTGAAGAGCATAACCCTAGCGCTATTCTCTAAAACTGCAAGTAGCGTTAAAAAATGATAAAATGGTATATTCTACTTGTGCGTTTGGTACATTTTAGGGTATTGATTAGAACAGTGAGAGTAATTAGAGCTGCTAACCTTGACCACAGCATACATTGGAGGACAATAGGCAATGGCAGTGCCAAAACCAACGGTGAGACCTGCAGACACCACCAGAAGGGGGAGAGAGCACTGGATGGTGGCATAGGACAGCAACAGACCGTAACTGTTAAGACCAAGATATATTAACTTACAAGGTATGCTACGCCTAGATACGAGTTTTAGACTCTTCTGCGCATAAAAAAATACGAACGCCCTTTTGGGACACTGCAATATTCTTGATATATTAACTTAAGAGTTAACATACTTTGGCAATATCGTATTTACTACTCTATATGCTATACAGCGGGTTAAATACTTTTTTCATGGCTTCCGTACAGTGTAATCAACCATGTCAAAATCCTTATATACGAATAACTATTTAACCCGCTGTAAATATAGTATATAGAGTATGTAATGTAATATTGAAGGGTCACATAAGTGCGTTCGTAATGTGCGTATTTCACAACAAAACATCAATTCATATTGATATGAACCTGTGCAGCAGCGAAATACTCTACCTAGCTTGTGGTTAATATACTTTGGTTAAGACAGAAACAAACAGGAGAGTGAAAACAAATTGCCAATTAAAAGTAGTGTTCAATCAAGTTTCAGAGCGAAACACACCAAAATTAATAGGGAAAAATAAAACATTTGCTAATATCAGATTTAATGGAATCCCGAATCAGCAATATAATATGATATACTCTGTTAATCTAAATAATGATTATTTTAAAGGGATCGTCTGGTGATTTTTTTTTGCAATTTTTACAGATATTATTTTACTTCAGTTCCCCAGAAAACGGTCTAAAGAAAACGTACAGAAAAATTAATTTCACTGTGGCGACTGGAAGTGGGTTAGGGGTGCGAATAATGGATGGGGCAGGGGATTTTGTTTGTTTGTGTGTTGATGTGTATAGCCTGCCATTTTTGCTAGATGGCTTCGTCGTAGCCATGAGTGATCTTTTGTCCTTCTGAAGCGACCTGGTGAGTCTTTTTTTTGTTTTCCCCAATATCTCAGTAACTTCTTTACTCAAATCATACTTGCGCCATAAAATACAGAAAAAATACAGAAAAATTTATAGAAGCTTATTTGTTTTCTTTTTTTTTAGTTTCGATCTAACTTTTTGTCATTTAGGGGGCAGAAAAACAGGGCACCAAAATGAAAAATTTACATGAGCAACTTCAAAGATTTGGAGCATTTTACACCTTATGTCAAAATCTCAGCCCAATTGGACGAGTATTATTGTAGCTAGTAAAACCACCTTATTCTTATACCTTAGTTCTATAATATTATATAATGAACTCATTTTTTTCTCGACGCCTGGAGAGAAACTTTAAAGAAAGACGATAATTTATTGATTTATCACCATATAGTGATAAATCTTAAAAAAAATTGGCAAACATATTTCTTTGGCTTGTTGTAAATGTTGCACAAATGAAAGTATATATCTGGTTTGAATATTTACAACTTTTATTCTAGAAGTCGATTTTTAGTTAGTATAGTGTGTATACTTCTAATGTTTAATTATATATTGCTTATAGGTTATTTACGAAGATAAGTAGATAATATTTTGCAAACGGATGTGAAAATAAGACTCCATCTATCGAGAAGTAACGTGCATACGCCATCTTTCGGATTTGGGTGAAAATACGGTGATTTCGGCCGAGGTACAAGATATCATGAAAAAATTTAGGTTTATCTTTAATTTTATGATAAAGGAATTTAAAGGAATATGATATTTAATAGAATATGAAAGCAATCATGGATGCTCCTTAATATTGGGTCTAATTGAATCCGATTGGTTTTAATACAGCCTCGAGACTATATTTGATTTTAAAATTAACAAGTTAACAATAAAATTCTGAAGTTTTGAGACTGGTTTAAAACCAAGTGAATTCGAATCTAACCAATATTAAAAAGGGAAGATATTAAAGAATGTAGAGCACAACGATTATTCACCCTGTACTTTACTAGTTCATAGTGCATTAAATTACTCATTCTTCAATATTTAAATTTTATTTTATAGACTTGTTATATATAGACTTGTAATATAATCTTTAAATATTTCTGTCACTTTCAGTGCCTTGAACCAAAAAGTAAATAAAATTAATGAATAGATATGCAATGAAGATGCGTATACACGTACCTGACTAAGCAAGACCCTATGAATGAAGTCACTTTAGTTCCAGCATGTTTGTCAATCAAACCACCCAAAATACTAGAGAAACCGAATGCCATCTGACTGGCCACGCCCACCCATAGGACGTTAGCGTCATCCACAGGAATTTTAAGATGTCTTCTTAGGTAAGAGGTGAGGTACGGCAGCAAGTTTCCTGAAGTAGTAATGAATATATAAGGTTTGATATTTATACTAGGAACCATTAATTAGCTATATAATGATATTTAATATCTAACAATTTTCCAAAACTGTTACTTACCCTATTATATACATAATATGTCCCGAACATACTACCTAATCAAAGAATTCATCCACTGGTTAAAATCCGTTCGGTGGGAACATATTTGTGTTCTCAAACAGTAAAATCGAGAGTTCAAATATGTTTAACTCAAATTTTTGATCTCAAAGAGATCAAAAATGTTGGAAAATTGTTTATCAAGCAGCAGAATCGAAAACAAATGTAGGTATACGAAGGTAAATATATTCAAGAAATGCCATCCAATTCTACTTATGACTAGCTTCTCTAGTATTTTTTGTAAAAATAATCCGGTAAAGTAAAACCCTTTAACCCCTTCATTTAATTTATTATGAAATAAAATACTAATATGTGTAAAGAGGGGGGAGGGGGAGTGCTAAACATAAATGGCCGTAATGCAGTGCGTTGTATCCGCTAGTTTGTTGTACTGCACACTTCATGACTTTTTGATGACGATGGCGGGGGGTTGGAGAGGGGAGAGAAGCAGGCCTCTCTATACACTTTAATATTTGATTTCATAATAAATATATAAGTAATATGAAGGTTAAAAGGGTTTTGAAACGCGCCGCGCATTCTCGGGATTCTGAAAATCGTAAAATTGCGTGGAACACATTATATGCTGTACCTAGCTGGTTCAACTTAAACAATGTTGGTTTAAACAGTTTGACAAATATCGTGAGAGCATGTGGTCGTGAACACAAAACTATGTTTGAAGATACTGGTCTAGTTTGACAATGTGTACGAACATGAGTGTAGCTACTACCTGTAATAAATATTTTTTACACTCACCGGCTGTACTCATATTTCCGAAAGTAAAAAGAAGTAGAATGGCTCCAAACAAACAACTGAAAGCCTCTTTAGTCATAGCCAGATGTTCTCAGGTTAACAATCTTAATATAAAGTCCAATGGAAACTAGAGTAATGACCTAATGGAATGGAAGTTACCTATATACCCCTAACCTATAACCTAATCATAAAACTGGTAATTGGGAAGAAACAATATAATTAGGTATATATCATTTCAAAACTGTAGGCTAGGGCACCATCAATTCGGAAAAATTATCTTTAGTTTGATCTATAAAGAAGACCATCAAAGAAATAAGAACACTTGTCTGAAATAATCCAGATTTTCTATTGTATAAAAGAAGCACTTTGCAAAATAAATATTTTTTTGGCTAAATTTACAAATTTGTCCTTACACATTTTAATAAACAAATTTAGACTTGGATATCATTTCGGAAAGACGCACAGCAATTCTTTTGTTTTGAGTCAATGGAGTTCTGGAGACTCAAGAGATATTCTAAAAATTACTCATCTTTCTGCATCGCCTTCTCAAGGGCCGTACACACGTAGTTTTTGTGAACTACGTGTGTACGATGGAGTTCTAGCTTTTGCTCTATACTTTTTGCTGAGCTCCTCCTACTTTCATCAACAATATTTTTGAATCATTCAATAAAAAAAGATGTAATTATTATTTATTACAATGGTATCCATTATGCCTGTCAGGTCTGTCAAAAATACTTGTTACCACAGGTATTAAGGATTTATTTTGATCTCACATCGAATGATTAGTTGACTAGATCCATCAAGAAGAGGACACAACACCCGAACAAGAGTCTCCACGCTAAGTTATGGAACAAGAATTATTTGAGTTAGACCATTTTTTTCAAAAAAAATCAGTAAATTGGCTCTCCTGAAAAGTACATTTTTTCGACTGCAAAAGGCATCAACTCCTACATTTTTTGAACTAGAGACATGGGGTTTGTTTAATTTCCTTTATAAATGAATTGTTCACAAAGGTACCGACATTATTTTTTCATATTTCTTAATGGGTGAGAAAGTATAATGAGATAAACCTAAAAAATCAATGTTTTTGAGAAAAAATCGGAAAAAATTCTTTTAAAACTTTTCTGAGACGAAATTGAAAAAAAATAGCTAGGTACCTTTGTAGAGAACTAAATTGTGAACAAGATGAAACCAACCCCATGAGTCTAGCTCAAAAACTGTATTAATTGATGCCATTTCAAGGAACCCCCTATTTTTTGGTGTGTGTGTGTATGGGGGGGGGGGGGGGGGCAAGATAGAAATGAAAATCATAAATAAAAAATACTCCATTTGAACAGTTGAATTTACCCTGAAAATTTCACATTTGTAAGTGTATTATGATGTTAATTATTAAACTTTTTTGTTTAGGGATAAGGTCCCCTTAACAGAGAAGTAACCACACTAAATTTCTATGTTATTAAGCCCATTACACAAGGTTTATATATGTTCCATGCGATTTTCCAATTTGCACAATCTCGAGAATGCACTGCACGGATTTAGGATCAATGAAAATGCGCGACAATCTCGAGAGTGTGCAAGGCAGGTGAAGGCTATGAAGCAAGACCAACAGTGATGGTCTTGCTTCATGTGAAGCAGTGAATCAATTATTTATGCATTTAATTGGTCCATTTCATCAGATTATGATAGTTAAAGCTATATACATAATAACTTGGTAATATATTGGTAATTAAGCTTGAGTTAGTTAATTAAATGAAACTTGAACAAAACTGGTATTTTAATTTTACTGAGATATCAAACATTCTACCAATAGTTTGAAATTAACCTCATTTGTTTTTAATCTTGAGATTGTCGCACAATTTAAAGATCCTAAAAACGCGCAGCGCATTCTCGAGATTGTGCCAAATCGGCAAGTACTGCAGAACATATACAATATAGTATATTAGCCTTGGTGTTACAAGTCACCTTCTGACTCGTCGGTTCATTAATTTCTAGGAGAAAAATACGCGGCAACTGAATATCGGGCCAATGCCTGGCACTTATGTAAATTTTTGCTAAATACCTTCCTTGGTTTCTTCACTATAACTTTTAGTGATTTCTTTAGTTGATGCAGCTATTAGATGAAACTGAACGTAATTTATTCACATTTTCTTTACTTAGATTTTTTTTATTATGTGAAAATAATTTGCATGCAGATTGCAGAGACAACTCATTCAAAGTTTTTACCGGGGTTGAATATACCGGGTTGGAACTTACCGGAGTGGAATATACCTTGGGTCGAATATACCGGGTAAAGAAATATGGGGTACGGTCAAGAGCCCCCCGGTCATGAGCCCCCCCTCCCCGGTCACGAGCCCACCCCCCTCCGGTCACGAGCCCCCCCGGTCACGAGCCCCCCCGGTCATGAGCCCCCCTAGGTCATAAGCCCCTCTGGTCACGAGCCCCCCTCCATGTTTTTTTAATCCTTATTTACCTAGTTAAACAAATGAAGAACTACTTAGATAGAAATAACTGAGAGTTGCTAATGTAGTTTGTTGTATCCGCTAGATTGTTGTACTGCACACTTCATGATTGTTTAATGACCTGGGGGGGGGGGGGGTTCGGGGGGCGGCACGCCCCCCGATATACATATACTCTATGTCTAATCAGTAATGAACTACAAAAGTGTCAATAAGGATTAAACAATATAGGTAAAAAAGGATTTAAAAACAGGGGGGCTCGTGACCGGGGGGCTTATGACCTAGGGGGCTCACGACTGGGGGGGGGGGGGCTCGAGACCGGGGGGGGGGGGGGCTTATGACTGGGGGGGGCTTATGACCTACACCCAAGAAATATGAGACTGGGCCTTGTGACACACACGAAGCGTCATTTTGAATTGTAGAGACAGTCAGTTGTATACGGCATATATAGCAAGTATACAACGAGGGTTGGTGATTCAGTTGGTTTACGCGAAAACAAAAATATCACACCAATAGAAACTTCAAGTGAATGTTCAATAGCTGAGGATCTGAATACTCATGAGACTTTTAACATGAAAACGCACGAAATATGTGAAGGATAGTCATCACTGCCAAATTATCATCACACGAATAGATCGTCAGCCATTTTGTAGATTTTCAGAAAGCAATTCAATCCAGTCTTTTGGGCACTATAGGGAAAATCAAACACCTCGTGTTCTTTTGTCATATTTTCTTCTAAGGGTCAAGGGTCATTACTAACAAGTCTTTAACTTTATCAATCTGTCGAACAAATGTAATTAATGGAAATGATTCCACACTCTCATCCAGAAAACTACCGATCTCATTGCTCGAACCGCTTTCGGATTTCAGTTTGTACATCATTTTTCGTAATGTGTATAGATATGTTTGTAAAACAGTATAGATATGTTTGTAAAACAGTATAGCTATGTATATAAAACAGTATATATATGTATGTAAAATAGTATAGATATGTATTAGGTCCTTTTATACGACATTTAAATTCCTCTCCATGCAGGCTCTCAAAAATATGGGCTTATTGCGTAACTATAATAGTATATTTTCTTTAAAAATAACAGGTCTTCAATAGATATTCATTATCCGTTATTAGGTTACTTTTAGTGAATTCAAATAAAAAACATTCTGAATGGAGTGAATTATTTTATAGATAGAATACATATAAAAGTTGAATAAATACATAGGAATTATAATATCATATCACTATATTCCCGCACGTACATTGCTTACATTCTTCATGCTTTATACCAAAGTCGTGTAAAAAAGGGCACTAAATAAGTAAATAATTTAACTAGAACGAGCACTCGTAGAGCGCATACCTTCGCCGTCACTTCAATAGATTCTGACCTTTTCGTGACCTTGACCTTTGACCCGATAGCTCCCAAAATCTGATCAAATGGTTCCTTGATAATGACCAATCGACCAATCAATTTTTGAGTTATGCGAATAACAAGATTACCATTAATTAACTATTACAAGATTACCATTAATTAACTATTACAACATTACCATTAATTAACGATAACAAGATTACCATTAATTAAAGATAACAAGATTACCATTAATTGACTATTACAAGATTACCATTAATTAACTATTACAAGATTACCATTAATTAACTATTACAAGATTACCATTAATTAAAGATAACAAGATTACCATTAATTGACTATTACAAGATTACCATTAATTAACTATTACAACATTACCATTAATTAACTATTACAAGATTACCATTAATTAACTATTACAAGATTACCATTAATTAACTATTACAAGATTACCATTAATTGACTATTACAACATTACCATTAATTAACTATTACAAGATTACCATTAATTAACGATAACAAGATTACCATTAATTAACTATTACAAGATTACCATTAATTAACTATTACAAGATTACCATTAATTAACTATTACAAGATTACCATTAATTAACTATTACAAGATTACCATTAATTAACTATTACAAGATTACCATTAATTAACGATAACAAGATTACCATTAATTAACTATTACAAGATTACCATTAATTGACTATTACAACATTACCATTAATTAACTATTACAAGATTACCATTAATTAACTATTACAAGATTACCATTAATTAACTATTACAAGATTACCATTAATTAACTATTACAAGATTACCATTAATTGACTATTACAAGATTACCATTAATTAACTATTACAAGATTACCATTAATTGACTATTACAACATTACCATTAATTAACTATTACAAGATTACCATTAATTAACTATTACAAGATTACCATTAATTAACTATTACAAGATTACCATTAATTGACTATTACAAGATTACCATTAATTAACTATTACAAGATTACCATTAATTAACTATTACAAGATTACCATTAATTAACGATAACAAGATTACCATTAATTAACTATTACAAGATTACCATTAATTAACTATTACAAGATTACCATTAATTGACTATTACAACATTACCATTAATTAACTATTACAAGATTACCATTAATTAACTATTACAAGATTACCATTAATTAACTATTACAAGATTACCATTAATTAACTATTACAAGATTACCATTAATTAACTATTACAAGATTACCATTAATTAACTATTACAACATTACCATTAATTAACTATTACAACATTACCATTAATTAACTATTACAAGATTACCATTAATTAACTATTACAACATTACCATTAATTAACTATTACAACATTACCATTAATTAACTATTACAACATTACCATTAATTAACTATTACAAGATTACAAATAAATAAATGCTGATCAAAACATTACGTTCCGCAATCTTGCGAAGGTAATAAATGAACACAGTACTACGGGTGTTATTAGGATAGACAGTGTACCATAAGGTCTGGAATAATATAATAATAAAATAGCATATGAAACTTCATTCTGTATCTATTTTTTCATATACTTTTGATTTTTTTTTACTCTTGTGTACAACTATAGAAGAAAAGACTAATCTAATGCTAAAGAAAAAGACCGATCACTCTTTATTTAGATTTTCAATTGGAATTATAAAACCAAACTTTGTATATTCGGCCTTAAATTAAGCTGTTTAATAATAGTCCAATATAAGTTAAAGTGTACCTATGTATTATAAGTTTTCTTCGTGTATATACCTTCACCCGAATATTTAATCAATTACAGGCAGCCCCAGGTTTTATTATCCCCGCTCTTATTACAAATGGTAATAAGAGCGAGGTATGACTCACGCTATTATATATAATTGTAACTATAAACTTTCATTTTCTAAGAGTTTGATTGAAAGAAAAGGATTAAGAATTAGCTGACGAAAGTTCTTAGTAGTTAAAGTGAGTTTAAATGGTTTTTGCTAATTATTTAAAGTGATCGATTTAGTTTGATTATTTAGTTAATTTAGATTGAGAGATTTGATTGATAGCTTTAGTTTAATTATTGTTTAAAGTGAGAATTTAGTTATAGGTACCAACCAAGGTTAGTGAAACACACACAAATAGTTTAGTAATTAAATATTGAAATGATGGCTATCTATATAAGAAAATACAATACACAATAATATGTAAATGATAAATAAACGTTAATGTAAATGTTATATCCTAATATAAATTATGAACTAGGTAACTTGATATGATTTAATTGCGGGCTGGTAATGCTTTGGAGGTAGGTAGGTAGGTTAGCCAGAAAATTGTAGGCTAGGCTGAGTAAGTAGGTAGGTAGATGGTAGGTAGGTCCCAGACTAAAACCTGTAATATAAATTTACTATTGCAAATCCGACTAACTGAATCAATGACACGTTCTTATACAATATTCTGTAACAAATTTAATTAATGGTATTGGATAACTTACCCTAATAAGGGAATATAATTGCTAGGTTGGATTGCTTGAGTTTGATGGAACAGCACGCGCACAGTAGCGACATGGCTCTATGAAATTATGAAAGTTAAAGAGGGAGTTACAAAGAAGACAAGACTTTTATACTCTAAGCGCAATTGAATACCTGGCAACTCTCGTATGCCAGTTACTCTTAATTATTTTATCATTTACTTAATATATAAAATGAAACTTTAAGCCCAAACTATTACAAAACAAAACAAATACATTGAGGAAAATATATAAATAATAAAAACTAATCAAAACCTACTAATACTAGAAACAGATAATTCATTTTAACACACGGTCCCGAACATGTTCCAAACATTACAAGACAAAGAAAACAACTAGAACATTCTACAAGCATATAAAATAAGGAACCTAAAACTAATTAATTATATTAAATGGACTATAGTGTCACCACATTGCCTCCGCGCCCCTAGACCTGAAGAGGTCGTCGCAAAAATCTATATGAAAAAAATAATATCAGAGACAAAACGGTGATCTAGATCAAACATCTTATGAAGTGTAAGAGTTTCTAATAATTAACGAGAAGATATTCATGATCTGTGGGGTTTAAACGATAAATTAATTATCGGAGATGCATGAAAACTCCTATGAGTTTTAAAAGTCAATTATTAGAAGAGAGAAAACTGGAATACGAAGGTGAATTATCGTAGCCAATTTGTAAAGAGTTGGGAGCAAAATGGAATACGAATAGAGTTTTCGAAACCAAATTGTGAGATGAGAGAAAAATGGAATACGAATGGAGTTTTCGAAACCAAATTGTGGAGATGGTAGCAAAATGGAATACGAATAGAGTTTTCGAAACCAAATTGTGAGATGAGAGAAAAATGGAATACGAATGGAGTTTTCGAAACCAAATTGTGGAGATGGTAGCAAAATGGAATACGAATAGAGTTTTCGAAACCAAATTGTGAGATGAGAGAAAAATGGAATACGAATGGAGTTTTCGAAACCAAATTGTGGAGATGGGAGCAAAATGGAATACGAATAGAGTTTTCGAAACCAAATTGTGGAGATGAGATCAAAATGGAATACGAATGGAGTTTTCGAAACCAATTTGTGGAGATGAGATAAAAAATAGTATACGAATGGAGTTTTCGCAACCATTTTGAAAAGATACAAAAAAATCAATCAACTCAGCGACGATCAGCAAACAAGAATAGGAGAGAGACCCTGGGCATCACAAGCGCAATATATTTTTCCATTGCAATAGGAAAAAAAAAAAAAAAAATTTAATCTAATGAAAAAAGAACACAACGAAGAATATTACAGAACAAAAGGAGTTGGACGTTGTGCCTGGCGTCCATATCGTGTACGATACACGACATCAAGTTGAACCTATGAGGAGTCTTAGGTATCATAATAGGTGGAGATGCAAGCCTATAACCAAGAGTGGAAGGCATTAACCATTCTACATGAGAACGAAATTCAGAGAAAGGCAAGATTGGTTGAGGAATATGGACAACAGTATTAGAAGAGTTTGAAATAGGAGCCATCTTATCAAGAAAAAATTATTCTAAATTTAAAAGAAAAATATTCAATTTAAATTAAGGAGAAAAGCATTAAATATAATGGAAATTAAATTCTACCTATATAGTGCATAAACAAAATTTAATTCAATTTGAAAAGGTAATATTTAAGTTAATGATTGTACAATATTAAAAATAAGTTATTAATTCACTAAACTGAAAATTATTGAATCTTCAATTTTAAGAATGAACGTCGCAGCGTAACTATAGTTAGATAGGTTTTAGGAAAGAACGCTAATTTGAGGTATCAGGTAGGTATACCATAAGATAGTCTAGCTAAACAATAAAAAAATTGAACGATGCAAAATGAAAAAATAGTGATTTTAATTAAATACAATTAAATTTACTAAGCAGTTATGAATTAACAAGAGAAAGAATCGACACAAATATAAAATGAATGGGTAGCGAAAATGAGAGCTGATAATCGTAATATTTAAAGAAACTATAGTTATAGGTGGGTATAATACTGTTAAATAAATAGGTAGCTAGCAGAAATTGGCTGAAAAAACTAGGTAGGTATAACACTGATCGTTAGGTAGCTATAGCAGAAATGAGTTTAAAAATGTAAGTAGGTAGCTAGCTAGCAGAAATGAGTTGAAAAAAAACTAGATAGGTATAACGCATGCACTAGGTAGCTAGCAGAATTAAGCTAAAAAAATTAGGTACCTAGGTGTAACACTGGTAAATAAATAACTAACAGAGAAGAAATTTAATAAGCTAAATTTAAAGATATTAATGAATAGGTAGGTAATTATTGATTCATCAAACTTGGTTGGTAGTAGAGTATTCGATCAGCGAGGGTCATCAATAAAGTGAGTTTAATTGGTTTTTGCTAATTATTTAAAGTGATCGATTTAGTTTGATTATTTAGTTAATTTAGATTGAGAGATTTGATTGATAGCTTTAGTTTAATTATTGTTTAAAGTGAGAATTTAGTTATAGGTACCAACCAAGGTTAGTGAAACACACACAAATAGTTTAGTAATTAAATATTGAAATGATGGCTATCTATATAAGAAAATACAATACACAATAATATGTAAATGATAAATAAACGTTAATGTAAATGTTATATCCTAATATAAATTATGAACTAGGTAACTTGATATGATTTAATTGCGGGCTGGTAATGCTTTGGAGGTAGGTAGGTAGGTTAGCCAGAAAATTGTAGGCTAGGCTGAGTAAGTAGGTAGGTAGATGGTAGGTAGGTCCCAGACTAAAACCTGTAATATAAATTTACTATTGCAAATCCGACTAACTGAATCAATGACACGTTCTTATACAATATTCTGTAACAAATTTAATTAATGGTATTGGATAACTTACCCTAATAAGGGAATATAATTGCTAGGTTGGATTGCTTGAGTTTGATGGAACAGCACGCGCACAGTAGCGACATGGCTCTATGAAATTATGAAAGTTAAAGAGGGAGTTACAAAGAAGACAAGACTTTTATACTCTAAGCGCAATTGAATACCTGGCAACTCTCGTATGCCAGTTACTCTTAATTATTTTATCATTTACTTAATATATAAAATGAAACTTTAAGCCCAAACTATTACAAAACAAAACAAATACATTGAGGAAAATATATAAATAATAAAAACTAATCAAAACCTACTAATACTAGAAACAGATAATTCATTTTAACACACGGTCCCGAACATGTTCCAAACATTACAAGACAAAGAAAACAACTAGAACATTCTACAAGCATATAAAATAAGGAACCTAAAACTAATTAATTATATTAAATGGACTATAGTGTCACCACATTGCCTCCGCGCCCCTAGACCTGAAGAGGTCGTCGCAAAAATCTATATGAAAAAAATAATATCAGAGACAAAACGGTGATCTAGATCAAACATCTTATGAAGTGTAAGAGTTTCTAATAATTAACGAGAAGATATTCATGATCTGTGGGGTTTAAACGATAAATTAATTATCGGAGATGCATGAAAACTCCTATGAGTTTTAAAAGTCAATTATTAGAAGAGAGAAAACTGGAATACGAAGGTGAATTATCGTAGCCAATTTGTAAAGAGTTGGGAGCAAAATGGAATACGAATAGAGTTTTCGAAACCAAATTGTGAGATGAGAGAAAAATGGAATACGAATGGAGTTTTCGAAACCAAATTGTGGAGATGGTAGCAAAATGGAATACGAATAGAGTTTTCGAAACCAAATTGTGAGATGAGAGAAAAATGGAATACGAATGGAGTTTTCGAAACCAAATTGTGGAGATGGTAGCAAAATGGAATACGAATAGAGTTTTCGAAACCAAATTGTGAGATGAGAGAAAAATGGAATACGAATGGAGTTTTCGAAACCAAATTGTGGAGATGGGAGCAAAATGGAATACGAATAGAGTTTTCGAAACCAAATTGTGGAGATGAGATCAAAATGGAATACGAATGGAGTTTTCGAAACCAATTTGTGGAGATGAGATAAAAAATAGTATACGAATGGAGTTTTCGCAACCATTTTGAAAAGATACAAAAAAATCAATCAACTCAGCGACGATCAGCAAACAAGAATAGGAGAGAGACCCTGGGCATCACAAGCGCAATATATTTTTCCATTGCAATAGGAAAAAAAAAAAAAAAAAATTTAATCTAATGAAAAAAGAACACAACGAAGAATATTACAGAACAAAAGGAGTTGGACGTTGTGCCTGGCGTCCATATCGTGTACGATACACGACATCAAGTTGAACCTATGAGGAGTCTTAGGTATCATAATAGGTGGAGATGCAAGCCTATAACCAAGAGTGGAAGGCATTAACCATTCTACATGAGAACGAAATTCAGAGAAAGGCAAGATTGGTTGAGGAATATGGACAACAGTATTAGAAGAGTTTGAAATAGGAGCCATCTTATCAAGAAAAAATTATTCTAAATTTAAAAGAAAAATATTCAATTTAAATTAAGGAGAAAAGCATTAAATATAATGGAAATTAAATTCTACCTATATAGTGCATAAACAAAATTTAATTCAATTTGAAAAGGTAATATTTAAGTTAATGATTGTACAATATTAAAAATAAGTTATTAATTCACTAAACTGAAAATTATTGAATCTTCAATTTTAAGAATGAACGTCGCAGCGTAACTATAGTTAGATAGGTTTTAGGAAAGAACGCTAATTTGAGGTATCAGGTAGGTATACCATAAGATAGTCTAGCTAAACAATAAAAAAATTGAACGATGCAAAATGAAAAAATAGTGATTTTAATTAAATACAATTAAATTTACTAAGCAGTTATGAATTAACAAGAGAAAGAATCGACACAAATATAAAATGAATGGGTAGCGAAAATGAGAGCTGATAATCGTAATATTTAAAGAAACTATAGTTATAGGTGGGTATAATACTGTTAAATAAATAGGTAGCTAGCAGAAATTGGCTGAAAAAACTAGGTAGGTATAACACTGATCGTTAGGTAGCTATAGCAGAAATGAGTTTAAAAATGTAAGTAGGTAGCTAGCTAGCAGAAATGAGTTGAAAAAAAACTAGATAGGTATAACGCATGCACTAGGTAGCTAGCAGAATTAAGCTAAAAAAATTAGGTACCTAGGTGTAACACTGGTAAATAAATAACTAACAGAGAAGAAATTTAATAAGCTAAATTTAAAGATATTAATGAATAGGTAGGTAATTATTGATTCATCAAACTTGGTTGGTAGTAGAGTATTCGATCAGCGAGGGTCATCAATAAAGTGAGTTTAATTGGTTTTTGCTAATTATTTAAAGTGATCGATTTAGTTTGATTATTTAGTTAATTTAGATTGAGAGATTTGATTGATAGCTTTAGTTTAATTATTGTTTAAAGTGAGAATTTAGTTATAGGTACCAACCAAGGTTAGTGAAACACACACAAATAGTTTAGTAATTAAATATTGAAATGATGGCTATCTATATAAGAAAATACAATACACAATAATATGTAAATGATAAATAAACGTTAATGTAAATGTTATATCCTAATATAAATTATGAACTAGGTAACTTGATATGATTTAATTGCGGGCTGGTAATGCTTTGGAGGTAGGTAGGTAGGTTAGCCAGAAAATTGTAGGCTAGGCTGAGTAAGTAGGTAGGTAGATGGTAGGTAGGTCCCAGACTAAAACCTGTAATATAAATTTACTATTGCAAATCCGACTAACTGAATCAATGACACGTTCTTATACAATATTCTGTAACAAATTTAATTAATGGTATTGGATAACTTACCCTAATAAGGGAATATAATTGCTAGGTTGGATTGCTTGAGTTTGATGGAACAGCACGCGCACAGTAGCGACATGGCTCTATGAAATTATGAAAGTTAAAGAGGGAGTTACAAAGAAGACAAGACTTTTATACTCTAAGCGCAATTGAATACCTGGCAACTCTCGTATGCCAGTTACTCTTAATTATTTTATCATTTACTTAATATATAAAATGAAACTTTAAGCCCAAACTATTACAAAACAAAACAAATACATTGAGGAAAATATATAAATAATAAAAACTAATCAAAACCTACTAATACTAGAAACAGATAATTCATTTTAACACACGGTCCCGAACATGTTCCAAACATTACAAGACAAAGAAAACAACTAGAACATTCTACAAGCATATAAAATAAGGAACCTAAAACTAATTAATTATATTAAATGGACTATAGTGTCACCACATAGTGAATGAATTAAAAGTATCAAAATTCAATTATAGCTTAATTCTCACTGTATAGGTGAGTAATTAATTTGCTATTTTGATCTATATACCTGGAGGTATTATGGTCACCAATTAAAATTCACGTTGAGTATTAATTGTTATATATTTTTCTTACGTAATTTATAGAAACTATTCGATAACTCAAATTTTACTATATGTACTGCCAAAAATATATTACAGTGAATTAATTACAGTTAAAAAAAAACCGAGCCTAAATCATTTTTATTAATTTTCGTTATTTTTGATAGTGACAAAATGTATACTTTACTTTTTTTACTTATTTTGCTGAAAATTGGTCAGTTCTTTTGTCGAAAATGTAATAATTATTGGTTCGCATTGAATAATGTTATATATATTAATAGAAATGAATTAGGCTTTTTATATCGACCGGTTTTTTTTTTTTGCTTTTTTTTTGTCCGGGGGGTTTATGGCACGGTTTTTTTTTGTCCGGGGGGTATTCTGCGCGGGGTTTTTTGACTGCGCGAGTAATTAAATTACTCACCTACTCTGAGTGATAGTTAAATTATGGTTCTATTTTAACTTTTATTGTATTTTTTAACTTTGTCACAGAGCATCAATTAACTAAGTATGTACTCAAACTTAAAATACAATTTTCTTTCATAGTAACATAAAGAAAATGAAATGCTTATTGCCCTGGTTTTATTACCATTTGGTAATAAGGATGAGTCGTGATTCTGGTAATAAAAGCGGGACCGACTGTTCAGGCAAGTCATGCTTTCAAAGCCATTTTCTTTAAATCTAACAATTTAAATTAGTCAACTCATAGAAAAGGAAAAATTTATGGAGTGACAATTATATAATAACTCGAGTCATGTACCTCACCATTTTAAATAACTCTGAGACATGATTTTGATAATACAAGTGGGGCCTGCCTGTACGTATACCTATACCTCAAGGCTATACCTACTTATATCTGACATTCAAAACAAACGGCGTCCAATCTTTTTCTTTGCAATTAAAATTAGTAACTAAGTAAAACGGATATTGAATAGGTATTGATTTAAAAATATTTCAAAAACACATAAAAAACAAAAATATTCAACCAAATTCCATGTGGTTTACAGCGAACGAATGAGGGACACTAGCCGTATTAATTGAAACAATAAGAATGGCTTGGATGGTATATCTTAAAGTTTGATGTATTTGGCTTAAAAATACGGGGTTTGATAACCCTCGATAATTAAATGCGTTCAACCATGAATTGAAACGATGAGATTATTCAGCAAACGGAATATTTATATACCTACCTAGGTATGTAGACTAGGTAACTAGTCGTATTTTGAAAGTAGTTTTGAAGTCTATTTTGATTTTAAACCATGGATAGCATCTAAAATTACAAATTACTTTTTTTTCTTATACTGTATAAATAACCGAAAATGTGAAACTTTTCAGTAATTCATAACTCACTCTATACTGGACATGACTGTACCTACAGCAATCGTGGGAGGGGGGGTCTAGCTAATTTTCTAACTACTACCTAGGCTGCTAGAAGGTAGAAAAGTATGAGCCTCTAAACCGGTTTCTTATTTGACTGACATAGAGTACCAGACTAGCTTTGATGCATGCATTAGAATGTTTGAATAAATTAAATCCCACCTCGCTCACACTGAACAAAAGAGTGGCCCATTGGAAGCATTTTGTAGATACTTGCCAGTCTAAACACACTAAACTCAGCCGCTCAGTTGTCAATAGTGTAGGGGGAATTTCTGAATTAATCTCTATATTTACATTAATTTTACTGTGAACAGATTAAGAGATCTCTACGGTTCATCTCTGAGGGAGATCTTGAATTAATTCCTATGTTACGATTAATTTAGCTGCGGGAGAATCTGAATCTGCTACTGAGAGTCAGAGAGCAATTCTCTCTCATATTAATATTTCTGAGAATCAGGATTAGGATACAGTGACACATTATGCAGACTGGATTTTTACTATGATTCTATTAATATGACAACACTGAACAGAATGAGAGATCTTCATAAACACTTTACCAGTTCCAGCAGTCTGGTTAGTGCCTTAGTGGTTACAATTTACCCAAATACCCTAATCAAATTTTTAATTGCCAGTGGCAGTGTGCACTGTGCTGAAACAGTGAAACTGAGTTAATTTTTTTTGTTACAGTTTGATGAGTTCTTAAAGGACAATTTTTTTTCTGTTTAAAATTTCCAGTCTGAATAGACAGAAAAGTTTGATTGAATTTGAGGATTAATCCTGAGGGCTGAGGATTCATCATTCAGAGTCATTCCTATGTTCCTAACGGCAACTTCCCATGCCAATCTGTATTTGGTGCACTAAATCCCACTGACTTTTTCAAAAGTTGAAAAATCCATTAACAATTTCCAGTAATTTGGCTGATCCACTAACATTTTCCCAATTTATCCTCTGTAAATTAATTGTAACATTAAACATAGGAATAAAATCAATAAATTGCTAAAAATCCTCTGACTTTTTCAGATTATTATTTTCGAAGGTTAAAAAATCCACCGATAAGTTGGTGGAATTTACCATGAAATACAGTTTTCTTCCCATGTTATTTGCTATACACAAATCGGCAAATTCCAATTTCTGTAAAATTTCAGACTGGCAGTCGGCTATAGCCAAGAATGGCCCCAAGATAGCTATAGGTAATTAGGTAGCCTGGTAGCCAAGTGAAATAGTATGTCTCATAAACTCGCCATTTATCTCTCCAGCTCTCCCCAAAATTTAACAAATTCTCTCCAAAATGATCAAATTTTCATAAATTCTCTCCAAAATAACATTGTAGCATAGGAGAAAATAGATAAAACTCGCCATTTGCAATTGAAGGGCTCAAAATAACTGTCACAAACTCGCCATTAAAATGGCGAGTTTGGACATGCTTCATTACTTGGCCTGGTAGGGTCACTCAGATAAATTGTGGCCCTGTCACCCTCTCAACTTCTCAAGAGAGTTTCTTAAACCTTTTGAACCGAATACCGAAATTACATCGAAATGTTTCATAGCTATCAAAAGAAGAGCAGTGCATGCCCAGTCTGCAGAAACTGGTTAGGTGTTCGTAGAGATCTCTTAATCTGTTCGTAGCAAAATTAATGTAAATATAGGAATTAATTCAGAAATGTTTGTAGCAAAATTAATGTAAATATAGGAATTAATTCAAAATTGTTCGGAGAGAATATCCCAAATATCTCACATATTCTGCAGACTGGGTGCATGCTATAATTTAGGTTTTTAATGTGTCTTTTGACGCTATGTTTCTGTTGTTAGAGGCCGTAGTTAGTTAGTGTGCCTGGTGGCTGGTGCCACAATTTACCTGCTTGAAAGTTGACCCTAGGCCAGACTGGAAAACATAAATTCTAACAGTGTTACTCCTAACTTCATGCGTTCCCATTAGTGATGTTTATCATCATAACAAGCCCAATTGTGAAGCATGAATAACTTATTTTACATTAGTTTTCACTGCGGAGTTGAAATTTATAAAATAATTTACTGATTTCTGCATTTTTTGGGGTTAAAATGAGTAATATTTGTTCATTCTAAATTCCTAACAGAGTTACTAGTCAATCTGAAATGAGTTATTATTCCACTCTGGACCCTAGGTAGGTATTAATGTAAATTTAGGAGTTAGTTTATAAATGTTTATAATTATAGCCATTCCCTTTTGCTAGATCATTCATCTGACATGAAACATAATGATGTTTCCAAGTGGAAATTATTTCCACTTCTAAGAAATATTTCAGCTAAATTTCTCTTTTTAGATATCTTAAAATCAATTCATTCTCTCACTCTATTTGGAACTTTTCTGCTATAGCTACTTCTAATTTTAGAAACCTTGTTTGTTAAGGTCTTAGATTTTATTATATTTTAAACAATCCAAGAGACGGTGAGTTGCTTTAATTATCAGACAGTTCCACATTTTCAGACACTGTTAATTATATAACTTTTTTTTCTTGTATGTCTGAGCCTGATGATGTAGAACTGTCCAATAATTCATAACTTACCCTAATTAATTTACTACTCAGCTTGATATTAGTTTTCCTTTTATTGTAAGTTCAGAAACTTGATGATATTTTATAATATTAAAGATGTTACATTTCCATATTCAGATGCTTTTGAGTTAGCCATTACTAATACCTTGACCAAACCATCACAATATCTGTGATGGTTTGTATCACTAGAGCAAGATATCTGGAGTGATGGAAGTAAATACATCAAAAGAAAAGTCCAAGAGGAGTTGCCCTAAAGAAAACTCTAAAGTTGATCTTCAATTACTCGACTATGGTAAGTATTTATACTTTATGCCTCAAATTAATTAAAGCTCTATGAAGTGAGTGTGTTTGACATGTTGGTAATATTCTGTATTAGATTAGAATTGGGCTCAATTAGGCATAATAATATTTAATAAAGGTCTAGGTGTCCAATGTACCGATTCCTTTTTACAGGTTTGTCTTTCTTCAAAAATCACAGTTTGTTAATTAATAAACTGTGATAATTATGAGTAGCTACTTAGATATCTATGATGTTTTGAGTACAAGATAGAATACATATCTCTGTTTTTATTAAAGAAGGTGAATGGAACCTTTAAGGTTTCCCAAAATTTTAGAAATCTTTAAAAGATATTTTCTTTAGAATTTTTCAACCATTAGCTACAAGAAATACTCTTATTTTCTTCAATAAAATTTTGTAGTAGTTAGTGTTGAAACTTAGGACTTACATTCGTATTTAATTGCTATTGGATAAAAGATTTTCCTTTATTTATAACATTGTATGGTTGTATGTCCATTAACATGATAGCTATCTACCAAACATGCATAATTCCTATCTATTTCTCAGATTTGTCAAGTAGATGGGCAGTTCTTCTCATCATGGCAGTGGCTCTCCTTTGTTTCATTGGATCCATTGACGGAGACTTTGTGTTTGATGACTCGGAAGCTATCATCAACAACAATGACATAAAGTGGGACTCCTCCGTGTCATCTGTGTTCCAACACGACTTCTGGGGCATGAGACTGACTCATCCGTCTAGCCACAAGTCTTACAGACCTCTCACCATTCTCTCATTCAGGTGAAATATCAGCTGCTCCTTCACCATTTTGTTTTCAAGATTCTATGTAATCTGTATATATACAAACAGTTTTTTTAAAGACAATATTTTTGATTAAAATCCAGAAAAATGAGTAATGTAATTTTGAAATGAATGCTTTCCTTTTTCAGAATCAATCATTTTTTATCTGGATTAACTCCATACTCTTACCACGGCTTCAACATTCTCCTGCACTGCTTTATCAGTGTAGCTGCTTACTTTACGTTCATCCGTCTGTTGAACGGTTCTCAACAAAGTGCCTTTTACGCTGCGGTTCTCTTTGCCACTCACCCCATCCACACAGAAGCTGTGGCAGGAGTTGTAGGGAGAGCTGATCTACTCTGTGCAATATTCGTCTTCTTCGCTCTCCTTTCATACTTCAAAGCAGTTCGCCTGGAGAACCAAACTTGCATCCCTAACAATGATCTAGTGAACAATAATTGTTCTGGTAAGAGATGCAAGGCTGTTTGTTCTCCAGTCTGCCGTGTGTCTGCAAGTAACGTCAGTGTTGAAGGGAAGCTTCTTGGCTATAAATCATGGCTGTGTCTCTCAGCGCTCTGTACATTAGTAGCGATGCTTTGCAAAGAAGTCGGCATAACTGCTCTGGGTCTGTGTAGTGCGTATGAAATCGTTCTCACGTCTTGTGAAGAAAATGGACGAGGAATTGTCTGCTTTGTGCCTTATAGTAACCACAGAAAATACTGCCTAAGGCAAAACTTCAGTAAGTAATAATTACAATTATCACTCAAAATCAATATTGAATATTCTTGGTAGATATTTTAGAAGTTGAGCACTAACATAGCTCTGAATTTCTTCCGTAGGATGTATACTTCAACGTCATCTGTTTCTGACTGTAATTGGGTGCAGTCTGTTAATCGGTAGGTGGCTGATAATGGGGTCCACTATGCCTGAGTTCATGAATATCGATAACCCTGCCTCCTTTATGGACTCTACTTTTTTTAGGGTGAGTTTGAATACTTGTCGATACATGAAAATCATTATTTTGTTACTTAATGAATAGCCATTTATTCATACAGGGTAAGTTCCCAAGTTATAGAGTTAAATAAATGATTATATATATAATTCACTTTTCAAATAATTCTCAAATGAAGTATAATAACTATAACTATAATCTCTGTTTCAGATTGTTAACTACCAGTACATTTATGTGCTGAATATCTTCTTGATGTTGATGCCTGTGTGGCTTTGTTTCGACTGGTCAATGGGTTGCGTGCCTCTCATCAAGGACATGTCAGACGGCAGACTGCTGGTGATTCCTTTGCTGTGGCTTGTGGTGGCTATGGTCCTGTACAGGGGACTGCTGGGGAGAGGACCACACTCTAGGTACCCAATATAAAGCAGTTTGTATTTATTTACCAAACAAGGTAGCTACAGTAAAAAAAAAGTGTATATTTTTCACATTTTAAAAGGAACTTTACTAGCTAATTGTAATGTTTGTAGATATTTTAAAATTGGTCGGGACGATTGAAACATCATCACACCTCGTGTCAAACATTCAAAACCTCGTGTCAGGAATACTAGTTTAATAAAGTAATGTTCTTCATTTTTTCAGATGTGTTCTAATGAGCATAGCTCTGGCTGTAGTTCCATTTCTTCCTGCCACGAACCTGTTCTTCAGAGTAGGTTTCGTGATAGCAGAAAGAGTTCTGTACATTCCAGTAGCAGGACTTTGTTGCATCGTAGTACTAGGCATGAAGGAACTCATAGCTAACCATGTGATGCCCCGTCGGTTGGTCTTGGTTTGTTACCTCGTGTTGGTGACTGTGTTCGTCTTGCGCAGCAGACAACGCACTCTAGACTGGTTGAATGAGAACAGACTTTTCCAGTCTGGGTTGGAGGTGTGCCCACTGAACGCTAAGGTTCATTACAACCTTGGTAAAGTCGCCGCTGACTCTGGTAACTTGGAGAAAGCGACTGAACGTTACAGAGAGGCCATTAGGTTGAATCCAGAGTATGACCAGGCAATGAATAACCTGGCTAATATCCTCAAGGACCAAGGATCTCTCGGAGAAGCTCAGGATTTGCTCATTAAGGCCATAACTTTGAGAAATGACTTCGCTGCTGCGTGGATGAATCTTGGTATCGTGCAGGCTTCTTTGGGCAATTTGGAGGGAGCAGACATTAGCTACAACAATGCACTAAAACACAGACCTGTAAGCAATGGCTTGTAATAAAAATGTAATTAGGGTAAGGTAAGAAAAATCGGTCAGTTCACATCTTCCGTCACATGTGAAAAACAATATAATAATTATTTTGATTTTAATTGGTATCCATGATACCCGCAGGTATCATTTAATTTTCATTAGTATTCGTTAAGGTATCATGGATACCAATTAAAATAATAAGTATTAAATAAATTTTTCTTATATGACCGATGATGTGGCGCCATTTTTTAATTCGTATCTTAGTTACCTTACATTAATTATATTATACCAATAATTCCATTGCTGGTTTAGACTCATTTTCAATATTAATTTATCCCACTTTGTCTATGCAAGAAACATCAGTTGTTTATTTTTGTTGGCAGTTTTACCCGGACTGTCTCTATAACCTTGGCAACTTACACCTTGAACGAGGGTACAATGACTTGGCACTTTCTGCCTGGAGAAATGCCACTGCTATGAAGCCTTCCCTCACCAGGGCCTGGACCAACACCCTCATACTACTGGACTCTAAGAAACAGTACGAAGCTGCTGTCAGAACGGCACACATTGCACTCAGGTGAGACACTGTAGAAGTAGTTAGTTTGATGATTCTTTGAGAGGATTCTTTACACAATGATATTTAGGAAACCAGCGGCTCGAATTATACGATTTTTTGTCAGTTAATAGCTTTTATCATGTTAATGTACTGGGCAAAATTTTATTTACTCAAGATTGATGGAAATAGTGTTATTATATTGAATGAATTAGATTTGTCAAGCTTAAACTCATCAGTCAGTCATTTAAGGAAAAATATGTTATTCTTGTAATAGCTAGTTAAAGAAATTATAATTTTATTATATGTATCTCAAAAAAGAACGCGCAAAAACATCATTTGAAAGGGACATAAATGGTTAAATTACCTCACCGACAAACAAATCACTTAAAGGGGCACTTTACAGTTACATGTATTTATTATATAATATTATATATCTATGGTTGTTAGTACTATTTCAGAAGAATTAATTATCTAAAGTAATTAACTAATTACCAACTACACTATAAAACGATATTAACCCTTTAATTATATGAAGTAGACTTGTTTACTCTGAACTTTTTAAAATTTATGGAGCAGCACATTTGGTTTGGTTGCCAAATGGTAGTCTTTTATATTATTATGTACATCTTTGATAAGGAAGTTATTTTAATATTTTAATCTTCCAGGCACGTTCCCTCTGAGCCAACACTGCACTTCAACCTAGCAAACACTTTGGGCAAGTTGGAGCGATACGAAGAATCTGAGAGACATTTCCAAGAGGCCATCAAACTGGAGCCTAACAACGCCAACTTCTGGTCTAACTTGGGGGTGTTGTACCATCGGTGGAAAAAGTACAAAGAGGCGGAGGTGACGTACAGACACACTCTCAAGCTAAACCCTAATCTCAAATCTGCTCAGGAAAATCTGAACATGTTACTAAAGAGTATCAGAGCCAAATATCCAAGTTGAGAGAGAGAATTGATTGAACTGCTCAATATTATACTGTACTTAAGTACACAGTATTACGTTAGCTACACGGAATAAGGTTTGATTCCTCTCCATACAATCGTGGCCATCCTTTATATTTAGTGAGTTAGTTAGTATGTACTGTAGCCTTTATTTTAAATGGTGCTTTCATCCTCTTCAGATTTTGGAAATTGTGAATCTTTTTTATTTGTGACAAGTCAAGATAGGATAAGTTACGAGTTATTGGGCGGTACCATATTTTCGGACATGCAAGGAAAAATATTATTTATTAATTGGTATCCATTTTACCTACAGGTATCATGGATACCAATTAAATCATATTTTTTCAAGTGTTCGAAAATGTGTAACTGTCCGATAACTTGGAACTTACCCTAGTGAATACTTTCAAAAGGTGAAGATGTTTATTATTTGGTGCTGTTACCTCCCTTTTAATTCTTTATTATTCCATTAAGACAAAACTATTTAATTAATTAATTCAGTCGCTTAGAGTCTAGCCAATTAAAAATTTTCCACTCGGTCCGTAGTGCCTTCCAATATAATAATCTAGGGTAAGTTACGAGTTATTGGACAGTGACACATTTTTGATACTTTTTTATTAAATGACCACTGAAATAGGTTAAATTTTATAATTTTTGTTATTATCGAAAATGTATAACTAGGGAAGTTCTTAATTATCGGTCAGTTCCCCATTTCCGGACACTTAAAGAAAAAAAAAAGATATAATAATAAAAATTGGTTATTATTATGTCTTTTTTGTTTTCTTACATGTCTTAAAATTGGGAACTGACCGATAATTAAGGACCTACCAATAACTCCTAACGTACCCGTACATGTGTTGCCACTTTATTTCGTAATGTACTAATAAGCAATAAGGGTTTTAAGTTAGTTGATGGTTTGTTACTAACGTTAATTGTTATTCTGTTTGATATGAGTTCAAATGCTATTATTGATTTCAAAGACAATATTCAGGTTCGTTCTTTATTTTCGTTGAAATCTTTTGTGCTACTGTAATGTTAATTATTTTTAAGATAGTCCTAACCAATTATATTTGTAAGTCAATTAATTAATAAACTTGTTTATGTTCTCCATCACTCAGTTCATTTTATTTTCATGTTAATTAATATTAACATACATTCAAAGGATATCAGAAGAAGAAGCAGCCTGAGAGAAATTAAAATGCCTCTGTAATAATTGTCTTTTGAATTTTCAATCTGACTGCTTCTTGAACATCCTTTGTATTTAACTTTGAAGTCGAACGCACATTTTAAGGAATTATCAAAACAACTCATTTTCCAATCATTCACTATTGTAGCTCTTATTTCTCTAGAACAAACGACTCTTTTCATAGAAGTGCATCAGGTACGTATTGAAAGCCACCAGGAAACAGGTCTCGACTCTATTCCAAACCATCTTTCTTCTCTCTTATTGCCTCTTTAAATCTCTCCTCAAGAAGCGACAGTTCAGATATTAAATCAGTGATTGCGTTCATGAAAGCATCGTGAGGAGTGTAGTTGGTCTCGGCAGTCTGGGGAAAGAAAGAGAGGTTATTAAGGGCTGTACACACGCAGGGTTTTTTAAGTCTTTCCACCAGACTTTTTGCTAAGCTCCTCCTACTTTTTCCACGAGAATATAAGAAAAAATGATATAACTAGTTGGTATCCATGATGCCTGCTGGTATCATGGATACCAACTAATATAAATAACAATGATTGTGCT
The DNA here is from genome assembly GCA_947561585.1 of Caprella mutica. Lineage (NCBI taxonomy): Eukaryota > Metazoa > Arthropoda > Malacostraca > Amphipoda > Caprellidae > Caprella > Caprella mutica. The sequence continues at coordinate 140,522 of CANNZV010001496.1, forward strand.
TTCTTTACTATATAAGTTAAATATTTTAGTTGGTATCCATGATACCTGTAGGTATCATGGATACCAACTAAAATTAATATTAATTATATCATTTTTTCTTATATTCTCGTGGGAAAAGTCTGGTGGAAAGAATCAAAAATCCCTACGTGTGTACGGCCCTTGAAATAAATAATGCTAGATTAGTTTGGCTAGTGCACCAATATAGACTAGGAGAAGGGGATATTAGATGAGTGTTTGGTTATCCAAGTGTGAGAGATTTATAAAAGGGATGAACCTAGTTGTTTTTGGTGGCAGTGGACTCAAAGGAAGCTTATGATTAGAGGGTGAGAGTTTTACAGGAGTTAAAGTAGTTCTAACAAGTCAAACGGTTTGTTAGAAGATGTAGCTACAGCAGCCTCAGTACTGTTTTTATTTGCTTGCTCTGACTTACAACATAAAAGAGAAGTTAATGCAAGAACAAAGTGAGTTTGGATATAGAATCAAAATGTGCAGCTCATTTTTTGTTAATAATTAAATTGATCAAAGGTATGGTTTGAAATGAAGAACAACTGTAGCTAGTATCTAGAAATTAAAATGAAATACAAGAAGTGATTAATAAGGCTCAAAGGAGAAGGATGGTGGAAAAAACGTTGTAAATTGAAGAAATGCTGTCATAAGCATAATTAAGATCAGTTGTTTTTACCAAGCCATGAAGGGGATTTTTAAGCCTCAACATATACAAGAGATAAAAGAAAGATCACGAGTGAGGCAGTAGAAAAGGAAAGACAGAACAGGTAACTTTCTGAGCACAACATTAAGAAAGACGGAGATCAAAATGAAAGAAGAAATACCGAGGAATTTATTTATTTATGACACTTTCTCAGAAAATTATGACTGTGAAAAATAAATACTGATTAATATGTTGTAGACTAGAAGAGCATGACTGATGGAACAGCAGGTTAGAATTTAGAGGAAAATTTCAGAAATAAAAATTGATGTTTACAGGCAGATCAAGCTTTTATAACAGGACGATTTATAGCAGGGTTGACCGCGAGCTTACTTACATCAGTTGTGACGGAAAACAATTTATTTACATTGAAGGAATCATACAAAATATGTACATAGTATTAGAGTACAATGTACACGTTCTTTGATTTTTGTTAATAGAAAACGAAAAGATGGAGTAACAATGCTAAACTTAAAGCGGGGTTTCCTCCCCTTTAGCGACCAGGAGGACACTGGTGTCCTCTTTAAAATTAGTTACTGTAGCGCATAACCTAAGTACTATTTTGAACAGTGTTCTGAACATGTTCAGTTCTTATACAAACAAAGCGGTCAACTCCTAGCAACAACACAGGCAGTGTCACAGAGTTTTTCGTGAAAAAAGTTGTTAAATATTTTCTTCAAGGTCAGAAAAAAGTGGCTTCCTAAAGGGTTAAGTTCAATTTTCTAAGTTAATGTGAGGTACAATTTTAGACTTAAAGCGAGGTGAGCCTCTGCCTAATTGAACCAATGACAAAATTTAGTGCTTTTAAGTAATAAAAGATTGAATGCAGGTATGGATGCTCAGCAATAAAAATGATCAACTTTAAACAAAATTCTAATAAATTATATAATGTTATTAGCAATATAATAATACTGTCAGAGATAATTTAGGTTACCTCTCATCTGCATGGTTCTTACAGATAAGGCCCTGTTACACGGTGCAAGTAAACGTGCGAGTTGGCCTAGGTAGTTACTGTAGTGCAGCTACTCGCACAGTGTGACAGCATCAGTCGAGTAACTGTCATGGAGATTCAATGCTATGAACATTGAGCTACTGGCATGCGAGTACAGCAGTTGTCCACCGTCACGACAGTAACTCGCACCGTGTAACAAGGTCAAAACCATTAGGTAGCTATTTTCTTTTGTGTTCACATTATTACTATTATTGACAGCTTTTAGATGTAATTCCACCTCACCTGAATTCTGAGCAGTACTTTGTGCTCCAAAGGATGTGGGTTTTTATAACCAGCAAAGATCACATTGGGGTCTTTGAGAAGCTGCATCCTGATCATGTTACCCAATGTGTGGTCTTCTTTGTTTATTGTGTAGATGGCTGCATTTGGCACCTGTTGAATGTTTCATAAGTTTGTCAGTTGCAATATATACCATAGCTAGTCTTAATTTGAATAGAAAAATGCTTCAATAGCATTAGACTCTAGAATCACTTTCTTAGCATTAATGTACAAAGTCAAGAGCTTACCTTAGTGTCTACTTCTTTTAAAACTTTCTTCTCACCCTCGAACAAGAGAAAGGATTCAAAAGTAGGAGGGGCATTCATTGTGCTATTTTATAAGAAAAGATCAACAAATTATAATATATATAATATTAAATAGAAACCTGAAAATATAGGTGAATAGAGAGTAGAGAAAGAACCAATTGTGGATGATTTATAAAAGCTTATTTATTGATATTGTAAACTATAACCAGCTCATATATCATAGTGGTGATAGTGCTTTAATTAATTAAAACTTTTCTAGAAGAACATTGTACTGAATTCTCTAATATCAATAGTCAATTCAAACTTGAAAGTCTGGGATATAAAAGCCAGTTTGTTAAATGTGGGAAATCTTTCTCCAAGATTTAATATTGAGGACAATTTGTCTCCTAAGCTTTTCAAATATGTCTCCAAAAATAAAATGATCAGAGAATTCTGCAAACTGTCCAATAAATATATGTAAACATAGGAATTAATTAGGAAAGTGTCTCCAAGATCTTGCAAAGATATATTTTCACTCAAAAGATCTTCGGCGACATGGACGCGCTCTGCTTTGCAGACTGGCAGTCCAGTCTGTATTTGGTGCAAATAACCCACTGATTTATTCAAAAAGCATTAAAAGCTGAAAAAATCGACCAACAATCTCAAATAATTTGGCCGATCCACCAACATTTCCCCCATTTATGATTTATCCACCAAAAATGAACGGTTTCATAGGAATAAATAGCTAAAATTCTATCGACTTTGGTCTTTGCCCAGTCTGCAGAATATGGGACATTATTAACATTTTCTGTGCGAACAATCCTTAATTTTCTCCTATATTTACATTAATTTTATTAAAAACAGAAGCCAAAATAGAGGATTTTTTGGAGAACAGTTTACCAGTTCATGCAGTCTGGGTCTTTGCTAGAATATTATTCTCAGAGATGGGAAAATTCCACCGACTTGTCGGTGGAATTTACCATGAAATACAGTTTGACTGGTAGCCAATTAAGCATGTCCAAACTCGCTATTTTAACACGTTCACTGCGTATCTGGATATAGCTGGCATTTCTCTGTATATTAATGACAGTTATATTAATAAATCCATAAGTTGAAGAAGAATAATTGTATTAGTATTTATTAGCATTTTTAAAAATACAATTAAAATTTGCATTCGGTACACGGGTGTCCCGATACGCAACAGTGTAATCCCACATATGGCCCGAAACGCAGTGAACGTGTTAATGGCGAGTTTGTGACAGTTATTTTGATCCCTTCAATTGCAAATGGCGAGAAATATCTAATTTTCTCCTATGCTACAATGTTATTTTGGATAGAATTTATGATAATTTGATCATTTTGAAAAGGAATTTGGTGATTATTGGAGAGAGCTTGAGTGACAAATGGAGAATTTATGAGCCGTACAGACATACTAATTTACTTGGACTGGTAGTGGTATAAAAGTATGACAAAGAGTCAAAGACTCGTACGATTTCATCATTTTCATGGAGAACACTTCACCCACACTCCATGTTTTAAAGTGTGGACAAAGCCGCCAGTATATTGGCGACTTTTGAGGGGTTATATAAGTTGAAGAACATGTAAATAAGGAGGAAATGGGGCGACCTGGATCTATTTTCTCATTAAAATGGCGACTTTCCTGCCACAATTTGAAACATGGCCCACACTATAGAAAAAAACTGGAACTGGTTTAGTGTTCTTCCATAAAATTCTCATTTTTTCTCATGTAACCATGTTTTGAGTAAAACACATGAAAATACTGCACCAGTCTGCAGAATATGGAACATTTTTCCAAGACTCTCTGCAAGAGTTTTTCATTGAATTTTAGAAATTGGAGATCTCTGCGGGAGATCTTGAATTAATTCCTATGTTACCATTAATTTTGCTGCGGGAGATTTTGAATTAATTCCTATGTTAAGGATTGTTAAGAATACTGTGGTATAGAATCCTGGAAGATTCTTAATTCAAGTTCAAGAGAGCTTTGATTGACTCTCGAAAATAAAGGATTGTTCGCACAGAAAATGTTAAAAATGTCCCACGTTCTGCAGACTGCCTGAGACTGGACACTAATCACACTCAAATACCTGATATTAACCATGTTTCAGAGGCTGGAAAATTGTAAGCCAATTTGGCTCATTTATTGAAGATTTCAAGCCAAAATTAACATGAGAACATAGGAATTAATTCAAAATATAAAACCAATTAGATATATCTGAGATTTGACCATTTCAAATGTAAGCCAATTAATTGGCTTTAACTGACATACTCTTATACATGGCTAATATAAATAATCTATGTGACGATTGTGACCCAGTCTGTATTTCGTGGTAAATTCCACTGACAAGTCGGTGGAATTTTTTCCCCTTTGAAAATAATATTCCGGCAAAGTCGGTGGATTTTTATCTATAATTCTATTTATTCCTATGTGGGATAAATTGGGAAAATGTTGGTGGATCAGCAAAATTATTGGAAATTTATGGTGGATTTTTTCAGCTTTTTGAAAAAGTCTGTGGGTTTTTGTGCACCAAATACTGACTGGATTGTGACCCACAGGCCATTCTGGAAAATACCTTAGGCTAACAGATGAATTTTAGAGGCTAAATGGTGTGGATTATACAGTTCCCATTAATTTATTACTGTATTTTAAGGTTTGCTAAACTGGAACATTTTAATTGGCACGGGGTAAAGACCTGAAATCATTTAAAATACCTGCCATTTGAGAACTACTGCATGTATCTGTTACCAAACATGTTTTTTGTCAGGAAGGAGTCCTCAATAACATTTCCTGACAGTTTCGCTGAATTTTATCAACCAGTTTTTGAAAAACCATGCCCTGAACAGACCGCACCAGTTTTGGTACACAAAACAAAGAAGGGTTGAAAATGCCTATTACGTAAATACCACTGCATGTATCCATTATCAAACATGTTTTTTGGCAAGAAGGTGTCTCTGGTAACATCTCCTGACAGTTTCTCTGAAATCTGTCCACCAGTTTTTGAAATATCTTGCCCTGAACAGTCCGTATCAGTTTTGCCATTAAAAAAAGAGAGTAAGGCGTAAAATGCGCCGTGACCACAGTAGCCGATTACCACAGAGTAATGTCTACGAGAGAACAATTTAGTTACATTAAAAACTGAACAATGTAGTTTCTAAACATTTAGACGAATGTTCTTTATATATTGAAACATTCTAAGAACATTTTATTCGCATGAAAAAAGTCTAGGATAAATAATTGGGTGGGTCTTTAGGTAGGTATTTCTAACTAGGTAGGTATTTCTAACTAGGTAGGTATTTCTAACTAGCCCAGTCTGCAGAATATGGAACATTTTTCCAAGACTCTCTGCGGGAGTTTTTGATTGAATTTTTAGAAATTGGAGATCTCTGCGGGAGATCTTGAATTAATTCCTATGTTACCATTAATTTAGCTGCGGGAGATTTTGAATTAATTTCTATGTTACCATTAATTTAGCTGCGGGAGATTCTGAATCTGCTACCGAGAGTCAGAGAGTAACTCTCTCTCAAATTAAAATCTCTGCAGGAGAAGAGACACATTCTACAGACTGGTAACTAGGTAGGTATCTCTAACTAGGTAGGTATCTCTAACTAGGTAGGTATCTCTAACTAGGTAGGTATCTCTAACTAGGTGGATATCTCGAACTAGGTGGATATCTCTAACTAGGTGGATATCTCTAACTAGGTGGATATCTCTAACTAGGTGGATATCTCTGACTAGTTAGATACGTATTCACAACAAGGTAGGTATTTATATTTATAACTAGATACGTGCGTATTTATAACTAGGTATATTACAGCCAGTCTGCAGAATATGGGACATTTTTAACATTTTCTGTGCTAACAATTCCTAATTTCCTCCTATATTTACATGTATTTTACTGAGAACAGAAGCCAAAATAGAGGATTTCTTGGAGAAGAGTTTACCAGTTCCTGCAGTCTGGTGTTACGGTATTTATATATGGTTAGTTTATCAACTTAGTTAGTTATATATATTATTGGGTAGGTGTTTTTAACTAGTAAGTATTTATAACTAGGTTGGCTACAATCAATGACAAATTTTGCTTTACAATCATTATTCTACCTATATTTCAATCTACCTAACTATTTTTCTGATAATATGAAAATTATGTATCCTAGACTTTTTTTCATGCGAATAAAATGTTCTTAGAATGTTTCAATATATAAAAAGAACATTCGTCGAAATGTTTAGAAACTACATTGTTCAGTTTTTAATGTAACTAAATTGTTCTCTCGTAGACATTGATCTGTGGTAGTCGGCTGCTGTGGTCACAGCGCATTTCATGCCTTACTCTCTTTTTTTTTATGTCAAAACTGATACGGACTGTTCAGGGCAGAGAGAGACTCTGGTCACTGCAGGACTCCAGGAGATGTTACCAGAGACTAGAGAGTGTCAGGAAATGTTATCAAGGACTCCTTGACAAAAAAACATGTTTGATAACCGATAGCGTCGAACCAGGTGGCTTTGCGCATTTTCCGCATACTTTAATTTTACGAAGAAACTAGAGCAGTCAGCAATCTGATATTTTGTGTGCAGATAGATGAAGGGTAGACCTAGCTGCACACCAAGTTTTAACTCTTTAAGTTCAATAGAAAAAAAGTTATCATCGAAAAACTGTGCGCAAAGATCGTGGGAATAAACCGGGTGAATTTTGCGCACTTACCGGGTGTTCTTGAGCACCGCGCAAGTACACCCAATGTAAAACTGCGCAGTGCGCAAGTTCACCCTTTGTATAAACTGTGCATAGAAAATCTAACCGCGATATGCTGTGCAATTGCTGGAGTCTGCTGTGCAATTGCCGTGAGTCTGCTGTGCAATTGCCGTGAGTCTGCTGTGCAATTGCCGTGAGTCTGCTGTGCAATTGCCGTGAGTCTGCAGTGCAATTGCCGTGAGTCTGCTGTGCAATTGCCGTGAGTCTGCTGTGGAATTGCCGTGAGTCTGCTGTGGAATTGCCGTGAGTCTGCTGTGGAATTGCCATGAGGCTGCTGTAGAATTGTCGTGATGCTGCTGTGGAATTGCCGTGAGGCTGCTGTGGAATTGCCGCGAGACTGCTGTGGAATTGCCGCGAGACTGCTGTGGAATTGCCGCGAGATTGCTGTGGAATTGCCGCGAGACTGCTGTGGAATTGCCGCGAGACTGCTGTGGAATTGTCGTGAGGATGCTGTGGAATTGCCGTGAGGGCGAGGCTGCTGTTGAATTGCCGTGAGGATGCAGTTGAATTGCCGTGAGTCTGATGTGGAATTGCCGTGAGTCTGATGTGGAATTGCCGTGAGTCTGATGTGGAATTGCCGTGAGTCTGATGTGGAATTTCCGTGAGTCTGATGTGGAATTGCCGTGAGTCTGATGTGGAATTGCCGTGAGTTTGATGTGGAATTGCCTTGATATAGGAGTATCGGGGATGAATATCACAGGTTTATGAATGAATAAGAGCTCTTTAACTATAATAATAAATGTGCGCAAGTCCACCAGTGAATTAAAATATTCCCAGGGTGTTCTTGCGCATCTAGTATATTGGTTATATCTCAATAATTTATAATTATTATTAAAATCATCTTACATGATGTTAATCTGCAGTAAATTATGCGTATCCAACGTAAATTGCAATCAAATTTGAGCATAATTATCAACACTACAGCATAGTTCGCGGAGATTCGATTCTAGTCCAAAAAAATTATTTTGCTATAAAAAACATAGGTCTCTGTTTGAACACTTAGTATCTATACTTAATCTCTTAAGATTTTCTTGAAATTTATGGACTAGGGGGTTTAAGAGCTGCTCTTTCCAATGGTGTTGTCAGATTTGAAATATTTTCAAGCATTCGCCGTCAATTACCGATGCGAAACTTCACCCGGAATGTTGAAGCCACCCGGTCTGACGCTACATGCAATAGTTTTTGAATGCCAGTCTGTTTTAGTGCACAAAACTCCACTGACTTTTTGAAAAAAGCTGAAACAATCCACCATAAATTTCTAATTTGGCTGATCCACCAACATTTTACCCATTTTTCCACCGAAAATTAATGGTAACATAGGAATAAATAGCTAAAAATCCACCGACTTTGCCAGAATATTATAATATTATATGATAAATATATTCAAAGGGAAAAAATTCCACCAACATGTCGGTGGAATTTACCACAAAATACAGACAGGTTTGAATGGAAGGCGTTTTAAATGTTTTTAGGGCACTTTTCAGGTTTTTATCCCCGGCCATGGCCAGTCTGCAGAATATGGGACATTTTTAACATTATCTGTGCGAACAATCCTCAATTTCCTCCTATATTTACATGTATTTTACTGAGAACAGAATCCGAAATTGAGGATTATTTGGAGAACAGTTTACCAGTTCCTGCAGTGTGGTGCCATGGTAATTAATCCATATGAAAAGACCACTTTTTCCAGACTGGCCCACAGGTGGGGACCACGTATGGTTCTCACTAACTAGTCTCTAGCCAGTCTGCAGAATATGGAACATTTTTCCAAGACTCTCTGCGGGAGTTTTTGATTGATTTTTTAGAAATTTGAGATCTCTGTGGGAGATCTTGAATTAATTCCTATGTTACCATTTATTTAGCTGCGGGAGATTTTGAATTAATTCCTATGTTACCATTTATTTAGCTGCGGGAGATTTTGAATTAATTTCTATGTTACCATTAATTTAGATGCGGGAGATTCTGTATCTGCTAGACTGCTACTGAGAGTCAGAGAGTAACAGTCTCTCAAATAAAAATCTCTGCGGGAGCCAAGTAAAATAGTATGTCTCATAAACTCACCATTTCAGTGATTTCTCTCTCCAGCTCTCTCCAAAATTCAACAATTTCCCTCCAAAATGATCAAATTATCATTAATTCTCTCCAAAATAACATTGTAGCATAGGAGAAAAATAGATTAAACTCGCCATTTGCAATTGAAGAGCTCAAAATAACTGTCACAAACTCGCCATTAAAATGGCGAGTTTGGACATGCTTTTAGCTTTATTACCCAGTCTG
>CANNZV010001496.1:149798-217068 GCA_947561585.1 Caprella mutica
CTCAGACCCTGGATTTTTTTACAGAAATTGGGACTTGGGCGCAGCAAATAACATAAGAAGATAGGAATTAAATAGGACTAGGGCGCAGGATTAATCCACAAATCCTGCTCTACTTTTCAGACTGGTTTATTACTTGGTGCAGGAGAAGAGACACATTCTGCAGACTGGGTCTCTAGTCTGTATTTGGTGCACAGAATCCCACTGACTTTTTCAAAAAGCTGAAAAAATCCACCATAAATTTCCAGCAATTTGGCTGATCCACCAACATTTTCGCAAATTATCCACCGAAAATTAATGGTAACATAGGAATAAATAGCTAAAAATCCACCAACTTTGCCTGAATATTATTTTCAAGGGGAAAAAATTCCACCGACATGTCGGTAGAATTTACCACGAAATAGACTGGACTAGTCTAAAATACTAATATGCTCACTTATACATTAAATATATTACTTTCATTGAGTTATACTGTAATAGGTCGGATTAGGTGACAGGTCCTACCGTCCTAGGAGTAGGAACTTAGGAAGTAAATGATATTCGTGAACACGAATGTAATATGTAAACAAAATAGCAAAAATTATATTAAAACTTTATTTACTCAATGAAATATGAGCCACACGAGAATCCTCCTTAGAGTCTCACTTGGCCGCGTTGCGTTCGCACTTTGTCCCCGTATAGCGGTATAGGTTATAATAGGTACAGACAGTAAGGTACTTATGATTCAGCCTAGGATTTTAGGATTAAAGGAAGTTCTGGGATCTTCTAAGTTCAATGGTTGTTCATTAACTTGTTAGTACACAGCTATTTAGCTACTGATTTCATGAACTACTGTACGTTCGACGGTTCCGGCAGAGACCATTATTATCTAAGTTCCGGAATGAAAAATAGCGCGCGGAATGAGATATGTACGTACTGCACTCAAAAATGGTTACAACACACTCATTCAGGTGGTGTGACTACATTTGACGGTAGTATTTAGTATCATATTGCGGGATCGACTGGAAATGGAATCAATTCGCCGGTGCTGGCTTCTCATCGCCACCAGCTCGTCTTCATTCACCTCACCTCCTCTCATGCACCTTCCGCAGGGCCGTATCCCCCTCACCCATCCAACACACCTCACCCCACGGACAACTCACCAACGAACCTCGTCCTGGCCATCCAGTCCATCTCCAAAAACCTACGGATCTCCCCATTGTCCGAACTTTCAAAAGCCATCACCCTTTCCATCGATCTCACCCCATACCTCTGCCTTATTTCTTCCAGCTCCAGGCACTCAGGATGAAATGCTCCAAGGTCTCCTCTTCCACTCCACCCACCCCACAGGCCACATCCAACCTCACCACCTCAGAACCTTGACCACCACCCCAACCCCAGCTATTATCGTACGACTCCCCCCCCCCTATTCCATCCTTCATCCTATAGTGAACAAGCGATGTCTTCCCGTTCAACTCTCTCCTCCACCTATTCTCCTCCCATACGTCTACTCTTCTCACTATATCACACATCCGAATCTCCTCAAGCTCCCCCCATCCCATGTTAAGTTCCCCCAATTAGCCGTTTACCAACTTCATCACGGGACACACCCGTCTTCCAGCTCTCATCCTCCCAAACACCGCCCTCAGCACCACATTCTTTGTCTCTAACACATATCTGGCAAATTTTAGCTTGACTTTCATGTCCCTCGCTTCCACAGACGAGCTACCTACTTCATCCTGTAGTGTCACAATCGGTGCATACGATGGTGCACACAACACCCTCCTCCACACCCCATTCTCCACTCTCTGCAACCTCTCCTTCTCAGCCTTCGTCCACACCATCACCTCACTTCCACTCAACACGCTTGGGAGCACCACACTCTTCCAGAAGGTCATCCCCATCAGCAATCTATCACAAGACCTCCCGACAACAGAATACGTCACTTTCGCCATCTTCATCGCCACATCCAAAAGCTTCTCCTTATAAACCCCAAAGCAATTCTTCTTTGCTGTCACCAACACCCCAAAATATCTCATCTGCCCCACCACACCAACCCCTGCACTATCCTCCATTATCTCTGTCATCTGCTCTGCTTCCCTCACCGTTCTTGCCATTAGCAAGCCATCATCAGCATAAAACAGCACTGGCACCCTCACTCCTCCACTCCTGTATCCCAATCCACTCCTCAGTATTCTCTCTATCACCATCCCCACCACCATCACAAACATCTGACGTGACCCGGTGCATCCCTGCCTGATCTCACTCTTCACCTCGATCTCCCCAAGCTCTACTCCCTCCCGCCACACTCTCGTCTTGTCACCCTCATACAACTTCGATACCACTTCTATAACCCTTGGATCACACTTGTAGTATTTTAATCCACCCACCAATGCCTTCCTTCCTATGCTATCAAATACCTTACAAAAATCAATCCCCACAACCACCAATCTCTCCCCCCTCCTAAAAACTCTCCTCCACACAGTGCCTCATCAAAAACAGATTCTCCTCCACCCTCCTTCCTTTCATGAACCCAGCCTGCAAGCTACCCACCCTCTCATCAAAAATATCCTGCTCCACCATCAAATGCGAATTGAAACAAATCTATGGAATGAGAGTAACACCTAGGGCCATAGGCAGTGGTTACAAGACGAAAAACCCACGTGCAAAAAATAAAACGCAGTAAAAAAAACGTGCAAAATACTAGCTACCTCCAGGACAAAAACAACCGTGCAATAAAGTTCCCGAACGACTCTTTCGCCGAAAATTTAAAAATACAATATGTTATAAATATAAAGAGATATAGCGATCCTAAGGTTAGGATAGCGGACCGGTTGTTGGGGTCATAATTTGTCATATTTTCGGCTAAAGTGTAGTAATTATTGGTTCACATTGAATAATGTTCAATATAGTAATAAAAATGAATAGGGCTATTTTAATATAGACAGTTTTTTTTTTGCACCAGGGTTTTTTTTACTTGTTCTTTTTTCGGATGGTTTATTGCAGTTGTTCCGGGGGTTATTTTGCACGGGATTTTTTGTCCTGGAATCTTCGGCAGTGCTTATCACTTTAGAAATTGGTTCTTACGATACAGTACCACCTTTCGAATGACTATTGAGAGACAGTACCAGCTCCCGAATGACTCTTGCGCGACAGTATCACCTTCGGAATGACTCTTGCGAGACAGTAGAACCATCTTCGGAATGACTCGTATGAGACAGTGCCATCTGTAGAATGTCTTACGAAACAGTACCAAATAGAAAATGACTCTTACGAGCTACCATCTTCGGAATGACTCTGCCTAGATAGTAGGTACAACATGTGGAATGACTCTGACTAGACAGTATTTTCTGCGGAATGGCTCTGTAATGAATAGGTTCTTCATTGACTGACATCTCACCCGGACAAATAATAGGTGGGATTGGGAGGAGGGCGTGCGACGGCCAGCGAGCAAAGTCAATTCTGTGATTGAAACAGAAACAAAATTACTTAATATTAATACTGAATAGCTAAATGAATACTGAATACTACTATACTACATATAAATACCTACAGAACTACGCAGAAGTGTGGATTTAGCTTCGTCTTCTAACCTTAGAATGGCAGTGCTCAATAACGATTCCATAATAAATTATCTACATATAGAAATTCATAAAAGATTTAATAAATATTATGATGATGATTTAATTCAGGGTAAGGAAACTACAGGTTTCCTGCAGGCTGCAGCTTCTCATGGAGGATAGGTATGATGTGACACAGTGACAGTAATATCAAAATTCATCTTTGTAGTATTTACTCATATGAGGTATTCAAATTAGTACCTCATTTAATCACTATAATAATGTTATTATACCAAATTCAAAAGAACGCAACCAACTATTTACCTCCGTCGACACCCTCTGGGAATCAATTTGAGAAGGTTAGGATTGGTCTTCATTTACAGTTAGCCTGTCATTTCTTAAATTGAGTGAAAGAAGAGTAGACTTTAAAGGTCCCCTCCAAGCAAATTTTTTTATTGCTTAGATCAACGAGGCTAATGTTTCTTATCATTTTACTGCAAACTCCATAAAATTTGATGGCATATTTTTAATTTTATATGCGTTTGAAGATTTTTATAATCCAAACTCTACAAAACCTACTTCACTTCCGACTTTCTAATTTCAGTCTGAAGAAGAAGAATGTACACCATTTGTTTTGATTGTCAACTTGGTATTTGGTTTAATAAACCTATTTATTATTCGTGTAAAGGTTTAAATTTGGATAAACTTATTATAGAAACGCTTATATACTTTTAGAAACAATTAATATCTTAAAAGAAGGCCAAAAACCCTTTGTTTGTTTAAAAATCTAAATTTGAAATCAAAACAAAGAGTGTACAATCTTCTTTCTCAGCGTCAGGTTGGAGATTCGCTCAATTGTTGCTCACAGAGTATTAAGAAACTTTAAAAGCAAATAATAAAATATATACTGAACCGAAATGTATGCGGTTATGATCGTAGACCTTAGTTCTATAATATTATGTAATAAACTCCTTTCTTCCCCGGAGCCTGGAGAGGACCTTTAAAGAAGTGTAGGTGCCTAGTTCATTAGTCATTCTTCAGAATAGGAAATACTGAAGATTAATTAACATCACTCAAAAGATTCAACAAATATACCGTGATATAGAATCCTGGAAGATTCTTCCTTCAAGACAGCTTTGATGGACTCTCGAATAACCTGAACCCCTGTAACGGAGTAACGTTTCCCCATCAGACAACCATGAAGTGTGTAGTACAACAAACTAGCTGGTACAAAAACTGCATTACAGCCAGCTATCTATGTTGAGAATCTTCAAAAAGAAAAGAAAAAATGTCAGTTGGTCCTATACCCCACACAGGAAAGATCCTACCTTTTAAATTTTATTTTCTAAAATCTCAAAATTCACTATGCTAATATATTATTATATTTAATTGAAAAATGATTTCTACTGAAACTGATTTATCTAAAGGAATGCAACCTAAATCATTAATAACAGAATTTTATCTTTGATTGCAACATTCACATTTATAATACGAACTATCAATACCCTAGTTATTACATAACTTATCACCAGAGTAATAATGCTATAAATCGGTTATCTTTCATCGTTATCAGTGACCAATTTTTTCAGTGTATTGTTTCAAAGGAACCTATATATGTAAATATATATAGAAACCTACAGTCAGTACATAACAATTGATGAGGAGTGATAGTGTGAAACATTTTAGTAGGTGATTAAGATAATTCAGATTTAGGCTGATATCTTCAGTGGCCATGTGACTTGTGGGACAACAGTAACAATATAACTCTGAATTATTTTACCCAGTTGCGAATAGTGAGGTGAAATCTAGGGGATAAAAGGGTATAAGGTTTTAATTTGTGAATTTTGGTAGGTTTTTCTATTCATCAATATGGTGGCGTTAACGTTGGTAAAAGAGCAGTTTCACTGGAAAAATGTCTGGCTAGACCACGAAGAACCGGAATTGTTTGTCGTATCAAGAGTAAGTAGTTTAACTTTTTTCATTTCGTCAAACTTGGAATAAGGTATACCTATTAATCATCGGACGTTTCCACATCTTCGGTCGTATAAGAAGAAAATATGTTGGGTATAATATTTATTTAGCATGGAAATCTATTAAAATACCCCATACATTTTTACTTATAGGTACGAACGAAGATGTTGAATCGTCCGATAATTTGTAAATGACCCTACTTATAGTTTGATTGGAATTATTTTATTTACTGAAAATTTAAATGATTGCTTGTTATAAAGAATGAACTAGTGTAATATCACATACCTAACTCCGATACTATTGGTAGGTTCTCTAAAACAGTGGTTCTTACAGTGGGGTACACGGCACCCTTCATGGCCTGGAATGTTTATAGGGGTGCTTGGTATGGCTATTTTATGTTATTATAAGTTCGCTTGCTGTTAATATCATGCAGAATGTACCTACCTAAAGTATATTTGCCATTTTCTAACATCCTAGTAATCAAATATAGTAGTATTGGAAGCAATGGAGGGGTGTGCGAGAAAAATATTTTAAGAACCACTGCTCTAAAGGGTCATCCGGTCATGTTAGGTCGCCCCCAGGGGCTCTATCCTAAAGCTGTCTGGGGTGAATGGAAGGGGTGGCATCCCTTAATGCCTTGTTACACGGTGCGAGTTACTGTCGTGACAGTGGGCAGCAGCTGTCCTACTGTACTCGCATGCCAGTATCTCTATGTTCATAGCATTGAATCTCCATACAGTTACTCTACTGATGCGGTCACACTGTGCAAGTAGCTGCACTACAGTAACTACCTAGCCTAACTCGCACGTTTACTTGCACCGTGTAACAGGGCCTTTAGGCTCTGAACTATTGAATTTTGGATAATGGATTAAATTTTTTTCATTTTTTACAATTTTCTTAACGAACCTACCAATAGTATCGGAGTTAGGTATGTGATATTACACTAGTTCATTCTTTATAACAAGCAATCATTTAAATTTTCAGTAAATAAAATAATTCCAATCAAACTTGGAATAAGGTATACCTATTAATCATCGGACGTTTCCACATCTTCGGTCGTATAAGAAGAAAATATGTTGGGTATAATATTTATTTAGCATGGAAATCTATTAAAATACCCCATACATTTTTACTTATAGGTACGAACGAAGATGTTGAATCGTCCGATAATTTGTAAATGACCCTACTTATAGTTTGATTGGAATTATTTTATTTACTGAAAATTTAAATGATTGCTTGTTATAAAGAATGAACTAGTGTAATATCACATACCTAACTCCGATACTATTGGTAGGTTCTCTAAAACAGTGGTTCTTACAGTGGGGTACACGGCACCCTTCATGGCCTGGAATGTTTATAGGGGTGCTTGGTATGGCTATTTTATGTTATTATAAGTTCGCTTGCTGTTAATATCATGCAGAATGTACCTACCTAAAGTATATTTGCCATTTTCTAACATCCTAGTAATCAAATATAGTAGTATTGGAAGCAATGGAGGGGTGTGCGAGAAAAATATTTTAAGAACCACTGCTCTAAAGGGTCATCCGGTCATGTTAGGTCGCCCCCAGGGGCTCTATCCTAAAGCTGTCTGGGGTGAATGGAAGGGGTGGCATCCCTTAATGCCTTGTTACACGGTGCGAGTTACTGTCGTGACAGTGGGCAGCAGCTGTCCTACTGTACTCGCATGCCAGTATCTCTATGTTCATAGCATTGAATCTCCATACAGTTACTCTACTGATGCGGTCACACTGTGCAAGTAGCTGCACTACAGTAACTACCTAGCCTAACTCGCACGTTTACTTGCACCGTGTAACAGGGCCTTTAGGCTCTGAACTATTGAATTTTGGATAATGGATTAAATTTTTTTCATTTTTTACAATTTTCTTAACGTTACTTGCAGTTTTAGAGAATAGCGCTAGGATTATGCTCTTCAACTACGAGGTCTAAGATTTTTGTGTTAGGTAGACTAATAGACAGAGATGGGCGAAAAGTACATCGAAAGTACTTAAGTACTAAGTACAAGTACTCGTAAATCAATGTACTTGAAGTAGTTACCCAAGTACTCAAATAAAAAAGTACTTTCAAAGTACAAGTACCAAGTACTTTCAAGTACCAAGTACATTTACAATACAATTCAAAAACTAATAATTTATGCTGTTAACTCTGACAGTACATCTTCTAAGTGACTTTTTTCTCTGATAGTACATCATCACAGTGACTCTTTTCTCTGATAGTACATCATCACAGTGACTCTTTTCTCTGATAGTACATCATCACAGTGACTCTTTTCTCTGATAGTACATCATCACAGTGACTCTTTTCTCTGATAGTACATCATCACAGTGACTTTTTTCTCTGATAGTACATCATCACAGTGACTCTTTTCTCTGATAGTACATCATCACAGTGACTCTTTTCTCTGATAGTACATCATCACAGTGACTCTTTTCTCTGATAGTACATCATCACAGTGACTCACTGTACACGTCCACACACTTATAATTCGTCAATGTGTTTGGCAAATATTGGTTGTGATATCTAGGTATCACAAAATAAATAATCAATGTACTTAAATTGGTCAATATTACTCATATATGTACATTATTGTATGTCAGAATATATAAATATTCACCTTCATATAAAAGTATACAATGTCTTAGTTTTTGATTCTACTGTTTGACAAAGTTTTCAATTGTACTGTTTGACAAACAATTTTCCATGGACCACTTGTAGAGATTTTAGAACTAATCTTTCAAAGTCTCTTGACTGAAAGGAAGAATGTACTTTGCAAAGTACTTTTTACTTGGGAAGTAACAAGTACTTGTAAAAAGTACTTCTAAGTAATTATTCAAAGTACTTTTTAGAAAGTACTTCAAGTAGTACTTGAAGTACTTACTTGTTACTTAGTACTTTTACTTGGTACTTGGGAAGTACTTTCCCGCCCATCTCTGCTAATAGACTTCATTTATTATCACCACTTCAGTTTTCCTCTTTTATCTGTGAATACAGTCATAGGTGCTTGTGTCCCTTTTCATCGCATTCTTCGATAAGCGACTGCATTCACGGAGTATCAAGCTTTTCTGCATCCATAAGCTTTGTCATCGATGGTAGTAGATGACCTTGTTCATGGAGCCACTTTCCTTTCTGACTTCTTCTTCTAGTCCCTTGTACTTAATTTCCAGACATCAGCGATATGATTAACGATATGGTCGAAGCAGACGTTAAACCCCTAATAAATTAAGCATGATAAAACAATCAGAAATTGGTTCACAGTTCATACCCATATTGACTTTCACTTTTCGAGTACTAAGGGTGTCATAATTCTGCAACGTTTATTTGAAGTAAAGATGTTAGGTTTATTGTGTGGCAAAAAAAAAATTCTATAGTGCCATAATAGTGGCTATCATTCTTCGGCGATATATCTGTACTATTTTCACGAATTATTTCAGTTTGAAAAGTGAAAGCATATGAGGTAGTCCTAATGGATCTTTCCCATTTGACAACCCCCACCAGATTTAATTTAAATTAATTTTTTTATGTATTTTTGTCCATAGAATCCGAAAATCATAACCGTTTTTTGTAGAAACTAATAGTTTTTAAGGGTGTGCAGACGTTTCGCCGACAGACGTTTCGCCGACAGACGTTTCGCCGACAGACGTTTCGCCGACAGACGTTTCGCCGACAGACGTTTCGCCGACAGACGTTTCGCCGACCAATTTTCGTAAAATGGATATTGACACACTCTAATGTTACAGAACATGTACTTTAACAGAATAATGTATCAAACGATCAAGTTACAAACTAAAACAATAGTCAGGAAGAAAACTATTAAATATATTTCAATCGTTTTCTACTTTAACACTAAATCAAAACTATAAAGTAATTAAATAAATTTGGGTCGAGTTACATTTGTGATTATAAAAAAGTATAAAAATTTCCTCTCAATAATTTACGATTCATCTATACCAAAATAAGAGCCGTGTCCGTCGGTGTGTCACAATTTTATAGGGAAATACATATTAAAAGGAAAAACAAATCATTTGTGGCAGTATCAAGACTACGGGCTACAATTATATTGACACTAATTATTTGAAAATTCAAATTCATATTTTGGCTTTTGAAAGATTTTTCTGTTTAATCAGAATATTGAAAGTTTCCTTTCACACTTGCATTTCTTGCTCTTGGCAAAAAGTTCAGCTGCAATTGATTTTAACGGAGTCCTTCACACTTGCGTTAGAAAAAATGCTAGTAAAAATAAACGCAAGTGTGGAGGACTCCGTTAAAATCTATTGTAGCTAAACTTTTTGCCATGAGCATTTTTTTTACAGGCGACGTTGAGAAATGCAAGTGTGAAGGGGGCCTAAAATACATACTTGAATTAGAATGTAATTTAAATTCAATAACAGGTACTGTACTTTAGTAATAATATGATTTATATCGTTGGATTTGTAATTGACAAGTCATTTTCAGTTGGTAAATGTCTACTGTTCGACTACTGTGGATATTCTGTAATTGAGTGGTAATTCTAGATTAAAAGTCAAGATTTAATATAAAAACTAGCTGTTGAATGTTTATTGATGCTTAGGTTATTGTTTTACCAATAAGTGATTCTTTGAGACCAGTAGTTGTCTTTAAAGAACAAAAAGTTTCGAGTTATCGAACGATATCACATCTTTGAATTTGTGATCCTCCAAAAAAATATGAGCTTATTACATAATATTGTAGAACTAATAAATTATTATTAATATTCTTAAAGTACTCAAAGCGACACATTTACCCAAGCCAACACGGCAAGATACTAATAGGCAGTTGTGATACGAGGCTACTTATGGGCAAAGAATTAAATTTAAGAATGCTCTTTGTGTTTGAATAGTCATTTAGATTTCAATGATTTCATTATTTGGTGCGATATATATATTTTATAGTTTTGTCTTGCATATACAATTTTTCAAATTATTTTAAAACAATTTGTTATTTATTGAATAGTTTCGGTTTAGTATTAAAGTAGACAAACGATTGTAATATATTTAATAGTTTTCCTCCATACGATTATTCTATTTGAAAGACAGTATTTTTCCATTAAAATCAAGAAGGTTAAAATCTTTACTGAAGAGGATATTCCTTCAGGAACTACGAGTGAGGGGTTGAGTTCCCTGAAGGGGTGGACCCGACCTATTTTGTAACTTGATCGTGTGATACATTATTCTGTTAAAGTACATGTTTTGTACATTACATTGTGTTAATATCCATTTTACGAAAATTTGTCGACGAAACGTCCTGTCGACGAAACGTCCTGTCGACGAAACGTCTTGTCGACGAGTTACATATATTCAATATATTTCCAGTTTCCGTGATATTTTCAATTTATTACTTCAATGCTGATATGTGTAATGACTGTTTCAGAGCGATAATCGCTACATGCAAACGTACCGTCAGCAATCATTACTCAGCGATTATCGCTGACCACAAGTTCAAAGCTATTCCTATGGGGCTGTTTTGCAACGAGAGATTATCGCCGAGCACTATTTCAATGTATTCTTATTGCTGGCCGATGATCGCTGAACGATGATCGCAATAATCCTGCATGCAAAACGTATCTTAAGAGAGAATCTCTGTCGATATCGTAGAACGGAACTCGGATAGTTTGGTCTTCATTTGGCGAAGAAAAATTTTGTTTGAGGTTTGCATATCGTTACCAGATTCCAGGAATGAAAATTAAAAATTTGTTCTTAAGTCTTCTGATGAAGAGTGCAATGAATTGCTTTTAATTCCCATTAATATTAATTTAGATGTTATCATTACCTTTGCAAAACTGTAGAAGGTTATGTTTTTGATCGGGTTTTATTTATTTGTAATCATGTTAATCATATAACTCAAAATTTCAACTATTTTGTTTTGCATTTAGTGAAACGATTGGTCAATGTCCAGGAACCATTTTATTGGATTTTGGAAGTGATTGGGTCAAAGGTCAAGGTCGCAAAAAGGTCAAAATAAACCAAATTTGTAGCGAAGGTATGCACTTTACGAGTACCCGTTCCAGTTTGGTATATACATTTCCTATAAATTATTAGTAATTGAGTGTACAACCAAGTAAAATTTTCGGATTTCAAGCAAGTCAAAAAAACAAATTAGCTTTAATTAATTTTTTTCTATTTAAATAATACTAATAAATCCTTCCAATAATTTAGACTGAAACATATCAAATTGTTAATATTTTCTCTCCCAACAGTGGCAGGACCCCTCGAAAGTGACTCTGTGGTACCTAGTAGTTAGGTGGCTACTCGCTCTTTATCACACCACGTGGTGGATCTACCTACTAGTTGCACATGGCGACTCTTTCGCCACTAGGATGTACTTCTTCATCTACCTAACCAACTGGTCTTACTCAGTTATAACATTCATGAACATTTACTGGGCGGTGGTAGAGACAAAGGCATACAGAAAATATAGGTTGGAGGGTCGGGCCTACAGTGTAACTGGTCCTACTTTGAGGGGTCTGTGGACTCTGCAAAATATCACCTACATGCCCGCCACTTTGGTCACCACAATCTACTGGGCCTTCCTCTTTACTGCAGGTTAGTACAAAAGAAGAAGAATAAGAACAGTAGTTATTATAGAATTGTGTGACGTCATTAAAGAAACGCTTAAATTTGAAATAATGTATTTAACTATTTGAATTATTGAATACATCTAGGGTCTCTATTAATTTACATGCCTCAAATTACCTTAAATTTAATTTTAAATTGTTGCTGAATCACTGTGATGATGTACTATCAGAGAAAAGAGTCACTGTGATGATGTACTATCAGAGAAAAGAGTCACTGTGATGATGTACTGTCAGAGAAAAGAGTCACTGTAATGATGTACTATCAGAGAAAAGAGTCACTGTGATGATGTACTATCAGAGAAAAGAGTCACTGTGATGATGTACTATCGGAGAGAAGAGTCACTGTGATGATGTACTATCAGAGAAAAGAGTCACTGTGATGATGTACTGTCAGAGAAAAGAGTCACTGTAATGATGTACTATCAGAGAAAAGAGTCACTGTGATGATGTACTATCAGAGAAAAGAGTCACTGTGATGATGTACTATCGGAGAGAAGAGTCACTGTGATGATGTACTATCGGAGAGAAGAGTCACTGTGATGATGTACTATCAGAGAAAAGAGTCACTGTGATGATGTACTATCAGAGAAAAGAGTCACTGTGATGATGTACTATCAGAGAAAAGAGTCACTGTGATGATGTACTATCAGAGAAAAGAGTCACTGTGTTGATGTACTATCAGAGAAAAGAGTCACTGTGATGATGTACTATCAGAGAAAAGAGTCACTGTGTTGATGTACTATCAGAGAAAAGAGTCACTGTGTTGATGTACTATCAGAGAAAAGAGTCACTGTGATGATGTACTATCAGAGAAAAGAGTCACTGTGATGATGTACTATCAGAGAAAAGAGTCACTGTGATGATGTACTGTCAGAGAAAAGAGTCACTGTGATGATGTACTATCAGAGAAAAGAGTCACTGTGATGATGTACTATCAGAGAAAAGAGTCACTGTGATCATGTACTATCAGAGAAAAGAGTCACTGTGATCATGTACTATCAGAGAAAAGAGTCACTGTGTTGATGTACTATCAGAGAAAAGAGTCACTGTGATGATGTACTATCAGAGAAAAGAGTCACTGTGATGATGTACTATCAGAGAAAAGAGTCACTGTGATGATGTACTATCAGAGAAAAGAGTCACTGTGATGATGTACTATCAGAGAAAAGAGTCACTGTGATGATGTACTGTCAGAGAAAAGAGTCACTTTGATAATGTACTATCAGAGAAAAGAGTCACTGTGATGATGTACTAACAGAGAAAAGAGTCACTGTGATGATGTACTATCAGAGAAAAGAGTCACTGTGATAATGTACTATCAGAGAAAAGAGTCACTGTGATGATGTACTATCAGAGAAAAGAGTCACTGTGATGATGTACTATCAGAGAAAAGAGTCACTGTGATGATGTACTATCAGAGAAAAGAGTCACTGTGATGATGTATTATCAGAGAAAAGAGTCACTGTGATGATGTATTATCAGAGAAAAGAGTCACTGTGATGATGTACTATCAGAGAAAAGAGTCACTGTGATGATGTACTATCAGAGAAAAATACAACAAGCATTACAATTAGTTAGTTTCTTTTTGAAAAGTCAATAAATTATCTCTGTCGCACATTTTTTTTTTGACTGTGAAAAGCAAGTATGTAACCCTATTGGTATTTTTTAATATTTAGTAATGGTTCCTAAAACAATGAACTTTTAATTTGAAAGAAATCTTTATAAGTACGTTATATAAATTGATCAAGACCGTAATTGGTTCAATAGCTTATATATTTCACTAAAATAATTAAAATAACACCACAAAACTAATTTTTCATTTCAATATTATTCGTTAAAAACTCATTTTTCCATTAATCCCATTTAGTCATTTAACTGAGCCTTTTTTCCAAACAATAAAGTGTCAAATAGCAACTCTCACTCTAACATCACCTCCATTTACCTTTATTAGTTAATTAAATAAAATATGTCAGGTGTGGGGTTCGAACCCACGCACTCGTACGAGTATCAGAGCTTAAATCTGACGCCTTAGACCACTCGGCCAACCTGACTTGTTGCAGTTGGTGGATTAGTAGGTACTCATAGAGTCAGTTAGGTATGGATTATCGGTCAGCAATACATCTTTGGTCATTGAAGAAAATGTATATAATAATAGTTATTTAACTATTTTGACCATTATATATTAGGGGGAGTTCCGAATTATCGGTCAGTACTAAATCTTCAGTCATATAAGAAAAAACAATGTAAAAAATATTATTTTAGCACAGTGCTATCTAATACCCGGGTTTGCAGAAGTATTAGATAACACTCTGTAATAATAATAATTTTTACATCATTTTTTCTTATGCCCGAAGATGTAGTACTGGCCGATAATTAATAATTTACCCTATAAATATTTCGAGAATTGAACATTTGCCAATAAATTAGCTAGGTTTAATAGTATAAATGATGTATATATTCTAGCTGCTATAAAAAGAATAATATTTTTAAAATGGCAGTGATCTTATTTAATATACTGATATTAAAACCAATATTATGAATAATTATACCTGTGAAAATCTTATTTTATAATATTGGATAAGATTATTTTTACTATTATTAATGTTCCGCCATCGATTTAACAACAAGAGAGAAAAAGCTTTTCTAAAAGTTTACCGTCGTTTTAATTTATTCGTAACAAACCTCTCTAAAACCTACAACAGAAAACATTATAGTGCGACTGACTCTTTCTGGGGAAAATTCCATTTTGAGATGACACTAACTTGCTATGGAAGATATAACCTTGTTTTAAAATATCAACATCATACGATATCTTTATACGATAAATGCTAAATCAATTAGGGACGTGAACTAGGAAGGGACTATTTGTATCCGTTCCTAGTTCACGTCCCTAAATGAAATAGGGACGTGAACTAGGAATTTACCAACTTTTTCGTTCCAGGGTCTGGTATCAGTCCAGATAACGCAGAGGCCCACATGATGAACACCATCTACAGTGTTTGGGAGATTGTCTTCAGTGCCACTCCTATAAGACTGTTGCACGTGTACCAGCCTGTCATCTACCTCCTCGTGTACGTGTTCTTTTCACTGTTTTACTACCTAGGAGGTGGCACAACCTATAATGGCGATCACTACATCTACCCTGTGTTGGATTGGGAAGACCCGGCTGGGACCATGAAGTTTATAGCTCTTGGTGCCTTGGGTTGTATCGGGTTACAGGTCAGTTTTATACTTTGTCATAATTCACGGAGTAGCTTTTCTGCATCCATGAGCTCGTCACTGATAGTGGTGGATGACTTTGTTCATAGCCACTTTCCTTCCTAACTGCTTCTTCCTGTCCCTTGTATTCGTTTCTTTTTGAAGTCAGCGATATGGTCTTTCATTCCGAAGTAGACGTTAAAACCCTACTTACTTAATTAATTATACTTAGAAATAATGTGAATAAACTTATTTGGTAACGTAATAGAATAATGTTGAACTATATCATTTTTAAATGACTTATTTAATTATATAATTACGCCATCTAGCGGTGAAAACGTCAATCTCCGTGCGTGCGTTTGTCACGTTTGTGTTCATAATATTAGTCACCAAATCTGTAGCAACGCCATCTAGCGGTACAACTGACTATTTATCCATTTAACCCTAATTTATCAGCTGTCTCATTATATTAAGATGCATAGTTTCTAGCAAGTGTCTAAATAATGTAGGACTATTAGTTTAAGTTATAAAAAGGAGTAAGGAGATACACTGGGCCTTCAAAAAAAGATTTTAAAATGATTTTATTTCAAAATAGGCCAACAAAAGTTTCTTTATAAATATAGAGAACAAGTGTTCCAGTTTCAGTCCTAAATCGAAAAATAGTATTAGCGAAAGTCCTTCCACATTTGGTATAGAAGTAAATTGTTCACTTTTTAATGTTTTTTTATTGTATTAAATTGATTTATTAAGAATTTACAGAAAAAGCTAATTAAGTAAGTGGGTATCTCTGTTCGTAATTAACATTATTTTTTCAAATAAGGTTTCCTGTATTAATCAATAAATACTTAGAATCCATTTTAATTTTCAGGTGCTGGTGTGGATGTTATATTTCGTACGCGAATACTTCTACAGGAAATTTTTAAGTCAAAAGTTCAACAGCGAGAATAATGTCGTTATTTTTTCCTCCGTTTGAGTGGTAGGTTCGGCAACTTTTATTTTATTTCTCCGACTCACTTATGTGGAAAGTTTGATATACTTTTTTTAGTTTTGATATGTATGGCAGATCTATTTATTGGAAGTTATAGAGATATACAGTAAACCTATTTTTATGATGCTTTGTTTAATTTCCTTTAAAATTACTTACATAGTTCAAAATTATGAAGCGGCTTGCTAGATTCATCACAAATTTACAAAATATACAAAGAATTTTGTAATCAATTTTCATGCATCCTAGAACATCATCAAATGTACCATTTAAAGTTCCTTATAAACGATTAGATTCATTATTTGAATATACTATATATAGTAGCTTTGTTTTAGCACAAAATCTATTAAGTACGTAAAAAATTCTAATACTTTTTAATTTTTCTTTCACCTATATATTTCAGTATTTTTAGGAAGTCTTTGTTTCTGAACTATCTTTTTTTATATACAGTCCGCCTCCAGGAGCTCTATCCTGAAGCTGTCTGTGGTTAATGGAAGAGAAGGGGGTGACCTCCCTTTGGCCCCAAACTGTTGTAATTTGGACTATGTATTTTCTTTTCATTTTTACCATTTTTTAACGCAATTTGCAGTTTTAGAGTTATGCTCTTCAACTACGAAGACTTAGATTCTGTGTTAGGTAGATTTGTAGGCTTCATTTACCATCACCTCTTCATTTTCCTCTTCCATCTGTGAGTGCAGGATGGAAGAGTCACATTCCTTGGTAAGTGACTGCATTCACGGAGTAGCTTTTCTGCTTTCATGAGCATTGTGAGACTGTTTTTAGGTGACTTTGTTCATGGAGTCACTTTCCTTTCTGACTGCTTCTTCCAGTCCCTTTTACTTAATTTCCTTTTGACGTTAGTAGTTCTGAAGCAGACGTTAAACCCCTACTAAATTAATTTATTATACAGTCAATTTTACATATAAAATTTCCATCATCATTTGACAGTGATTAAAAACTTCCTCTCAAATAAAGATAAGTCCCCCCCCCCCGTAAATAGAGAAGAGGTTTTCTTTAGGAATAAATTAAAAGAAAACCGACATTTGTTTTCATGGTAGACTAAACTATAAAAATCATATTCATGCGAAAATCTGATTCTTATTTTTCAATCCAAATGAATCCTTCTGCCGGTGATGGAGTGCTAACAATTTTCCGGGAATCCCGAACAACAATCAGGGGGAGTTCCTAGTAGACAAACCAAGAGGAACATGTGTATAATAAAAAATTAGGAACAGTGAAACTAGAGATTAAAAATCAATCTCATTTATTTTTTATTCTATATAACTTTTCCCCAATGATAAGATTTAGGGATAACTAATTTATTTATACATTGTTAATTATAACAGCACATTTTGATACTAACAACCGCACTAAAGCTATTGGTTTAAGTGGCTTTTTTGTACACAATCACGTATTCAATGCATTAAATTATCTCACTCCTCAAACAAATAAGAACGAAGACTTCTTTTTAAATATATTTAAATGATGCGAACACGTTAGATTTTATAAAAATATATATCTATCACTGTGATAACAAGATAATTTTCGAAACAAATGTGCAATCGGAGAATTAAGTTAGATAATTTTAGATACAGTAAAACTCCTCTATAGTGAACGAGTTAATATGTAGCCTATATAGTGAATAAATTTTCTTAAGTCTGCGATGAAAACTAAAGGCTATTTTAGGACTTGCTGTAGAACATTTGTTCACTATTCAGGCTATATCCTAACTCATTCACTATAGAAGAGTTCTACTGCAGTAATGTACATTATTAACAACTGTATGGACACAGTACACCTATCTATTAATATACACATACAAAAGTAGACCTGGACGATACACTAACTTTAAGTAGTCTTTCACTAATTGCTTAACTTCTTTTCTTATCTATCACTCCAATTTAAAGGCAACACGTAGAACTACAGGCATACCCCGCTTTTATTACGACCCAGACTTATTACAATCTAATAAGTGTGGGACATGTCTCGCTTTTATTCCTCATGATATAGTTATGGCGAAAACCGCTCAACTGGTACCCAAATTGCGAGACATGTCCCACAATTATTTGATTGTCATAAGTCTGAGACGTACTAGGAGTGAGGTATACAAGTATAAAAGGAATACCTACAGTCTCTTAACTTGTCTCAAGTCATATCACGCCACGATAATTTTCAGTAGGGTAATACATAGCACCACAGCCTTTAGTGTTGCAACACACAGGCCTTTAGTGTTTCAATCATCGAATTATTTATTCGTTGGAGTGCAAATTGAAAAGTTTCGCAACATCTGAGAGATCATCGTAACTCTTTCCTTCTTTCAGGACCTGCGGATTAACAACGAAAAATATTAACACTAGACTCTATCAAAGAATTAGAAAGAGGAGTAATAAGAAATGCACATTCCACTCACCTTTCTAGCCACGGACATTCTGTTGAAGACATTCCACATCAACACACCGACCACCTTCTTGTCTCTGAGGTAGAACACCACCCCCTTACCGTACTCCTCCCCATCTACTGGGGCGTGGGGGGAAGAGGACTCCACCAGGGGGGAGATAGCGGGAGCCTGAGCCTCTGAGTCTGAACGCATACCCTGGCCTGAAGACTCAACTGCAGCCTGAAGCAGAAACAAATTGTGATGAAATGGTGAAGGTGATTGAACAAGAAAAAAATTAATTTGTTTTATGGTTTTCTGAAGAAAAACTAACAATTCAAAGTTCACATATTTTAGTGTAGGGAAAAGGGTCACGTGACAGCTAAACGGCACGAGCTACTGGCCAATAGCAGAGAGGTAAATAGTTGCCATATAGTTAAATTTTATAGCAGTTGCCAACTACTGAATTCTTATTTGTATCTGATATATTTTAATACTTTAACTGCGGCCCGCATAGAATAACTTTTTATTCTATTACCTAAATCATTAAGGAAAACATAACAAGTATATCTTATACACAATATATTAAAAGAGAAGTCATTATGTTATCATTTTTCACCCAAAATATAATGCTTGTTAGTAGACATCACGTTGACACCATTCACATTATTTTTAATTAACTACAAATTAGGTTGCTAAGATACTAATTATCAGTCAGTTTCACATCTTCGGTCAATCAAGAAAAAAAACTATGTAATAATAATTATTTCATGATACCTGCAGAGTCCTATGTATATAATAATTATTATTATATAGTTTTTCTTATAAGACCGAAGATGTGATACCGATTGATAATTCGTAAGTTCCCTTATCCCAAGTCTCACCTTTGGGGTGTCCTTTTCCCCGGCCTTAGCAAACACACCCACAGTGGGTAAGGATGAGTCCACTATCCCAATAGCTTCGTAGCCAACATCTGGACCCAAATCAGACCAGAACATTGACTGGTGCCAGTAGGGTTTGCCTGGAAAGTGAACCATTTAGTAATAATAAATAATAAGAGAGTTTATATAATCAATCAATTACATTGTTTTATATACAAATATTTGAGTAAGGGATGATTAATTTGCTTGAAGAAAGCCTTATAGCATTCGGAAAAGGGCCACCCTCATCTTAAAAAAATTAATAAATATTTTTTCCAGTCTAAGTACAAAGGTTTTAAAGATAATCAATAATAAGTAAAACTGAAATAACATTAAAAAGAAGAAATAGAGAATAACGAAAAGATTGTAATCAGTCACAAGAAAAACTTACAATGCATTTAGAGAATGAATATGGCTACAGCATTATATTGATATATTTTTTCATTTGTGAGGATTTATATTCATAATGCATTATTAGTATGTACTAATTTATCAATATTTAATACAAGCAATACTGAGAAGTAGTTATATGACAGCTATGGTATCTTTGTGTGGAGGATTTATTCATAATACAAATTTTACAGAGCATTTTGAAGGTAAAAAAAAAAAGAATTAAGGCACACAAATCCGTAACGTGCCTTTTCAGTTCTTTTCCAGCACTGAGAAGACACTGTACGTGTCCGTTTAATTCAAAGCTATATAATTTTCACTAGCACTGAGATGAGACGTTACTTATAGAACACTGATGTGTGTGAAAAAGGCAAACACAAGAAGAAAAGGCTAACAGCAAGAAGAGTATAAATGCCTCTAATTACCACTCACCTGCCCCTGTCATGTTCTCCCCTGCCAATCTGCCACTCACGACTGCATGGTCATGGTGCTCTACCCTCCTTCTGCCCAGTCTAACGTCATAGAAACAAGAGGCATCACCTGCCTGAACACAAGGAGGTGTTAGTTAGTTAGATGAAAAGGGAGAAAATAAATGTATTATATTATGTAACTAAATTTGAAGGGTAAGTTTCAAATTATCGGACAGTTCCACATTTTTGGTAATATAAATAGTAGCTATATATCTATGATGGCAATTAAAATGAACAGTTTAATTATACATCATCAATATGACTGATAAGGAGGAACTGTCCGATAATCCGTAACTTACCCTACATAGGTAGCTAGTTGCCAGAGTTTTTATTTCTTGGGTAGATCACATACCATATCTAAACCCAATGGCTAATTGTAACTACTATTCATTCTACAAATTTTAACAACTTTATATCGTCCTTTGTACTTTACTCACCACCCACAGGTTGGACCTGGCCTCCAACTCAGCATTGACTCTGAAGCCACCATGCTTCTCATCAACCTCCAGACCTGATGTACGGGCAATGTCTACATTGGGGGAGAGTCCCACAGCCACTACCACGTGGTCTGTGCTGATCTGGAACATGAATTACCTGTGCTATTATTTGTTAGGAACTAAATGCTAGCTACTTGACGAATGTCACGTGATACAAATTCATTCACACTGATTATGACAAATAATTATAGAACAATCCAAGTTTCCCACACCAATTCAAAGTCATTTAACATTTCCTAGCTATCTTTACTCACCTGTTTGCCAGAGTTGAGAGTTAGTTTTAGTTTTCCATCCGAGTCTTCAGAAGCACTCTTGACATAAGAGTTAGTGATGACATCCACTCCCTCAGCCTTGACTTTGTTAGTTGTCCACTGGCAGAGGTACTCGGGCAGCACCTTGCCCATGTTACCAGACTCTGGGAACACCTGAGTTACTGACCCGCCTGTCTTTTTAGCTGAAACGGAGAAAAAATGACATTGAGAACACATAGCAATGAAAAAAGAAGAAAATAGTAATTATGACTTATTTATAACGAAACTATACACGTTTCTAATACTCTCAAGTGTCCTCTTTCATTTGAGACCAATAAGGTGACAATCTGATGGTAATTTTTCGATAAAGCTATAGCTCCTCCAAGTAAATGTTAAGTCTTGTATTAAATTGTCCCGTGTTAGAATACTCACTCTTGTGTCCTATAGCACAGGCTAGTTCACTGCCCAAGAAACCCCCTCCAATTACAGTCACGTGCTTTCCTTTGTTAACCACAGACTCCAGATTCCTGTGTAAAGAGATAAAAGTTAAACTTAAATTAAGGTGCTGCAAGAATTAGTCAATTACTTAATGGATCAATTAAGCAGCAATTATTTGGAAGATTAATTAACGCAAAATTTGAAACTTCTAATTGTTTCATCAGTTGTTTTTTTTATTTTATGTGAAGTCAGTAGTATGACAAAACTCACTTGAAGTCCTTGACGCCTCTGAAGAGAGTCACTTTGTCTTTGATGGTGGGACTGGTGGTGTTAAACACTGCCAAGGGTTTGGGGGAACCTCCTGCAAAAACATCTCTAGTTACCAACACCAATTAATGGAACATAGCTACGCAACAGAGTCCAAATTTAGGGTAAGGTCTGAGTTATCGGACAGTTCCACATTTTCGGACCCATAATAAAGAAGTATATAGCTAATAATGAAGATCTAACTTTTTATTAGTATTCATGATATCTGTTAAATAATAATTAGCGATATTCTTCTTACATGTCCGAAAATGTTGAACCTAGTATGAAGTAATAAAAATATTATAATATAGACAACAATTTGAATACATGCCAAGTGAAACCTGATTACTAAAACATACCATATCATTTCCAAGAAAATTATTTTCTTTAATACCATCACATAAGAGGAAATTGTTTTCAAAACATAATTAGTGAAACAGCAAGCAACTTAATTTGAATTTTTTTTAAATATAGAGATCACAGTGAGGTAAGTACTCTCACCAGTCGCTATGAGACATTTATTGTAATGTACAGTGACTCCACCGTCCAGAACTGCTATCTTAGCTGCAGGGTCAATCTTCACCACCTTCTTATTCTTCAGAATGAATATTCCACCCTTCTCAGTGTCACCAAACTTATCCAGGGGGGTGTAGAACTGGGAATGCTCCACATAAACACTGAAAAAAGGTAAAAGTGTTGTGACAATATGCTTTTAATAGCTATCATGGATCTTGAGGAGAATATTAGAGACTGAGAGAATTTGAAGACTATTGAATGGTTCTCACCTCCTTGTCTTTCCATTCCACTGTTTGAATTTGAGGGCCTTGGTAGCCTCTGGGTCCTCAGTGTACCAGAGTTCTTTGCTCAGAGGGGGCCTCATGTACGGCTCTTCACCTTCAGCGGAAACTATCAGGATCTGAAGGAGGGAGTGGAGATTACAGGATGAGGGTTGTACAAATACTATCTGTGTCAGCACTCATTATATATGCAACATTTTTTAGGCAACTGTGATTTTCAGGTAGGGTATGTTCCGAATTACCGGTCAGTTCCACATCTTCGGTCATATAAGAAAAACGATATTTGAATAATTATTTAATTTTTATTTCAATTGGTATCTATGATAAATGCAGGTATCATAGATACCAATTGAAATAAAAATTGAATAATTATTCAAATATAGTTTTTCTTATATGACCGAAGATGTGGAACTGACCGGTAATTCAGAACTTACCCTATCCGTATTGATAAATCACCAATACCAAGTACCGGTAATAGCTAATTTTGGTACCAGAACAGCCCGATACAGGATAACAACATTCATTCAATTGGATACATTTAGTGAGTTTACTATTAATACTAATGTTAAAAAGAATTGACTAAAACTTTTCTGGATTGTATAACAGCCAATTAAAAATATCAATGAGTTATTAAGGTGTATATAGCATTTTATCAAATAACTAATTTAATAAATCAATTTTAAATTAGCTATAAGCATAATGATATCATAACTTATTTCATTTCCCATTTAATTAGTCCCCATCAAATTTTTAAGGTGTTCTTCTTGTCAAAAAATTAAATTTTCATGAGAACTATTTTCAAAAGAACATAACTACTCTGGTGATTAAAATATTGAAACCATCTGAGAAAGATCATGTAGTTACTAGGGTAAGTTACAAATTATCAGACAGTTCCACATTTTTGGTCATATAAGAAAAAATAAATATCTTAGCTAGTTATTTTAATCAATTCAATCCAACCTAATTAAAATAACCAACTAAACAATAATTGTTAAATACATAATTCTATATGGCCGAAAATATGGAACTGTCTGACAATTCATAACTTACCCCATAAGATTTACCATTGTCAGCTATGAGTAAATTAAAGTAGCTACTGGTCTTTCTTACTGAAAAGAAGATTCAAACTCTCACCTTTGCTCTGGGATCATTGTTCTTAATCGCTCTGAAGGCAGCAGCCGAGGCCATACCTCCACCAATGAGAAGGTAGGGAACGTGTCCCGGCACAATCTGACCTGTAATGGAACAGTCACTGTCTCACTGACCATATTGACTCTTGGTAGAGTTAGCAAGAAGGAGTCTTGAACTTTACGCCAAAGATATTCAGCTACTACACCAAGATTCACCACTCTCGGAAATTCAGGTTTCAAAATTGTATCGTGCTGCCACCTATGTTTCAGTGTGTGTTCTAGCCGTTGGTACGCAAATGCAACATTTACATGTTTAAACTATTGTGAAGAAACTTAAAACTTGTTCAATATTTATAATATTCATTCAGCAATTGTATCCCTCTTCTTTTTATATTGAAACAATTAAACCAAGTGTTTAACCAGCATAACCGCTAGTACCAATCTTGGAACATAGGTGGCAGCACGATGCATTTTTGAAACTAGAATTTCAAAGAGTGGTGTGTTTTTACTATTCTATAGAAGTATAATGTCTTTATTTATACTATTTCCATTTAGCTTTCATTGTGATATCATATTCATTATTGTATTTTTTTTTGAGAAATCATTATAGAAATTCACAGTATCATTCACTATGCAGTAAACCATAGCTAATTATATGCTACATGATTATTAATATATTATTTATAGATCAATTGAAGGCAGAAAGTAGCTAAATTTAATCATATTAATTCCATATTTTCTGTTTAATTTAATGTACCACTAAGAATATCTTTCCAAACAACCATTGAAGGGCAGAATAAAGAGTGCAATTATGGGTGTAAGTTTCGACACCTTTGGTTGTTGTTCAATGGCAAAAAGAAAACTTTACAGAAAGGTAAAGATACTAATGTAACATTTCTTCTACGCCAATAAATTGATTGTCTAACACATGCCTCAGATGTAGAGAAAAATAAAATGCAAATGTTTAACTAGGAGGCAAAACTACCAATATAAATAGCATTGAATGAAAAAAAGCTACTTTGTAGTTTCTCAAAGCTTGAAGAAGAAATTTTAAAGCCATTAAATCTAGGAAGAGAGTTACTAATTTGAGAAGTTAGTAGAGAAAATGAAACAATTAGGTGAAACTTAGTAATATTTATTGCACTCTCATTCCAGTTAGTTAGCAACTATTTTACGCCCCACAGTCACTTAAGGAACACCTTCAACCGAGTAAGAAACAAGAGGTAGAGTGTTCATAGATTTGACACAAGAAAAACTAGAGGAGAAGGAAGCTCAAGATATTTTCTAAAGAAACTATTAAGGCCAAGTTCTGAGTTATTAAACAGTTCCCCATTTGGGGTATCCATGATACCTGCAGGTATCATGGATACAAATTTTAATAAAAGTTCAACAATAGTTATTATATTCCCTTACGTGTCCGAGAATGTAAAACTGTCCGATAACTAAGAACTTACCCTAGTTCAAACTAAAATTTAGCGAGAGCCGAGAACTAATAAAAACTTAGATGAAGATGACTACACTGAAACAATTAAGACAGAAGAAGTTTGTGCTTATTATTTAATGTTAGAAAACTAGTTATAGCTACCAATTGAAATAAACTTCATACATTAAATAAATGTTCAATTTGAGATACTAGAAGCTCATCAGATAGGTAGTTAATCTGTGTAAACTTCATATGGTAAATTAACAAGCGTTTTTACATTTGAATATATTTGGCGCATTCCAGTTTAAGGTGGAATAAAATCACAATAAATGTTTGAACTATTTGCTAACTAGTTTCTTAGAATAATATCACGTTGATCTTTTATTAAATTTATATAAGCGACTTGACTTCACTTTGCACTGACTGATGATTTCACTAGTTAGTTAAATATGTCTTAAATATTCTTAACCCTGCATATGGAAGGCTCCGGTAACTAATATTAAAGTTTATATATATATTATATACGAGGTATTTTCACTCAATCATGAAGAAAATAGAAGCTTTCCAATTTAAAAACAACAACCATTTTATCACCAAAGGCATTATCCCTACTTAAAACAAAAAGTCCAGAACCACTTTATACATCTAGAGCATTGAAGGTCCAGTCCAGAACTTACTTGCTAAAAAGTGAATAAATTCAATCAGAGAAATCAAGAATTAAATGTTAACTATCAAACATGTAGCTAAATAAAAATATAATTAAACATTTGTCCCTCTAGCAGGACTGTGACGATATGAAGTTAAAAAACCTCAACTAGATACATCTAGAAAGTTATAACGTAAACAATTTTCATAAAGTGTGTGAGTTTATATCTAGGTAGTATTATTCATAATCCTTTCGCCTGTATTTATTGGTAAATAAGTAAAGATAAATATTAATTGAATAAAAAAATGTTCAAACGTTCACGACAGTAGCGCTATTGGCTTCATCTGTTTCAAACTAAATTAATTAATATACAAATGTATCATAGTGGTTTGAATTAAACTATTTCATATGGACATATTAAAAATGTTCAACTATCAATCAGTTATAAGAATAGATATGATAATAGGGTGAACTGGACCTTCAAAAGCATGCTTTTCATTACTTTGTTAGAGCTCTAAAAGCAAAAGCTACCTATTCAGTATTCTCACCATCTGGTAGAGTGGTAGGCTCATGAGTGATTTCTTTCTTTTCAACAGCAGCTGGTATGACTTTCGGTGACTCGGGAGCTTTTTCAGCAGGAGGGGTAGCTTCTACAGGAGCTTGTTTGACCTCTTCTACCGGAGGAGTTTCTTTAACCTCTTCTGCAGCAGGGGTTTCTTTTACTTCTTCTACAGGAGTTTCTTTAACCTCCTCTACAGCAGGAGTTTCTTTGACTTCTTCTACTGGTGGAGTTTCTTTGACTTCTTCTACTGGTGGAGTTTCTTTGACTTCTTCTATGGGAGTTTCGGTTACTGTTTCACTAGGAGTTTCTTCTACTGCAAGAGGTGTAACTTCTTCAGCTTCTACAGAAGGTTCTTCGTCTTCAGCAGCTGAAGTAGCTGCAGCAGGTACAGATTGGGGAGACATAGGCAGTTCACCACTGTATGCAGGGCCAGACAACAAGTTGATGGTTCCAGTTGCTCTACCCTGAAATTAAAGAGAGAAATACATATTAATGAATAGTCTTACCATATTTAGTTCAAAGTTTTGTCTTGTAGAAAGACATTACAAATTATTTCTGTAATAAACTAAATGGAGCAGAGAAAGAAAAAAATCAATACAGAATAAAAAATAGCCATGATAATTGGTAAACTTACAACAAGGAATACAGATGTTGTGAAAATGGTACTTCCAATGAGGAAAGCATTGTACTTGGTCTGCATCTTCTGGTGTTCTCTGGCCCATGAACCGTGAGGAACTGGCATATCATTCATGGATGGAGGTTTGAAAGGTTTGTTGCTGACATAGCCGCTTGCATTGCGTCTTGCAGGGAGACCTGAAAAGGAATAAATTAGGCATTTAGATTGAACACAAAAGGAACTTAAAGCTTAGGTAATATGCTAGTCTAAATGTCTAATTATTAAAGACAGAAGAGAGTTATGAGTCATGGGATTGGTTGCATATTATGATATTAAAAATTTGGTAAAGTTGTGCCTCAGGTCCCCTAATGATTTTCAATATTTTTGAACACTTAATATAGGTTAAAGGAGCTATTTTAAGACTTTTTTCATGAATACCATTTGTTGTGTAAATGCTTCGTTTTCGAGATATAGCACAAATAAATTTTTAGTAGGAATAACATTAAGTTTGAAGAAAACAAAAGGCTTTCCGCCTTTATATTTTTGTGACAGGAAATCTTGGTGTCATGAAACTGTTAATTTAGTTCACTGTATCCACTAATTTGCTGTACTGCTCACATAATGATTGTTTAATGACCTGGCAGGGGGGNGGGGGGTTCGAGAGGGGGGGGGGGGGGGGGCACACCCTCCGATATACTTATTATACTTAATGTACCTTTCCAGATCCCCAAACTTAATCTAACCTATCGGAAACTTAATTGTGCTATATCTCGAAAACGAAGCACTTGCACAACAAATGGTATTCCTGAAAAATGTCTTAAAATGGCTCCTTTTACCTATAGTAAGTGTCAAAATATCAAAAATCGGTGGGGGGCCTGAAGCACAAATTTACCTAAAATTCATCTCAAGTTCTCAACTCTTTTTTTTCTATATTCAAAAGCATGTCCAAACTCGCCATTTTAATGATGAAATTGTGACAATTATGAGCCCTTCAATTGCAAATGGGGAGAAATATCTATTTTTCTCCTATGCTCAGCCAAGTAATAAAGCATGTCCAAACTCGCCATTAAAATGGCGAGTTTGGACATGCTTCATTACTTGGCAATTTGTCTATATAAAGATTTTCAAATCTGTCTCAAAATGATCAAAATTCTATAAAATGTCTCAAACAATAATACCTAAGTAAACATAGGAATTGATTAGGAATTTGTTTCCAGATCTTGCAAAAATCTTTTTCCCCCTCAAAAAACGTCTACAAGGATCTTTGGAGTTTTGGACCCACTTTGCAGACTGCGACTGCCATCAATTTGAGAAGTAAATTTACTAGGGTCAAGCAGGTAAATTGC
Source organism: Caprella mutica (assembly GCA_947561585.1). Classification (NCBI taxonomy): domain Eukaryota; kingdom Metazoa; phylum Arthropoda; class Malacostraca; order Amphipoda; family Caprellidae; genus Caprella; species Caprella mutica. The sequence goes on from CANNZV010001496.1 coordinate 178,262, forward strand.
GGCACACTAACAAACTGCGGCCTCTAACAACAGAATCATCATAGCTTCAAAACACACGTTAAAAACTTAAATTAATAAATTATAGCATGCACTGCGGTTCATTTGATAGCTATGCCATTTTAATGTAATTTCGGTTCAGAATGTTTTAGAGACACTCTTGAGAGGGCCACAATTAAAAATTAAAGGGCCGTAATTTACATGCGTGACCCTAGCCTAAATTATAATAGGAAATTAAAATAGGTAATTCTGTCACTAATTCATTCAAACTATAAAATCATAAAAAATGCTAGCTAAAAAGTAAGAATGCTGATCAAAAGTAGAAATACTATAATAATGCCAGTGTGATACGTATCTAAAAGCTGAGCGGCGCACACCAGTACGGCGCACCAGATTACGGCGCACCACTGTACATTCTATTAGATAGGTAATTTGAATACAGATTAATGATAAATGGAGTTAATTTGATAGGTACTTAACTTACCTAATTCTAATTGTCGTATCAAATTCATGTCTGACGCCTGACGGTACCTGAATCCAATGTTTATACTACACAGTTTAATTATTCGATTCAGATGTTTAATTTGAAATAGAAAATAAAATTCATCATAGAAAACTGTATTTGTAATTTTATGGGGTAACTATTGTAAACTTTCAGTTTGAGGTGTAAATAAAAAGTTAAAAACTTATCAGTTAGCCGTTAGGTAGATGTATCGGGGGGCGTGCCGCCCCCCGAACCCCCCTGCCAGGTCATTAAACAATCATGAAGTGTGCAGAACAACAAACTAGCGGATACAACACACTACATAACAGTTTTTCACATTGAGGTCATTAATAGAAAGTACAGTGGTGCGCCGTATTGTAGTGCGCCGTAATGTGGTGCGCCGCTCAGCTTTTAGATACTTATGGCCAGTGTCAGTGCAATACTAAGTTTAATTATAACAAGTCTCTAAGTAGATCCTAACTAGAGAAGACACTGCAGCATGCTGGATTTGATTATTCATAATCTAAATAGTCAAAAACATACCTGAATTGGTAATTCTCCCTCTGCTGGCTATATGTAAACATGTTTGTGATTTTCTAGAGGTTGATTCGATAATATGTCTAAACATTTTAATAAATTCGAGGTAACTAGTTGCTACTTATAAAATAAATTGGCAGCTCTGTTTTCCGTCTGCACTTCTACTACCGGCCTTAAATCAGGTGTGCCAACTTATCCGTACACTTGTAAACACAACCTTCAGCAGCTGATATATTCGTAAATTATCAATAATTTATAGGGATAATATTGTTTGCAAAAAATTGAGTATATCTAGTTGATTATAATATATAAATTATTCCTATTATGTTTTAATTAAATTTCTAAAATAAATCCTCTCAAAATTACTATCAGTATTCATCAGTTCCACCGAATAGATTGTTAGGAAATTACATATAGATCAAAAATTATAGGTATATAATAAATCAAAAATGATGATAATTAAATTAAAAAGGATAGTTATTTGATGAAAACTAAATAGAAATTCTTACAAAAATATGAATAATAGAGCGTATCTACTTTTAACCATATTACAGTGTAGTAGGACATATACTATTAATTAAATATACATATATTTTGTTTTGTTTACTATTGTTATCACTCACCATAATTTTTGAACTTGAAATCATTCAGTAGGTTTTAGAATTCGATTTCCGTCGATTAAAATAAGTTGAAAGTATCATTTTATTGCAGTGGTCTGGGCGCCGCGTCCAGTGAAGGTAGGCAGTGAGGATTGCTCGTATTTTCTTCAGTGCCGCAAACTTAATCCGTTTGAAGCTCAAACAAGTTGTGAGTTGCTGATGGAAAATGCTGCCAGCATTTTTTTACTCGTAAATCTTCACAATGTGCTTTGGTTCAATTTTGTGTGGATAAGTTTAAAGTGGATGGAAAATGTGTAAATTGTGTTGTTTGAAGGTAGGTAGGTAGTACCTGGTTATATTGAAACACTCCATTCAGAATACCTCACCTTCCTCTTAAAAACCTGTATGTGTGAGACACACGTCCTACCGCCTCCGTAACGAACTCGACCTGATACATACATAACAATTACCTAAACTATTTCACTCAACAACATATAACAAATTCTGCATTTTACGAGTTGATTTCATTTTTTTTTCTGAAATGGTTTATTAATTTTAATGAGTTATGATGACATTCCAGACATGGCGTATATTTAGTTATTTACCTTAACACCTACGGCAACCCAACCTTTTACCCCATTATATCTAATGGAACTAATATTATCACGTAACACTAGTATAATTAGAATTGCTCTTTATTATTAATGGTACTGCTAGTTCCTAATTGATTTGATTTAATTACTTGATGATTTAATGGAGATGTCCTATACTAGGTATATTTATAAGAACAACGCTATCGTTCCTTTAATTTTCTTACTAATTCGATTATTTTTCATTAATAACTTTTTAAATTTTTAGTTAATGTAGTTTTTAATGACTCTGTCCTTTTAAATATTTTTTATATATTTTTAAAATAAAGTGTATAATAGAAATAACTCATCATTATATTCCACTGGATAATACCTACCGCCTGTTTCCTATAATTTATTCTCCAGCTCACAATGGTACATAGTCTGCTATCTGAGAGCTGAGCGTGACCTTGATTGTTGTTGCATTAGGAATAGGCAGATATGGACTGAGTTACGAATCATTGGACACTTCCACTTTTTCGATCATATAAAAAGTAAAGTAATTTAACATTTGAACTCGTTATTTTAATTGATATTGTTTCTTATATGACCGAAACTGCGGAACTGTTCGCTAATTCGTAACTGACCTCATTTACGATTGTCTGTTGATAATCTAGAATTAATATAATTTATAATTAACTAGTTAGTGCCTATATTTTAGTTATTTGATTGAATATCAATATGATATATGCATATTGTTGTTATTATAAAAGTGAAAGGCGAGTCTGTCGATCAATATAATTATTTCTTTAACTTTTTCTGTTGTTTTAATTTGCTTTATATGATTTTAATTGGAAGCTTTTCATAGAAATTTGATTGCTTTATATTTCTGTGTTAATGATTTTTGTTTTGATGAGTGATGGTAGATGTTAATTAATTTCTCTTTAAAACAATTGATTATATTCCAATTAGTGAAATGGTACTTTGATCAGTAAAATGGTACTTTGATCAGTGAAATGGTACTTTGATCAGTAAAATGGTACTTTGATCAGTGAAATGGTACTTTGATCAGTAAAATGGTACTTTGATCAGTAAAATGGTACTTTGATCAGTAAAATGGTACTTTGATCTGACACTCTGATCCATCTCTTCAGTCATGACTGTGTTTCTGTTTATTCAAGTCATTCGATGTGACGAAATGTATAACAATTTAGCTTAATAAGCGTCACTAATTTATCTATAATAACATACGATGATTAATATTCAATACCTTCTCTTCCATTACAGATATCATGTCAATTGTTTATTGTCCCTTATCTTCCATTACCTTCGCAAATTGAGGATGGTTATATTTTTTTCTTATTTATTTATCATCTTGTTATTCGCATAACTCAAAAAGAATTAAACCAAATTGCCTGAAATTTGGTGGGACGATTGGTCAATGTACAGGAACCAGTTGATTAGATTTTGAAACTGATCAGGTCAAGATCAAGGCCATTTATAACTCAAGGATTATTGAATGGTCAAGGTCATTTATAAGCGGCGGTGAAGGTGTGCGCTCTACGAGTGCCCCGTTCTAGTTTTAGTGTTTTTGAGTGAGGTCAATGTATACCAATTTGGGTAATTTATGAATTGCCGTTCTATCTCTGTTATCGTTATTTTCAAGCTGTATCATCCCATTCTCCAGTGGATACTGTATCCACATTAATGAATTCACTTGGGATACTATTTCCTTTACTCTATTCAGTAGATCTATTTATTGAAAGATTATTCGATATAGGATATACTTTTATTGACCGCATATTTAACTTTTCAGTAACTTCATAGTGGTTATATTGAAGGTCCAGTCCACCGAAATATTTATTCTTGTATTTGCGATAGTTAAATTATGTGTCCATATGAAATAGGTTGACTTAAATCATCCTTATAATTTTGTATATTAATTAAATTAGATCGAAACAATTCACGCAGCAATGGCGGTACAGACCTCAGGTAGAATGATTTCTAGGGAATACTGTTGGGAAATTGTCACAATATATTGGTAAAACAATGCTATAGGATAATCTTCTGCTACTATATTATAACAATGTTAACAATAAAAATGTTGACAATTACATCCTCTTAACAATATTAAGATGTTGCTAAAATATAAGGGCAATAGTGTAACAACATTAGCATTATTGGGTCAATATCACCCCAATAAACACTCACTTGGATCGTAAACGTTCAAGTGTTGACAAACGTTGTAGCATTTTCCTACTCATTTTGACAATGAATACAGGTGTACCAATCCATGAAAGGTATAACTTTTATACTTACTATTCAAATAAACTCTCACACTTGCTCTCTTAAATTTGTTTACGTTTTACCGTGTTCTAGAAGCAGCCACAGGGAACGTTTGTTGATTTAAGTTTGTTCCACCCCCGCTAGAGGGCTTTTGCATGTTAGATTGCATGTATATCATATACATTCATTATTTAATTTTTGTAGGGTAAGTTTTTAATTATCGGTCAGTTCCCCATTTTCGGACACGTAAGAAAAAACGATATAATATAAATAAAAAATAAATAAATATTATTATTTTATCGTTTTTTCTTACGTGTCCGAAAATGGGGAACTGACCGATAATTCAGAACTTACCGTGTTGTTTATTGAAATTCTGTTCACATTAAAATACAAAATAAAAGTAATACAATTATAAAATACAAAAAGTCTTATTCTTTAAAAGTCTAAAATTGAATTGAAGGATTTTAAATGATAATAATTATATTCATAAAAAACATTTAAAAAAATCGTAAGTTAGTTCATATTGCTTTAGTGTTCATCATTCAATATACTTTTTGCGAAAATGTATTTCGTATATGAACTGGACCTTTGAAGAAAATTATACCCACCTGAAAGTACGCTATATAATAATTATTAAAAAACTTTATATTAATTAAAATAAAGTTAAATAATGATTATTATGTATTAATGATTTTTAACGTGTTCGAAAATGTGGAACTGTCCGATAACTCGTAACTTACCCTATAGTATAAACTATAGTATAAACGTGGACCGACAATTGGGCCCCGGACAATTGGGCCACAAGACAATTATATTATTTTCCCATTTTTTCAGGGTTTACTGTATTAACTTAATTAAAGACCCTTGCTACTGCAATAACTATGGTTGTGACAATATGCGTTTTGTATAAAAATAGTGTCTTGAGCATATTTAAAAAAATAGATTATTCCTAACTTGAATAAAATATTCTCTTTACGAAAAATAGATATTTTTTTAATAGAACATATTCTTCTCATGAATAAATACTATTATTCTTTTTAACTACAATAATTTTCTGTTTAAATTACAATAATTTTCTATTTAAAATTGAATTAAAGTTAATGTGAATTTTTTGAAGCCTGTTCAGTGTTCAATATTGAAGAGTTCTATGAATTATAATTACAAACTGTATTCTCATAATCTCATTTGATCCCAACAACTGTTCAATGTAACTATTAACCTTTAAAATTTTCCCATTTTTTTTACTAAATATTTATCTTAGTCAGACGATGTACACTGCACATTGGATCCACATGACATGATTCAAAATAATACGACTTATTTAAATACTTCAAATTTTTTCATTACATTGAAACTTGAGATTAACATTCAAATGTGATTTAAGGGGCTTGCTAATATATACCTTATCAAGGGTGTATATCAATCGAATTAAAAAATTTAAACTTTTTTTAGAGAATATAAAGCATATTTCAAAGATACTATTGTCACTTCCCTAGCAATAACAAAGTAACACTTCTTTATTGAGTCTTCTGCCTAATCTTCTTATGGGCTCAATTGACGTGGGCCTAACTGTCGGCGCACCACTATATAGTAAGGTATATTAGGCATATAGTAAGGTAAATAATGAATAAGGAAGGTATTCAGCTCATGCCTGGTGAAATTGTGTCATTTATACTTACTTTATTGGTTATCATTTATAGAAACTTTTAGTTTTTTGTTTTATTTTCACAAGGCAATGTTTAATTTATTTATTTAAATTTAAAACAACCAACCAGACTTCATCTTTTTTCATATTAACATTTACTTCACTAATATTAGTTTAAAAATTAATGCATTTTTAGATTTAATTTTAATTTCATTTGTTGCAGATGTTATTCCTATGCATTATCTCTGTGATATTTATAGTTCAAATATAATTTGCACTGTACTGCTTATTTTAATTAATAGTAATGCATTTTTTCAATGCATTGCAGGCAATACTTTTAATGTTATTTATGGTGCATATTTTTATACAGTATGTTGCGTTATTATTTAATTTGATGAACTTTTACAATGCAGTTAAGTGCATTATTTCAATACAGTTAAGTGCATTATTTCAATACAGTTAAGTGCATTATTTCAATACAGTTAAGTGCATTATTTCAATACAGTTAAGTGCATTATTTCAATACAGTTAAGTGCATTATTTCAATACAGTTAAGTGCATTATTTCAATGCAGTTAAGTGCATTATTTCAATGCAGTTAAGTGCATTATTTCAATACAGTTAAGTGCATTATTTCAATGCAGTTAAGTGCATTATTTCAATACAGTTAAGTGCATTATTTCAATACAGTTAAGTGCATTATTTCAGTTAAGTGCATTATTTCAATGCAGTTAAGTGCATTATTTCAATGCAGTTAAGTGCATTATTTCAATACAGTTAAGTGCATTATTTCAATACAGTTAAGTGCATTATTTCAGTTAAGTGCATTATTTCAGTTAAGTGCATTATTGCAGTTAAGTGCATTATTTCAATACAGTTAAGTGCATTATTTCAGTTAAGTGCATTATTGCAGTTAAGTGCATTATTTCAATACAGTTAAGTGCATTATTTCAGTTAAGTGAATTATTTCAGTTAAGTGCATTATTTCAGTTAAGCTCATTATTTCAGTTAAGTGCATTATTTCAGTTAAGCTCATTATTTCAGTTAAGTGCATTATTTCAGTTAAGTGCATTATTTCAGTTAAGCTCATTATTTCAGTTAAGTGCATTATTTCAGTTAAGTGCATTATTTCAGTTAAGCTCATTATTTCAGTTAAGTGCATTATTTCAGTTAAGTGCATTATTTCAGTTAAGTGCATTATTTCAATACAGTTAAGTGCATTATTTCAGTTAAGTGTATTATTTCAGTTAAGTGCATTATTTCAGTTAAGTGCATTATGTCAGTTAAGTGCATTATTTCAGTTAAGTGCATTATTTCAGTTAAGTGCATTATTTCAGTTAAGTGCATTATTTCAGTTAAGTGCATTATTTCAGTTAAGTGCATTATGTCAGTTAAGTGCATTATTTCAGTTAAGTGCATTATTTCAGTTAAGTGCATTATTTCAGTTAAGTGCATTATTTCAGTTAAGTGCATTATGTCAGTTAAGTGCATTATTTCAGTTAAGTGCATTATTTCAGTTAAGTGCATTATTTCAGTTAAGTGCATTATTTCAGTTAAGTGCATTATGTCAGTTAAGTGCATTATTTCAGTTAAGTGCATTATGTCAGTTAAGTGCATTATTTCAGTTAAGTGCATTATTTCAGTTAAGTGCATTATTTCAGTTAAGTGCATTATTTCAGTTAAGTGCATTATGTCAGTTAAGTGCATTATTTCAGTTAAGTGCATTATTTCAGTTAAGTGCATTATGTCAGTTAAGTGCATTATTTCAGTTAAGTGCATTATTTCAGTTAAGTGCATTATTTCAGTTAAGTGCATTATTTCAGTTAAGTGCATTATTTCAGTTAAGTGCATTATTTCAGTTAAGTGCATTATGTCAGTTAAGTGCATTATTTCAGTTAAGTGCATTATTTCAGTTAAGTGCATTATTTCAGTTAAGTGCATTATGTCAGTTAAGTGCATTATTTCAGTTAAGTGCATTATTTCAGTTAAGTGCATTATTTCAGTTAAGTGCATTATTTCAGTTAAGTGCATTATGTCAGTTAAGTGCATTATTTCAGTTAAGTGCATTATTTCAGTGAAGTGCATTATTTCAGTTAAGTGCATTATTTCAGTTAAGTGCATTATTTCAGTTAAGTGCATTATTTCAGTTAAGTGCATTATGTCAGTTAAGTGCATTATGTCAGTTAAGTGCATTATTTCAGTTAAGTGCATTATGTCAGTTAAGTGCATTATTTCAGTTAAGTGCATTATGTCAGTTAAGTGCATTATTTCAGTTAAGTGCATTATTTCAGTTAAGTGCATTATTTCAGTTAAGTGCATTATTTCAGTTAAGTGCATTATGTCAGTTAAGTGCATTATTTCAGTTAAGTGCATTATTTCAGTTAAGTGCATTATGTCAGTTAAGTGCATTATTTCAGTTAAGTGCATTATTTCAGTTAAGTGCATTATTTCAGTTAAGTGCATTATTTCAGTTAAGTGCATTATTTCAGTTAAGTGCATTATTTCAGTTAAGTGCATTATGTCAGTTAAGTGCATTATTTCAGTTAAGTGCATTATTTCAGTTAAGTGCACTGTATGCAGTTAATAACAGCTGTGTCACTGTGTTTAAAATGCACCTCGTGTTTTCTTCCATAGGTCACACTTTTATTATTAGTGATCTAATTGCAGGTAAGAAGGTCGTGTGTACTTACATGTGTACTTACCTGTGTACTTACCTGTGTACTTACCTGTGTACTTACCTGTGTACTTACCTGTGTACTAACCTGTGTACTTGCCTGTGTACTTACCTGTGTACTTACCTGTGTACTAACCTGTGTACTTATACTACAATTTATTGGTTTTTACTTTATTTTATTGTTCGTAAATTGACTTTAAATTAAAAAAATATTGGAAAAATGAAATAACTAATTTACATTAATTTTGTTCACTAAATAATGAAATCATGTATTTACTTAATATCACTTGAAATTAACATTTGTAATGGTAAAATCGAATATTTTAAATTTATTTAAATTTTATTGAGTAAATATGTTATACATGGAACATCCACTGTAAGTTGCAGCTAAATAAATAATTATAATAATATTATCAGGATATTCCCAACATGTCAGTGACTTATGAAGTTGTAAGTCAGTGTCACACTTTGACATTGACACTGTGCTAGATTTGCTCTGTGCCATGTAGGGGAAGGTGTGAATTATTGGACAGTTACACATCTTCGGTCATATAAGAAAAAATATATTATTTAACTGATTATTTCAATTTATCATATCGTTTTTTCTTATGTGATCGAAAATGTGAAACTGACCGATAACTCGTAATTTACCCTGCTTATGTTTAGGTCCAGTGAAACGTTTTTATACTCCGACTGAATTGTGAAAAAAATTATTCGGGTACACAAATGATATAATAATGTTGAACTATTTCATTTTTAAATTTAAATTATATAATTACGCCATCTAGCGGGGAAAATGTCAATCTCCGTGCGTGCGTTTGTCACGTTTGTGTTCATAATATTAGTCACCAAATCTGTACCAACACTGAGCGCACTTCATCGTGAAATGTATTATTTATTATAAATTAGGTTTTGTTACTTTGACTGGCATACTTACCAACACAAATAAAAAATTAGGATTTTAACATAAATATTAAACACTTTTAAATATGATATTTTACGATAAAATACCATCAATATTTACCGTAATGGACAATAATGCTGATCATGAATTTTCCTACTGGATGTGCCTCAAGAATTTTTTCTTTTACTGATGATCTCTTAATGTTCTGCCGTGAGAAAGTAGCTATTTGCCGTAAAAAATGATCAGAAAAGTACCTATAGCGACTATCCCTTGAGAATAAAAAACCAACGTAAGTTATAAAGTTAAAATAAAATTAATGGTACTATCAGAGAAAGAAGAATTAACATGATTGATAATTTCACAAATCACAGTTTCCTAATTTTCTATTATTTTCAAATCTTACAGATTTGTCATCGTGTACCCAGACCAATTTTAAAATATCTACAACCATTACAATTAGTAAAGTTCTTGGAAATGGAAAATTAGTAAACAATTAAAAATAATTACGGATACACTTTTAACGACTGCCTTTTTTATACCTTCTTTTTATATTTCTTACGTATGTTCGAAAAATACGGATATGTTCTTTCATCTAGTAGAATTTTGTTATTTTTAACTTTTATTTGGTTTTGTTATATATATAGGTTAAGTTTGAATTATCGGGCAGTTCTACTTTTTCGACCATATTGGAAAAAATACATAATAAATATTATTTAATTTTTGTTCTAAGTAAATATAAAAGTTTAATATTACTATATATTCTTTAATGTAACCTTAAAATGTAAAACAGTTCGATAATTCGAAATTTACCATATAATTTAAAAAAATTAATTTAATAGTAATTTAAAAAATTGTTAGTTAAATTTTTTCAGGATTGTTATTTTTTTAACCATCAAAATGATGAATTATTTTACATTAATTTTTTAAATTAATTTATTCAAAAAGATGATATTTTTCCATTCAAAACAAGAAGAATAAATTTGGATCACATTTTACAGAATACAAAAAAAATATTTTCATTGTTAATTTTTGTCAAAATTTTGGTATTAAAATTCTACGATAAATTTCAATGAAGCAAAAAAGCTTAAACTAAAATGTTTAATATTTCATTCCTTTGCTAAATCATTTCATGCATAATGTATAAAGCTTTTATTTAATGTAAATAATATATATTTATTTATTATAGCTAGAATCACGCTCAGATAAACAGCAGCGAATATCTCTCTCTTTGGAATATTCCCTTGTGATCGGTTTATGGAATAATATTTAATACTTTCAATTGCTATGTATTTTTATAATGCTAATAATTTATTATTGTTATTATTAATGTTTGAGTGTTGATTTATAGAATATTTTTAAATGCGTTACGTAATTCTTATTATTGGGTAATTTTCTAGTTATCGCACGGTTTCATTCTTTATGAAAAAACATATAATAATTTTTTATCAGGTTATTTTGATTGGTATCCGTGATACCTGCAGGTATCATGGATACCAACTTAAGTAACCAGTTAATATATATATTTTTTTATATGTTCGATAATATGGAACCGTGCGATAACTCGGAACTTACCCTTTGTTACTTACCTTACGGAACTTGTATTATTATGATTATAAGATGCATTTCCAGCTACAGAACACTTTATTTAATGCACTAAAATAAGGAAACATATTTAGAGTGTTTCGGTACCAATTTTAAAGAAGCCTCAGTCCATGATAGTTAGAAATTATTTAATACTTTGTGCTACCTAATAATTTCCTTATGCGTCCACTTCTTTCAATTTTGTAAAGTTTTTATAGTCTTTTCTATGCTTTAGTAATTTAATTACCTTATTATTAATATCTAGTAAGGAATAAGGAAACAACAAGAGTGTGTATCTTAAAGTGCATATCACGCTGTGGATGTAGCTGCTATATAAGCTATATAGCTTATTTAGAGCTAATAGTGTTGTGCAAGGTTCGGTAGAGAGTGCTACTGAAAAATAACACTGCTGTAGAATCCTCTATAGTGAAATATTGTGTAGTGAATATAGTGTTCTAAAGAAGTGGCCTCTATAGTGATCAAATGTTCCCTATGCTGTCATGACTAGCTATCAAATTAAGTAAACGATCCCAGTCCTTAAAAAATCTTATAGATAGATTCATTTTTGTACAACAAACTAAAATTTCTCGCGACTATTGAATTATGGATTATTAATCTATGGAGTTACTATACATTCCGTGAATTGATTTCAAATTTGTCCATAAAAATCTAAATCTGCTAGAAGATGAATCAATAGCAAATCAATTCGAAAGTGGTATGAGCGACCCAAACAACCATCGGCCTGCTGTTATACTGCCTTGATAATTCAATATACTATTGTTAACAGGGTATAATCATGAGAGTATAATCATAAGAACCATTCTGAGTATTGCTATAAGGAATTTTGTGTGTCAGCGACCGTGTCCGGAAAATTCGCCGAAAGAATTTTCGTCCCCAATTCCGTTCGGCGAATTCTCTTTCGTCGAAAATTCTTAATACCGTCCGCGTGACGTCAAAGAACGGTACGAGCGAAATATTCTTGGAGTTTACCCTTCACGTCAGCCAACCTATTTCATTTTTCAACCATTTACAGTAACGATTTGAATTCAGAAAGTAGTGAATTAAATAAAATAGCATTGCAGATATTTTCATGTGGTTGCTACCTATTGTGCTAGCAAGAGGCTTAATCTATAAAAGATTTCATTAGCTAAATGGGCCAAAACTATTGATGATGCTTTATTCCTCGGTAAAGAATTTATATAACAGTCATAATAGTGATGATATAGTTGATAATGTATGGTAATTGTAACCATGTGTTACTGTTTGGTAACTTTGGCTACCATGCATTACTGTTCAGTAACGTAACTTTAATATGGTAATAGTTACCATGCATTACTGTTTGGTAACTTGGGTATGGTAATAGTTACCATACATTACTGTTCGGTAACTTTGGTATGGTAATTGGGTAATTGTTACTTTTAGGATGGATGGTGACATGTAGCGTGACTACGTTATCTACCAAGAATGTTACAAATCAATGTTACTATTCCGTTGAGGGGGGAGAGGGTGATCGATTGATGGGGCTGAGAGAGGGGTAGTTGTTACTGCTATGAAATACCATTACTATTTACGGTAATGGAGAGTAATAGTCGATATGATGATTATAAGTATATATATATATTTTTTTTCAACATTATTTCTAATAAATATAAATATTTATTATTATTTTTTTACATATTTTGATATATTTTTAGTTCATTAATATGTAATTATTTATTATAAATATTTATTTTTTACTTTTCTACATTTATTGGTATAGTAGATTTTTTACATGGATATTTCTTATAAATCTAAAAAAAATTCTTCTTCTTTACATTTGGTATAGTGATGAGATACCTAGGTAAGTATTTCTTTAAAAAAAACATAAATATTATTTCTTTTTTACATTTTGTATAGTAAAGTTATATGGTCACACTAGGCTAAGCATGGTAACTTTTGGTGCCTAATTACCATTTTAATTACCATATAAACTCATTAAAAGTGTTAAATAATAAATACCTACAGTCTTACATTACTGTCTAAACCAAACATTAACTATTTACATTGTAATTTGAAACTGTATTTAACTCTGTTCATGGACTGGTAGGTAGGGTAAGTTACGAATTATGGGTCAGTTCCACATTTACGGTCATATGAGATAACGTGTATAATTTAATATTTTAATATTTTTTAATTGGTATAAGTTAATAAAAGGCAGCCCATCACTGCCTTTTCAGTACTCTTCTACTGCCTTTTCACTGCCCCATTACTGCCTTAATTATCACAGCCCTGCCACTACCTTTTCACTGCTATATCACTGCCTTTTCACTGCTATACCTCTGCCTTTTCACTACCTCATCACTACCTTATCACTACCCCATGAGTGCTTTTTCACTGCCATACCACTGACTTTTCACTGCCATACCACTGACTTTTCACTGCCATACCACTGACTTTTCACTACCCCATCACTGCCTACCTTATCACAGTGCTGTCACTACCTTATCACTGCCATACCACTGCCTTTTCACTGCCATACCACTGACTTTTCACTACCATACCACTGACTTTTCACTACCATACCACTGACTTTTCACTATCCCATCACTGCCTACCTTATCACAGTGCTGTCACTGCCTTTTCACTGTCATACCACTGCCTTTTCCCTGCCTAACTTATCACAGCCCCGCCACTACCTATTCACTGCCATATCACTGCCTTTTCACTGCGCACTCCCTTAATTTAGTCATGTGTTTCATAAGGCAAGCCGGTAAGTGTATGAGATTTCTCCTCAGTGTTTGTTTTCGATTTGCCGGGTAATGGAATATAAATAACAGCTGAGTGGAGGGAGGAACAACTTCTTTGGGGATCTTTTTGAGGCTACAGAGACACATCTTCATCATCAACACCATGTTTGGATTTTTAGGGTAAGTTATAAATTATCGGACAGTTTCACATTTTCGGTCATTCAAGAGAAAATTATATAATTATTATTTTAATTTTAATTGGTATCATTATATCGTTTTTTATAGGACCGAAGATGTGGAACTGCCCGATAATTCGTAACTTATGGTACACTATTTATTATCAAGTATCAACACTATGTTTGTATTATTGATTTTTTTTATCGTACATGGAGTTTATAATTATTTTAAAAGTATACAGTTGTTATATGTGAAACAATAGTAATCAATAGTACGTACAAGAGTAATAGTTAATCAATAGTCATTTTACTTACGGGAGATATAGTGTTTATTTTTATCGTGTAAAGTAGAAGATTAAGAACACAGTGAGACAAAATAACACTGAAATAACACTTAAAATAGCACTCCAAATAACACTGAAATAACACTTAAAATAGCACTCCAAAGGACACTGAAATAACACTGAAATAACACTTAAAATAGCACTCCAAATAACACTGAAAATAATACTCAAAATAACACTGAAATAACACTCAACGTAAGTGCCTGAACGGGCTGCATGTAACACCAAATAAGTGTTCTAATTGAATAAAGAATCCATGTTTTCTTTGGCATAACCTTCTATTACATTTATATTAAATTTAAGCATTAGATTGATATCTTTCGAGTATCTAAAATCTGTCATCCAAATAAACATATAACTTAAAATAAGGAATTATAGGTAAGCTAGATAAGAAATCTTGGAACCAAGATTTCATTATAACAATCATTTACAAAAAATATCGTTATTTTTGTGATGTCTAAAACGTCTCTAAATGAAAGCTAATATCATTCTATTTATTTCAGAAGTTTAAAATTTTCCATAAATTCTCAAAGATGGCTGTAAAATAAAATGCCTAAATCGTCTAATTCTCTAAATTTCCTAACTACTTCCAGTCGGTGGACACAGTGAACAGTGACGTCATTTGCAGTGATATATTCAGCATGTTTTGGTGCAGTGGTAGTTTTTAAGTTGTGAGTCTTTAGGTTTGGCTGCCGTGACGTCAGAGTTGGTTACCGTGACGTAAGAGTTTGGCTGTCGTGACGTCACCATGAGGATGCCAAGCAAGAAGCAGTACAACCTCGTCATTAACGATGAGTTAGATTCACGTATCCCACTTCACAATGACGAGGCATTTGCTGCAGGCATCAAATTTGGAGCAAAGGTAAGGAAATTGACATCACCTTCATTCTTCATGAGTTTATGTAAAAATATTTTATTGTATTTTTTTATTATAAAAAAAAAAATTTAATATATTTTTTTCCATTTTTTTAAATATATTTTTTATTCATTATTCACAAAAATTATTTCTTTTTAATGCAATTTGTAATCTAATTTTGGTTAATTGGTGAAACGATTGGTCAGTGTATCATGACCTTCTGGTAGAATTTTGGGAGCGACCCGGTCAAAGGTCAAGGTCATGGTCCTTTATAACTCAAAAAGTATTTAACCATATTGCAAGAAACTTGGTGGGACAATTTCTCATTATCCTAGTTACCAGTTTATTAGATTTTGGGTGGTAACGGTTCAAAGCGGTGGCGAAGGTATGCGCTCTACTAAGTGCACGTAATCTAGTTTAATCATATTATTATGTCGTTCACACTGTATACACTTCTATAGTAGAGTCTACTTCATCATGCTATTTTTTAAGTGATATCGTCTTTAAATCATCTACACTACAGTATATTATCTTTCTTTTTATCTCCCTACCCCTAGTATCCCTATGCCTAGTATCCCTATCCCTAGTATCCCTATCCCTAGTATCCCTATCCCTAGTACCCCTATCCCTAGTATCCCTATCCCTAGTATCCCTATCCCTAGTATCCCTACCCCTAGTATCCCTATCCCTAGAATCCCTATCCCTAGTATCCCTATCCCTAGTATCCCTACCCCTAGTATCCCTATCCATAGTATCCCTATCCATAGTACCCCTATCCCTAGTATCCCTATCCCTAGTAACCCTATCCCTAGTATCCCAATGCCTAGTATCCCTATCCCTATCCCTAGTATCCCTATCCCTAGTATCCCTATCACTAGTATCCCTATCCCTAGTATCCCTATCCCTAGTACCCCTATCCCTGGTATCCCTATCCCTAGTACCCCTATCCCTAGTATCCCTATCCCTAGTATCCCTATCCCTAGTATCCCTATCCCTAGTATCCCTATCCCTAGTATCCCTATCCCTAGTATCCCTATCCCTAGTATCCCTATCCCTAGTACCCCTATCCCTAGTATCCCTATGCCTAGTATCCCTATCCCTAGTATCCCTATGCCTAGTATCCCTATCCCTAGAATCCCTATCCCTAGTATCCCTATCCCTAGTATCCCTATCCCTAGTACCCCTATTCCTAGTATCCCTATGCCTAGTATCCCTATCCCTAGTATCCCTATCCCTAGTATCCCTATCCCTAGTACCCCTATCCCTAGTATCCCTATCCCTAATACCCCTATCCCTAGTATCCCTATCCCTAGTATCCCTATCCCTGGTATCTCTACCCCTAGTATCCCTATCCCTAGTATCCCTATCCCTAGTATCCCTATCCCTGGTATCTCTACCCCTAGTATCCCTATCCCTAATTTCCTTTCCATCACAGTGCGGCTAATTAATTTACCTCAGAAAGATGGTGTCCAAGTTTCCAAAGTTGGTAAAAAGCTCCCAGAGAGTCCTTGTCAAACTATATTTAATGCCCTTTTTAATGAGGGGATAATGAGTGGGGGTTTAGATGGGGAGGGGGTGAAGTGGGTAGAGGGGGTGAAGTGGGTAGAGGGGGTGAAGTGGGTAGAGGGGGTGAAGTGGTAAAATTACAGTAGTGACATCAAAAAATTAAGACACACTACTGGTTTCGAAAGTGGGAAACAGAATGGAAATATAGTGAGGACAATCGAGGTATGTTGTTTGCGTGACGTCATAACAGCAACACTAAAATCATATTTAAACCAATTAGTCTTTTTGAACAGAAGTAGGCGATAGAGGTGTATCTTATTGTAGTGCACTATCTTTAGTGGTGTATCTTATTGTAGTGTACTATCTTTAGTGGTGTATCTTATTGTAGTGTACTATCTTTAGTGGTGTATCTTATTGTAGTGCACTATCTTTAGTGGTGTATCTTATTGTAGTGTACTATCTTTAGTGGTGTATCTTATTGTAGTGCACTATCTTTAGTGGTGTATCTTATTGTAGTGTACTATCTTTAGTGGTGTATCTTATTGTAGTGTACTATCTTTAGTGGTGTATCTTATTGTAGTGTACTATCTTTAGTGGTGTATCTTATTGTAGTGCACTATCTTTAGTGGTGTATCTTATTGTAGTGCACTATCTTTAGTGGTGTATCTAATTGTAGTGTACTATCTTTAGTGGTGTATCTTATTGTAGTGTACTATCTTTAGTGGTGTATCTTATTGTAGTGCACTATCTTTAGTGGTGTATCTTATTGTAGTGTACTATCTTTAGTGGTGTATCTAATTGTAGTGCACTATCTTTAGTGGTGTATCTTATTGTAGTGCACTATCTTTAGTGGTGTATCTTATTGTAGTGTACTATCTTTAGTGGTGTATCTTATTGTAGTGTACTATCTTTAGTGGTGTATCTTATTGTAGTGCACTATCTTTAGTGGTGTATCTTATTGTAGTGTACTATCTTTAGTGGTGTATCTAATTGTAGTGCACTATCTTTAGTGGTGTTGCAGTGTTTCTAAATTTTGTTATCATGTTAGAAGCTGTAGGTTATACTTGGTTATCTTTGGTTATGAACTATAGTAACAGAGACAGAGTGTATAAAATGAATAAATCTACTTAAAATGTAAGTATCTCATACCTATTTACTTTCTCAAAATATTTATTCTAAACAATATATCTAATTTCTAATCATTTTATCTCATGTTTATCTCTTTAGTTTCTTCATGTTCCCCTGTACACAATGACTGTAATATTCATACACTTCCTCTGCTTATATCCTTACGGAAGTACACTTTTATCTATATCTATAATATCTAATATCTAAATATCGAACATTACTCTAATGTCTAAAATATTCCACAACTCGCAGGCAATTCACAACTATTTACTACCTAGAAATATAAATCTGCATAACATAGGGACCTAGAGACTAGAGTAGCCTCTCCCTCTCCCCCAGGGGTTTCCTTCCCTCTCTCCCCTTTCTTCATTTCTATGATATATTACACCTGTCAGATTGATGACGTCACACCTACATTTCTGCCGACTGTATTTATAGGAAAGAAGTTAGGAATGAAGTGATGGCTACTGTTATGTTCTACCTACTTTTTTTATTATATTTATTATCTTTATTTTCTCATTGATTCAGTTAACTTTTAGGCATAGTTTACGTTACATTAATTATCGTAATTATCTATATTTATTTGTATTAAATAACATCTCTAAATCATGTTTATATATTTTCTATTTAACTTTGATTTTTAACTAAAGAAATGGATATGGTATAAAAATTTGAATACTGGTAGAAATTTGTATGGTTGTTTTATTTATCTTCAATTTTTGGTATATTGAGGGTTTTTCACCTTTTCACCTTTTGGTTGAAACAAACCATCACTGTGCTGTTAAAGAAGGTGAATTTTCACCTTTCTAGCAATTACCTTTCGGTTGAAACAAACCATCACTGTGCTGTTAAAGAAGGTGAATTTTCACCTTTCTAGCAATTACCTTTCGGTTGAAACAAACCATCACTGTGCTGTTAAAGAAGGTGAATTTTCACCTTTCTAGCAATTACCTTTCGGTTGAAACAAACCATCACTGTGCTGTTAAAGAAGGTGAATTTTCACCTTTCTAGCAATTACCTTTCGGTTGAAACAAACCATCACTGTGCTGTTAAAGAAGGTGAATTTTCACCTTTCTAGCAATTACCTTTCGGTTGAAACAAACCATCACTGTGCTGTTAAAGAAGGTGAATTTTCACCTTCTTCAGTGCCGGCAATTGCAAGAGGCAAATGGTTTTTTTGATCACTTCCAGTGTTATAATTTCCATGATTGTTTGTGCTGACTTGTAAATAATGAAATGGCTTTTCGGAGTGATGGGATATTATTATTACATTGAATGATGTGAACTCGTATGTAAAAGAGAAATAAATATCTTGCAATAAAAACATATCATTTCAAAATAAGAAGAAGATACTGAATAAATAATGTGACTGTTCATAAATAGAAATGTGTAATAAAAATGTAACACGTTTCAATAATAGAAAAATGAAATAGATAATGTAATATGTTTAAAAATAGAAAGATATAATGAATACGAATCTAATTCAAAATGAACCAGAATTATAATATATACACCTTAAAGGCAGTCAGTTAAGTGTAGAAATGACAGTCAACACTTGTAATACTCACTGTACCACATGTGTACCAATGAAAGGCAGTCAGTTAAGTGTAGATGTGACAGCCAACACTTGTAATACTCACTGTACCACATGTGTACCACTGAAAGGCAGTCAGTTAAGTGTAGATGTGACAGCCAACACTTGTAATACTCACTGTACCACATGTGTACCAATGAATAGCAGTCAGTTAAGTGTAGATGTGACAGCCAACACTTGTAATACTCACTGTACCACATGTGTACCAATGAATAGCAGTCAGTTAAGTGTAGAAATGACAGCCAACACTTGTAATACTCACTGTACCACATGTGTACAAATGAATAGCAGTCAGTTAAGTGTAGAAATGACAGCCAACACTTGTAATACTCACTGTACCACATGTGTACAAATGAATAGCAGTCAGTTAAGTGTAGAAATGACAGCCAACACTTGTAATACTCACTGTACCACATGTGTACCAATGAATAGCAGTCAGTTAAGTGTAGAAATGACAGCCAACACTTGTAATACTCACTGTACCACATGTGTACCAATGAATAGCAGTCAGTTAAATGTAGATGTGACAGCCAACACTTGTAATACTCACTGTACCACATGTGTACCAATGAATAGCAGTCAGTTAAGTGTAGAAATGACAGCCAACACTTGTAATACTCACTGTACCACATATGTACCAATGAATAGCAGTCAGTTAAGTGTAGATGTGACAGTCAACACTTGGAATACTCACTGTACCACATGTGTACCAATGAATAGCAGTCAGTTAAGTGTAGAAATGACAGCCAACACTTGTAATACTCACTGTACCACATATGTACCAATGAATAGCAGTCAGTTAAGTGTAGATGTGACAGCCAACACTTGGAATACTCACTGTACCACATGTGTACCAATGAATAGCAGTCAGTTAAATGTAGATGTGACAGCCAACACTTGGAATACTCACTGTACCACATGTGTACCAATGAATAGCAGTCAGTTAAATGTAGATGTGACAGCCAACACTTGGAATACTCACTGTACCACATGTGTACCAATGAATAGCAGTCAGTTAAGTGTAGATGTGACAGCCAACACTTGGAATGCTTCTTTGCAGTTCTAATTCAGAGCATATCACAGTGACCCTATGTCACCTCTACTGCTTTAGAAAGTCAGGTAGGAATAGCATTGGTATTTGTTATGCGGTAGGGACGAGGTTAGTGTGAAACAAAGGCCTGTAGGTAATGTGAAGGAAAGTCTAACCAACGACTTAGCTCTTTAGGTAATTTACTTGTTGTTAGTCCTCACTGTTTGAATGTAGGGCAAGTTACCTGTTATCGGACAGTTACACAACTTCGCTCATATAAGAAAAAAAATCTTATAACTCGTTATTTTAATTTTAAAAGACGATATTTTCAATTAAAAATAAGAAGTCAAGAGTTTCAATTGGTATCCATGATACCTGCAGGTATCATGGATACCAAGGCGTCATACTTTCTATTATTTAATTAGATAATCTATTACGGAAATTAGAATTAGATAGGCTTGTAATTTGGATGCAAGGTTGTAGTATAAATATAGTCATTTAATTTGTTATTACTAGAAAATCCTAACTACAGTTGGTATCCATGATACCTGCAGGTATCATGGATACCAATTAAAATATAATTTAAATAATAATTATTATATCGTTTTTTCTCAATTGTCCGAAAATGTGGAACTGACCCATAATTCGTAACTTACCTTAGTAAATATTTATATTTATTGCTATCTGACTGAAAATGTATCCTATTAACAATTCTCTATAACATTTACTGAACATACAAAGTGATATCATCAATAATATTCATTAAAATTTAAGTTAAAATTCTTTTTTGCTAAGAATAGTGATATAATATGAGTTACATACTTTTCTATTGATTTTATATTTTTATTTCTTGTAAATTTATCGCATTTTATTAAATTATGAATATAATAGCTTAATATAAACATTGTTTGTTAGTTACTATATAATTTTAACCATATATCTCTCCTGTTCAAATTTAAATTTATTTAGTGCATTGCAAGCCAGAGCCTCAAAGTTCTTGTTTAGAGTGAGTTGAAGCAACAAAAACACTGATTGCAATTCCCTTACAGTGACAATAATTATTCTTCTGAATGTTTTGCTAAAGTTCTATTTGGTGGTAATTAACTCAGTACTTTGGTATTGGAGTACTGTACTAACTACTTAGTACTTTGGTATTGGAGTACTGTACTAACTACTCAGTACTTTGGTATTGGAGTACTGTACTAACTACTTAGTACTTTGGTATTGGAGTACTGTACTAACTACTCAATAATTTGGTATTGGAGTGCTGTACTAACTACTCAGTACTTTGGTATTGGAGTACTGTGTGTACTAAGAAGTTACGAACACAGTACTATCAGAGAAAAGAGTCACAGTACGATGCTATTTTCTCAAATCACACTTTTCTAATTTTAATTATATAGGATATATCTTGGATTTATATCCTCATATCTATACCACGTCATTAGCTCCTCCCCTTTTCTTCAGCCCCGCCCCTTTTTCTCAGCAGGTCGCTAATTACTGCAAGTTCTTACCTCTTAATGAGGCCTAATTTTCCTCCCATTCAGATCTTTGCATCGTCCTCATTAGGCCTAACACTTTATTTCATCAGGAGAAAAGAGTTAGGCCTTACGATTGAATACCTTCAGTATTTATTATCTACGCAACCTTGGTGGTGATCCCATGTGAAACCCATGTTGGTACCATGTGTCATGTTGCTTGGGATATGTAAATACTACCTCAAAGTTAGTGAATCACGTATAAGGCTATACAGTAGTTAACAGAAGTTTCCCTCGATCCATTCATTTATTAATTGCCAATATTCCCTTAAGCTAACCCTTCCTGTGAACGGAAAACAATATTGTTGTCCCAATCACAGTTACTTTTTCATCCGTTATCTATTCCTGCCTAACCAGCTATTGCCCACATTGCCATAATGTGTCGTAGTTACTTGCTATATGCTTAATATAGGCACTGCATTTTAGAGCTTTTAACTTATGAACATAAAAATATATGATTGATAAAATATCAAAATTTGCTTCTTCTTCCCTTAGTTATACCTGTTCAGCTATACCTGTTCAGTTATACCTGTTCAGTTATACCTGTTCAGTTATACCTGTTCAGTTATACCTGTTCAGTTATACCTGTTCTGTTATACCTGTTCAGTTATACCTGTTCAGTTATACCTGTTCAGTTATACCTGTTCAGTTATACCTGTTCAGTTATACCTGTTCAGTTATACCTGTTCAGTTATACCTGTTCTGTTATACCTGTTCAGTTATACCTGTTCAGTTATACCTGTTCAGTTATACCTGTTCAGTTATACCTGTTCAGTTATACCTGTTCAGTTATACCTGTTCAGTTATACCTGTTCAGTTATACCTGTTCAGTTATACCTGTTCAGTTATACCTGTTCTGTTATACCTGTTCAGTTATACCTGTTCAGTTATACCTCTTCAGTAATACCTCTTCAGTTATACCTCTTCAGTTATACCTCTTCAGTTATACCTCTTCAGTTACACCTTTCAGTAAAGTTCCTTGTTCCAAGTTTCCCTTCCAATCAGTTCAATTCAGAAGTAAGTTGAAGAATCTGGAGCTACACTGGAACCAACTGATAACAATTAAATCCATGGGCAATAGTGAGTAATAGTGATTAGCAGAACATCATTAGTGATTAGCTGAACATCATTAGTGATTAGCTGAACATCATTAGTGATTAGCTGAACATCATTAGTGATTAGCTGAACATCAATAGTGATTAGCAGAACATCATTAGTGATTAGCTGAACATCAATAGTGATTAGCTGAACATCAATAGTGATTAGCAGAACATCATTAGTGATTAGCTGAACATCAATAGTGATTAGCTGAACATCAATAGTGATTAGCAGAACATCATTAGTGATTAGCTGAACATCAATAGTGATTAGCTGAACATCAATAGTGATTAGCTGAACATCATTAGTGATTAGCTGAACATCATTAGTGATTAGCTGAACATCATTAGTGATTAGCTGAACATCATTAGTGATTAGCTGAACATCAATAGTGATTAGCTGAACATCATTAGTGATTAGCTGAACATCATTAGTGATTAGCTGAACATCATTAGTGATTAGCTGAACATCATTAGTGATTAGCTGAACATCATTAGTGATTAGCTGAACATCAATAGTGATTAGCTGAACATCATTAGTGATTAGCTGAACATCATTAGTGATTAGCTGAACATCATTAGTGATTAGCTGAACATCATTAGTGATTAGCTGAACATCATTAGTGATTAGCTGAACATCATTAGTGATTAGCTGAACATCATTAGTGATTAGCTGAACATCATTAGTGATTAGCTGAACATCATTAGTGATTAGCTGAACATCAATAGTGATTAGCAGAACATCAATAGTGATTAGCTGAACATCATTAGTGATTAGCTGAACATCATTAGTGATTAGCTGAACATCAATAGTGATTATCTGAACGTTCTAAATTTCCTATTTTTTGTCATAACGTTTTTATTACGAAAGTGTTATCCTATCTTGCTATCTTTTTATCATTAATTACCTTTGCAGAATGCGGGAAGGTCATATTTTAGCACTCATTTTTTTATTTATTTATTTATCATCTTGTTATTCACTTAACTGAAAAAGTGTTCAGCCAAATTGCTTGAAATTTAGTGAAACGATTGGTCCATGTCCAGTGACCTGCTGGTAGAATTTCGGGAGCGATCCGGTTAAAGGTCAAGGTCATTTATAACTCAATAACTCAAAAAGTATTGTACCATATTGCATGAAATTGGTGGGACGATTGGTTATTATACAGTTAGCAGTTTATTAAAGTTTGGGAGAGAACGGGTCAAAGCGGCGGCGAAGTTATGCGCTCTACCGAGTGCACATAATCTAGTTAGTGTTTATTTCAATCATTATTGTAGGTACTTAACTTGGTATGGAATTCATACCTCCATAATTAGCTACGGCTAATTCAAGGGAGGCAATACTCAATTATCGCATGCAACCAAGTTACCGAACGGAAAAGATTCAAGTTGTCCTCAGTTGAAAATGTTTTTACCAATGACAGTATTGACCCTTTTATCGACAGACAGAATAATGTTTGTCATGTTTTGACATTCATTTGAATGATGAATATTTGATAATTTTTTATCAATACTTCCTGTAACTCTCTAACTATTATTTATTTGGCCTGTAGTATAATATATATGATCATATGCATACGCACGGAAGTGTTAAAATGAACGGGTATAGGAATAATAGCATATATATTAGCTACTGCTTATTACTTATCAATTTAAAAAATCAAGTTAATGCTAAATTACCGTTTGCTTGCTTTCGCTTCTTCGTGTTTGATGTAATTATGATTTTGATTTCCTATGTGATATTTAAGGCCTATGTGACCTATATACTACTTATGATTTTAATTGATTGAACTTGATTTGAATGGACTTAGTTACAGAGAATAGAGTACTTAGTTACAGAGAATAGTGGACTTAGTTACAGAGAATAGTGGACTTAGTTACAGAGAATAGTGGACTTAGTTACAGAGAATAGTGGACTTAGTTACAGAGAATAGTGGACTTAGTTACAGAGAATAGTGGACTTAGTTACAGAGAATAGAGGACTTAGTTACAGAGAATAGTGGACTTAGTTACAGAGAATAGAGGACTTAGTTACAGAGAATAGTGGACTTAGTTACAGAGAATAGTGGACTTAGTTACAGAGAATAGTGGACTTAGTTACAGAGAATAGTGGACTTAGTTACAGAGAATAGTGGACTTAGTTACAGAGAATAGTGGACTTAGTTACAGAGAATAGTGGACTTAGTTACAGAGAATAGTGGACTTAGTTACAGAGAATAGTGGACTTAGTTACAGAGAATAGAGGACTTAGTTAAAATACAAGATTTTCCTGAAGTTACTCTTGTTGCTCTTTAATATTTAAAACAATAGTATATCATAATTTACTCCTTGTATTTATTTTAACATTTACTACATTATTATTAAAAGATATAATTTGAAAGTACTATCACTACTATTAGACTTACAATACTACTCACAGTACCATTACTACTATTAAACTTACAGTACTATTCACAGTAGTATCACTACTATTAGATTTACAATACTATCCACAGTACTATCACTACTATTAGACTTACAGTACTATTCACAGTACTATTACTACTATTAAACTTACAGTACTATTCACAGTACTATCACTACTATTAGATTTACAGTACTATCCACAGTACTATCACTACTATTAGACTTACAGTACTATTCACAGTACTATTACTACTATTAGACTTACAGTACTATTCACAGTACTATCACTACTATTAGACTTACAATACTATCCACAGTACTATTACTACTATTAGACTTACAGTACTATCACTACTATTAGACTTACAATACTATTCACAGTACTATTACTACTTTTAGACTTACAGTACTATCACTACTAATTATAACTTTGCTCATCTCTATTGTCTGATTCAGACAGACGAGTTCCTAAGTATTCCAACCCTCTGTAAGCTTTGTACCCTTTGGGAATATTCCAAACGGAATGGAGGTATCTATTCCATTGGTAATCAATTGGGGACTAAACTTAGTGACTTCTATTCCCTGTATAGTGACTTAGTGACTCGTATTCTCTTGTGGTTAGAATTTGGTCTATAGAAAAAAGTTTTGAGTTATTGGACAGTTCTACATCTTCGGTCATACATGTATAAGAAAAAATATTTACCATTTTTTTCTTTATGACTTAAAATGTGGAACCGTCGGTAATTAACAGGGTTGTGACAATATGCTCTTAAAATCATAAATTCCAAGAATATCAAGAGACGAAATGAAATGGTATCGAATACTGTACAACGCTGGTGTAGAACCATTCAATAGTGTTTAATTCTCTCCGTCTATAAATTTTTTAGGATCTATGATTTTAAGAGCATATTGTCACAACCCTAGTAATTAAAAGATAATATGTCTACGATTAAAAATGATTAGACGAAGATTCAACCGTGGATTCAATCCAGTAAGGTTAGATTAGTTCTTGCCGACCAATCACAGAAGAGTTAACATTAAAAACTTTAACAGTAAAAACATTCTTCTCGCATCAGTGTGAATTTGAAACACTTCTAGTCTTTCGTCGGACATCCCGACAGAGTATCCTGACGGTTATACGATAAACTGTCATCAGTATTTACAGTTCAATGGAAAATAATATTAGTATAGTAAAAAAAAATCATGTTGGAACTTGTTAAAGTGCATTTTTATCCTTTTAAAACATGTTTCAAGAAATTATTTTTATTATCAAGTTCTTTTTATAGATTATTCAAGTTTCCTGGTAGAAATTTAGCTGAGTGTCACGTAAGGTTGGTTCTTCTTATTTGAAATAAATATTAAAAATTCATTAAAGTAGCAATATTTTTCTGACTTTACATGGCTAGTAAAATTCATAGTAAACTTACATATTATTATACTTTGAAATAATAAAAGGATGATTGTAACAAATTAATTAATATTCAAGAACGTGGTTATTGTCTAAAGTATTACAACGAATTAATACAATTACAATCAATAGCCTTTATTTAATTACAGTGAAATTAAAGAGAGGTCTAACCTAGAAGTTACACATTTAATAGGTTTCGTTCTGTAGGGTGCTACAGCGTCTCGTCTCGGTTGACCGATCCTTTCGCCGAAAATTCAAAAACGCTTATTAATATAAAGAGATATTGTCCCCCTAAGGTTAGGTTAGCGGTCCGATTGGGGGGGGGGGGGGTGTTTGCCCCCCACCCACCGGCCAGGTTTGAATGTGACAAAATATATACTTTACTGATTTTTTAATGTAAAATTAGCATACCCTATTTAGGTATATAACTCATTTTTTCGGCGAAAGTGTCGTGCGGCGAATGTGTTTTCGGTGAATTGACCTAGAATCTCGGCACTTAGAAAATTGTCATCTCAAGACGAGGGACTATTTAACACTTGTTAAATATCTTCCAACTAATTGTTAGTTATGACGACTGGCTACAGCTAGGCCTAAACTGCCTGACGAATCTCAAATCTCTGCCTGACTTGGAACTGGTTCTTGCCCACCACTCAGAAGAGAGTAAACCTTGAAAACGTTAACCGTAAAAACATTATTCTTATAGCACTGTAAACTTATGCGCTGCTTACTGTATTTTTATCATTGTAGACCGAAGAAACAAAAACTTTTTTAAAACACCGGCTTCGAATTGATTTGAACTGCTCTACGAACTGAACTAATAAACAATTAGGATCTTCTACGACCCTCTTTCTCCCTCTATGTCCCAAATCCAGCCCAATAGATATAAATCTTATCCTCAATTGGTCAGCTCCCATGATAACAATTATCTCAATCTCTGTAATCACAAAATAGCCTTTCCGTATCTTCCAAAAGGCGGACAATATGCTTTTAAAATCATAGAGAATATTATAGACGGAGAGAATTAAAGAGTATTGAATGGTTCTACACCAGCGGTATATAGTATTCGATACCATTTCATTTCGTCTGTGATATTCTTAGGATCTATGTTTTTAAAAGCATATTGTTACAAACCCTAGTAATAACCTGCAATATGTTGGGTCATGTTTATTTAAACATACTCAATTACTTTAAGGCAAAAAGTACTCTATATGTACACTCAAAAAAAAGTACATCTGTGATGATTTGTCAACAGTTTATCAATTTCACATTTCCAAACAGAAGCTTTACTGATTGTAATGTTTGTAGATATTTTAAAATTGGTCTGGGTACACGATGACAAATTTTTAAGATTAGAAAATAATAGAAAATTAGAAAACTGTGATTTGAGAAATTAGCATAATACTGTGACTATTTTCTCTGATAGTACCTGTAACTCGATTTTTCTTTTCTTTTTTTCTTCTCGATGTGTTTTGAATTGTGTTCCATCAAGTTTTAGATGCGCCTTAATTTCATTAGCTCTCTATTGATGATGGCATAAGTTTCCCTGATGTTAGCTACTTTTAATTACTTTGGTAATTAATGGAAAAACTTTTGAGGTGAGGACGGATTAAATCATAAACAACTCTTGGTGTACTATCCGTTACAAAAGAGTGCACTTGTACTATCCGTTACAAAAGAGTGCACTTGTACTATCCGTTAGAAAAGAGTGCACTTGTACTATCCGTTAGAAAAGGGTGCACTTGTACTATCCGTTAGAAAAGGGTGCACATGTACCATCCGTTACAAAAGAGTGCACTTGTACTATCCGTTAGAAAAGAGTGCACTTGTACTATCCGTTAGAAAAGGGTGCACATGTACCATCCGTTACAAAAGAGTGCACTTGTACTATCCGTTAGAAAAGAGTGCACTTGTACTATCCGTTAGAAAAGGGTGCACTTGTACTATCCGTTAGAAAAGGGTGCACATGTACCATCCGTTACAAAAGAGTGCACTTGTACTATCCGTTACAAAAGAGTGCACTTGTACTATCCGTTAGAAAAGAGTGCACTTGTACTATCCGTTAGAAAAGGGTGCACTTGTACTATCCGTTAGAAAAGGGTGCACATGTACCATCCGTTACAAAAGAGTGCACTTGTACTATCCGTTAGAAAAGAGTGCACTTGTACTATCCGTTACAAAAGAGTGCACTTGTACTATCCGTTAGAAAAGGGTGCACATGTACCATCCGTTACAAAAGAGTGCACTTGTACTATCCGTTAGAAAAGGGTGCACATGTACCATCCGTTACAAAAGAGTGCACTTGTACTATCCGTTAGAAAAGGGTGCACATGTACCATCCGTTAGAAGAGAGTGCACATGTACCATCACCACAAAGATTGGTGCACTTGTACCATCCGGTAAAGATTGTTTTTTTTATCTATATTCCCAGTCTTATATTTTACATTAACTTTAAGTTTAAAATTATCTTTGACTATTTTGATCAAGAATTAGTTATATCTATCTAATTTATCATTTAAAATTCACTACTCATGTAGTAGTGAATAAATATGCACATTTCTAGTTTGCTCCTAATGTTGAATTTAAAAGTTAAAACTGACTGTTGATACATCTAACACAGTATCGAGATACAGTAGAGAAAAGATACAGTGATACATCTAACACAGTATCGAGATACAGTAGAGAAAAGATACAGTGATACATCTAACACAGTATCGAGATACAGTACAGAAAGGATACAGTACAGATGAAATGATTAAAAATATATATATCAAACATTGATAATATACAAGTTACAGTAAATCAATTAAAATGACACGCATGTCTTGCTTTCATTTTTTGGTGTTTTATTTTTACAATTATCTAGTAGTTGTTTTATATTTCCTAATGTAGGTAACCAGCATCACAGCGTTTTACCACCTGCTGGTAAATTCTAATAAAAGTAAGTGCAGTAAAAGGTTAGCATGATGTATCACACTATACTGTAAAATAAAGTTACCGTGAAATATTGTTACTGTAAAATAAAGTTACCGTGAAATATTGTTACTGTAAAATAAAGTTACTGTAAAATATTGTTACTGTAAAATATTGTTACCGTAAAATAATGTTACTGTAAAATAATGTTACTGTAAAATATTGTTACTGTAAAATAATGTTACTGTAAAATAATGTTACTGTAAAATAATGTTATTGTAAAATAATGTTACTGTAAAATAGTGTTACTGTAAAATATTTTTACCGTAAAATATTGTTACTGTAAAATATTGTTACTGCAAAATATTGTTACCGTAAAATATTGTTACTGTAAAATAATGTTACTGTAAAATATTGTTACCGTAAAATAATGTTATTGTAAAATAATGTTACTGTAAAATAGTGTTACTGTAAAATATTTTTACCGTAAAATATTGTTACTGTAAAATATTGTTACTGTAAAATAAAGTTACTGTAAAATATTGTTACTGTAAAATATTGTTACCGTAAAATATTGTTACCGTAAAATATTGTTACCGTAAAATATTGTTACTGCAAAATACTGTTACCGTAAAATATTGTTACTGTAAAATAAAGTTACTGTAAAATATTGTTACCGTAAAATATTGTTACCGTAAAATAATGTAAATGTCACTTCTCGTAACTCTGTTCCTACAAATGGTAATTTTTCACCGCAACACTTTGTCTCTGTTCGTAAAATGAAAGAGAGAATTATACACGGAGTTGAACATGGAAACGACACCTTATTTTGAAACACAGGGTATTTATTTCGTTGCTACTAGGGTGAGTTACGAGTTATTGCACAGTTTCACATCTTCGAACATGTTAGAAAAAAATATATAATAATTTATTTCAACTTTTATTTTTACTGGTATCCATGATACCTGCATGTATCATGGATACCAGTTAGAATAAAGTATTAATATTAATTATTACATCATTTTACTTAAGTGTTCGAAAATAAGTCTGAACTTACATAATTAAAACAGATTATGAAATTACGTAATTAAAATTATAAGATTTCTTATATCATTTATTTTCCTTCTCAATCTTATTCTCAAATTAAACTACAAAATTGTCTCTTTTAAACATTTTTGAATTAATTAGTTTTAATATAAGTTTAATTAATCATTAGTTATATAATATATTAGTTTTATTAAT
This sequence comes from Caprella mutica, assembly GCA_947561585.1. Lineage (NCBI taxonomy): Eukaryota > Metazoa > Arthropoda > Malacostraca > Amphipoda > Caprellidae > Caprella > Caprella mutica. The sequence continues at coordinate 209,495 of CANNZV010001496.1, forward strand.
CATTAGTTTCAATCTATTAATATTTATTAATCATTAGTTTTAATCTGTTAATTAAATTAATCCTTAGTTTCAATCTATTCTGCTTAGGCCTATCTTTAGTTTAATTATAAAGATTGTATTATGTAATTTTTTGCTGCAGCATTACTTCAAGTTTTCTTTTAAATAAATAAATATTTTTTATTTTTTTCGTAAAGAGAGTATTAATAAAATACTTTATTATCACATTCTTTAAAAAAACTAATTACTCAAATGCCAATAAATATACATTAGTGGTCATATTCTTCATTATGTAAATTCTAATAATGCATAAACACGAAGTATCTTTTCTGCAGTCATGCGCCCATTTAGAGAAGGTTCTCTGATTATTTATTATCATTATTATTATTCAGGGTGTTCTCTTGGAAGTTCAGACTGGAATAGTTTGGAGTCGGATGAAAAACTTCGGGGGATGAAGGATTTCAGTGTGAATTTTCTCGGATCAAAGATATTCTCACCGAAAAACCTCTCTAGAATTTCAATGTTCTGAGATCTTTCGGGGACTTTTCGAGTCTTAGTTAGGGGGACTTAGTCTAAGTTACGAGTTGTAGAACAGGTCCACATCTTCGTTCATATGAGGGAAACATTGTTTAATATTTTAATTCATTAATTGGTATCCATGGTACCTGCAGGTATCATGGATACCAATTAAAATAAAGAATGAAAAGATGTCTCTTTTAAATATAAATGATCATCAACGTCCAAATTCAGGTTACTGATGTGGAGCTGTCCTAACACTCAGTTCTTAGCCGTGTGTACTGTGCCAAAGTAATGCCCAGTTACATATACAATGAGATGAGAGAAAAGGACATTAGTTTTCTCCCTTTAACTCTATTCAGCGTTTATATCATTGTCACTCTAACATTGTTCTCGGTGTCTGATATAGTCATCTCTTTCTCTTTTTATCAAGGTCAGTGTGTCTAGGATGTCAGTCACTCTGCCAGTGAATTTAGACTGATAAATAAAAGGAGAAATAGCTTCACAATACATAGTTGGCAGATCGTCTGTTATTGTCCATTACGGTAAATATTGATGGTATTTTAAAGTAAAATATCATTAAATTTATAAACAATATCGTCTGAACTCTGAATTATTTTGTAGGGATGTCCGACGAAAGACGCTAGACTATAAGTTTTATAATAAATTACAAATTTCGTCAAATCATCGAATATAGTCTTATCAGATTTATCATTTTTTAATATATTTAAATACAAAACAAATCTTATATTCATTCGTTCCATTATGATCCAGTTATATTTATATTCAATGTTACCATAGAGCAAGCAAGTTGATATATCATTTATTTATTTATTCCTTTTATTTATTTATTCATTTATTTATTTTGCAATACGGAACAGCAAGAACGGAAGCGTAACATTACTAAATATAAATAAATAATCTTTTCTTTTTAATCCGATTAACCTTTTAATAGTAAGAGTGATGATGTCATACGTTGCAAATATACACCGTAGACTTTTTCTCCTATTTTCATAGAAACAAGTCCGATGTGTGGGTCTAGAACCAAAGCAATATCCTGAAGTAAACACTATTAGCCACATCGCTAAGGGTCATTTTAGAGGCAATTTGAAAGGAACATGGGCCTTATTGCCAGCGTTAGGATAGCTAAAGGGTCTTGCTTCATTTTTATGGTTGTTTAATAAACAGAAGATGGCTAAGTTATTCACGGTGTAGAATGCAAGATTATAAGATGGTACAGCGGTGCCTGCAGTAAGAGTTTGGAACTTTTAAAGGGAACGTAAGGCACTCAGGAATATATAGTAGAGTAACTATATTCTACAGTAACACTCCTCTATAGTGAAATACTCTATAGGGAATGTAGTGTCCTGAGTAAGGAAACAGCCTCTATAGTGAACTAATTTGTTTAGTCTGCCATGGATGGTCATTAGTTTTATAAAACAAATGGCAATTATGTGGCAGACTAAAGAAATTTTGTTCACTATACAGGATACTCCCTTAGTTAGGATACTACATTCGCTATAGAGGATTTTATTATAAACGAGTTCTACCGTACAGTTAGGCCTATATGTAATGTATAGCGACTACTTTGTACTATTAGGCCTAAAAAATTCCTCGTAGAGTGTATTGGATAACATCTGGTACCTGTACCAACGGAATATCTCTTATACTGTTTACTGTTATACCCTTTTTCTGTTATACTGTTTTTTATTTATTTTATGTTCTACTAATTACATTTGGAAGCCTGGAGAAGCTTATGCTTTTATTAATTTAATTATTTAACACAGTCTTCTGCTCTATTGATTTTAACTAAGTATTAAAAGTACTCTCCAGACTCCAGGTAAAAGTGAGTTAATTACTTAATATTTTAGATTTGAGGTTAGTAAGTAAAGCGCATTGTACAACTTATGTCTACATCGTTAATAAGTAAAGCGCATTAACTTTGGTTCATTATAAATTTTTCAATATGCTTTTAAAGTTTTTAATACTCTGTGTGCAACAATTGTACGAAACACTAATCTGACACGGAAGAAAAAGATTGTACACTCTTTGTTTAGATTTCCAATTATTATTTGATAAAGAAACATTGCATATTTTGTCTTTTTTTAAACTTTTAATGATTATCTAATGTTTATAAAAGTATATATAATTTGTTTTCTCCTGTTTATAGTGTATACCTTTAACCCAGTATTTACTATTGAATTAAATCTACCTACAATCTTTTTCTTCAGACTCAAAATCAGCAAGTCGGAAGTGAAACGGATACTGTGCTGTATAGATTTTAAAATATATAGAAAAAAAGATAATTATATGCTATACATTTTATGAGATTTGCAGCAAAATGTTGAAAATCATCAGCCATATTTATTGAAATGATAGGATTTTTTTTGGAGGTCATATTTAATATTCATATTTGCTCCATACATAGAAAAAGAAAACGGTAACGATAGTGAATATTATATTTAAAATTATAGAGTTATACGAGTTATATTAAACTCATGAAAAATATTTTGTTTAAAAAAAGAAAGGTAGGCTGTCTTCTAAGTAAATATTAAAGCTATTGATTGAGTCATCATATTTCCTTGCATCAAATATCCCCAGAAAAGGAGTAATATCCCCAGAAAAGGAGTAATTCCCCCAGAAAATCAAGAATATCCCCAGAAAAGGAGTAATATCCCCAGAAAATCAAGAACATCCCCAGAAAAAGAGGAACAGGTATCCCCGTAAAAAGGAATATCCCATAAAATGCCCCATCGCTTTCTATCATCTCATCGCTTATTTAATTAATGTCCTCATCACGCATGAGTCATTTCCTCCCTCTCCCCTTCCTCCCTTCCTCCCCTTCCTCCCTTTCCCACTTTTTACCTTTCTTTTTCTTACCACTGCCCAGCTGACGTTATACCCACCGGGAAATTGATAGCCGGCAGATTGCCTATCTATACTACAATAAGAGCCGCGTCTGTCCGTGTGTCACAAAATGGGTTAAACAGTCATTCTATCTACAGCGCCTCATAAAGTTGGTGTAAATAAAAGAAAAATAAAAGAAACACTAATTTAAAAGAAAAACTAATAATTTGCTGCAGTATCATTGATACGGGGGTAACACTAAAATTATTAATTGAAAATATAAGAGAATTTTTCCTAAAGAGTAAAAAATATAATTTTTAATATATTTTAATATAATCTTAAACCCATTATGTTAATTGTACTCTCACTGATTGAACAACAGGTACAATAGTGATGGTAAATGTCGTAGCGGACATTATCTACGGAAATGTCCTGCAAAAGAACATAGACTATGTTTTAAAAATAAAGAAATGATGATTCGATTTTCCAAGTTATTTGCAGTGAAAACGTAATGATTGAATGCGTAAAGTTGTTAATGAATTGAATTAATTTACTTAATTCAATTAAAATTAATTTCCTTGGAATTTAGTTAGATTTTTAGTAATCTCAGAATTATATTTATTATAGGATAAAAAAATGATGTTATTTACTCATATGATAGTTTGGTATGACTCTCCTATTCTGTATGTCACTGTACTTTGCACATCTGTGATGTAGAGGCTATTACAGATGTTCTGGTCCTTTGTACAGGGAACAGGTGTGTTCTATAGCAAATGGCTTCCTTTTCCTATCCTATAAATATAAGTATAGTGGAGAGAATATATAGTCCTATAAATATAGGTATAGTGGAGGGATATATAGTCCTATAAATATAGGTATAGTGGAGGGAATATATAGTCCTATAAATATTGGTATAGTGGAGGGGATATATAGTCCTATAAATATAGGTATAGTAACAGGGGAATATATATGTATAGTAATGGGAATATATAGTGCAGAAAATATAGATTATTAATTTAGGTATAGTACATGAGTATAAATAATTATAGTGCAGGATATACACACTATACAGTACTATAAATATTGTACTGGAGACACTGCACCAGAAGCGTACTGATCTAACCACTATAAACTATTTAAATGTTACTAATGTTTTTAAAATTCATTTCATAGCAATCTAGGGTAAGTTACGAATTGTCGGACAGTTCCACATTTTCGGTCATATAAGAAAAAATATTAAATATTATAATTATTTGGTTACTTTAATTGGTTCCATGGAACTAATTTAAATATAAGTTAAATAAAAATTATATTATAATTTTTATTACATGACCGAAAATATGAAACTGTCCGACAATTCGTAACTAATCCAATTTTAATCCTACTTTATAAATTCGATATAACTTCCCATTGATGTTTAATTAGAATAAAGTTCGTTAATATAATCGATATTTGTTGCTGCCTGCTGTCTGTAGATTATTCGCTGTGTAGGGTAACTTCCGAGTTGATGAACGGTACCATGTTTTCGATCACATGAGGAACAATATGTATAATATAACATTTTAACTGGCTATTTTAATTGGTATCCATGATACCTGCGGGTATCATGGATACCAATTAAAATAAAAGTCAAATAATGCAGGTATCATGGATACCAATTAAAATAAAAGTACATTTTTATCTACGTGTCCGAAAATGTAGCACTGTCTGTTAACTCGTCACTTACCCTAGCTAATTATGAATTTTCTATGATAGAATTATGTTATTTAAATGGAGTAGCTAATTCTTACTTCACTAACTAGCATCAAATTTGCAATCATTTTTGTAATTGCGTACAACATTGTGAAACGAACTGGCAAATATTAGCAGAGAAATTCTTTGGGAGTTTGTTTGTTTACTCGAATCTGCTGAATTGAAGTCATGAGTCCGTTAGTTTCCCCCAACGTCCGTCCGTACTCACGACAATTTCCAAACTTTACAAAAAAGTTACGAGAGAAACGCTGATTCAGTCAGAAAAATGAGGTTGATTTAAAAAAAAGTAAAAAGAGGAAAAGATTTAATATTTTAAGATTGACGGTAATTTTAGTGTGGAATATTTTTCATTTTATTTGAGGTGATCAGGCCATGTCTGGTGGGGATGAAATATGATCGCAATGCCGCCTTTTATCTTCCCCTGAACATCTCGTAAATTCTCACGAGTTATTTACCCTGAGGCAAAATTTGATCAAATCTTGAATGTTTTTCTAGTGAAAAAGAAAAGCTGCTCTGATATTAGAAATAGATTGTGAAAATATATTCCTTGTGATATAAGTTTTACTCGTCTGATTTATTTTGTTACAGTTGGACTAACGTTAGAAATATGTTGAAATGTAATTAACATGTTGAGTTCACCAGACTGTTTGATCTAGTAACTGTGCTAAACAAATAGGCAGACTTGCCTACAATGACTAAGATGTTTAACTATCTCTACCTTTTATATTAAATGCCTATTCTGATTATTACCAATAGTTAGCTATATTTATTCATTGGTAAATATTACAATATTTACCTGACTTTATTCGGATATTATAGTTAGTACATGTCAGCTCTATGTGTTTATGTACTATCAGATAAAAACATCTCTGATAGTACAGTAAAACTCCAGGGTTATGAAGGGCCTGGGTTATGAAGGACCTGAGTTATGAAATATTTTCTATGTTTAAATCATAGAAAACGATATTCGTCATGAATTTCGTCCCTCCCTCAAAGACCACAGTTTTCTCCGATATTTCAATCATAGAAAACTGTCAGTGTGCCTGAGTTATGAAGTGACCCATACAGTTCATAACTCAGGGGCTCCACTGTACATCACTACTTTCACTACCTAGGAGTACAGTGTGTTCGTCTGTACGTATTTTTCTTTGGAACAGTCCTCGTGTTTATTTTTCCAGCGTTAAGTCAGTTCCTGATGAATGCGATGAGAATGTTTAAACTGCATGTTGAAGTCACTGAAGTGCATGTTGAAATGCAATTATGCATGTTGAAATGCATGTTAAACTGCATGATTTGAAGTGCATTTTATACTGCATCTATATAATGGCACCATTTGTGGTCGTTGAATATTTAATAGGGATATCGTAATTGATTGTTTATTAATTTATGTTTTCTTTAAGTTGTTAATTATTGTCCATCAATTACACTGGGACTGAAAGCAAGCTAGTGAATAACTGGTTACTATTTACTGGTACGAATGTGAATATACGCTGTTCATCTACTATCGTCACATTTAATAGCTATAACTTATTTATTGGATAACACACTTAAGGCTGTAGGAAGAAAGACTGTAAGATGGTACTTAACGTTTTCTTGTAGTTTGGTTTTAGAGAAGGACACAGGTAGTGAATAATTATCAAAATTGTACATTGGTGAGAAATAATGTTATTTCAGAGTCATGAAGTTGATTATATTGTTATTATAATTATTGTTAATAATGCATCTTAAAAGGTATGTTATATTGCCTGATGAAATGTATCTCATACTGCATCTTGAAATGCATTATGCTAATATATATTGTATTATTTAAGTTTTAATTTAACTAATTAAAGATATACTTTACAATGTCGTAACTAATTATTAATTAATATTTTTCATTTTATGAATTTATGAATAGAATAAATTCATATGAAATAATTCTCAAAAATACTAGAAAATAATAACGAAAATTTGAACTCTAAGATTTATGAATGAGTAATTTATTGTTCTTAAGATCATTCATCATAGCTTGGATTATGTGAAATAATTACATGTACACATTTTGAAAGATAAATTATATTTTCTCTATTTACTTTTTAATTTATTTCATTCGAAATTATTTTTTAAATTTATTGACAATTTTCTTTCAATTAGATATATTTTCATTTTTCCAATTCCCTATTCATGATTATTATTATTACTTTACTATAGGTTTTCCCTTTTCACCTTATTCATCAATGGTCACTGTGAAGAGAAACCATTTCCGCGGTTAGTCCCCCGTTCACCTCCTAACCTTATCGTACGTAGTATTTCCGGTACCTGAATTCTTATCGGAGAGAAACTTATCAATAACATTTTTAAAATAACTTTATTGTATATTAATAGGGTAAGTTACGAATTATCGGACAGTACTTAATTTTCGGTTATATGAGAAAAATAGACTAGAAATGCTAATTAGCTTTTTTAAATGGTATCCATGATGT